>VTGB01000025.1:600000-906442 GCA_013403855.1 Calonectria honghensis
GTGCTGGGAGAGGTCAAAACGACTCTCAATGTGTAGTTTTGGAAATTATATTGGACACAATGATAATATGGCTATTGCAATGTATCTAAATTTGAGCCGAAAGGCAGAATCAATTCAATCGTCCATGGTTTATTACAATACGCTATTCTCTCTGTGCAATCTGATACGAATTCAGTCAAACCCCTGTCTGTAAAAAACACCTACCGCTCATTCCACCAGCGCAATGACCTCAAGAACTAAAGACTGACTGACCGCTACATACTTGCATCAGGTAGCGCATTGTTCATTATGGAAAGACCAATAAAAAGTATTTTGGTGGGGGGAAGTGAGACAGGCGAGATTAGCGCAAATGACCAGCCCCGTGGAATCCGTGGAGCCCACGCGTCCTCCGCGTTGGCACAACCACTCCATCTCGCTCACGCTTACCATTCCGAATGATCTCATTTGCAAATTGCGGGGGAATTTAGGGACCCGAAAACCCCAGGTCTCCGATCGCATCGCGTTCTGTACCCCGATCTACTCGCGTTTGTTCATCTCGATGCCGCGAGGGTTTGCCGTGAATAACGGCCCCAGACTACGTCATCGCATTAGCATTATCTGGAGGACTGTTTTTAAGCTTTGGGGTTTTAAACCCTAGTAAACTCAATACCTTGGGCCCGAACTTGTCTATAATGTCCGTGTCAATTGCGTTGATGTGTTCGGTTAATAAGATCTGCCGAGATTAATGTTTGAGGTTTGAATCGCAAAGCTTTCCAAATTGTTAGAAGCAATGTAGCCATTTATATTAACCAAATATGAATCAAAACCTTTTCATCTCTTATTACAATGGTGTCTTTGTGTTTAAAGTGATTGTGGCAGCGGTGCTCCGTGACTAGTGTAGGGTAGGGGCTGGCTTTTACATATACACAACACTGGTGAGTTTGCGTAATATAACGTGACAAAATTGTGCACAAAATAAATCGAACAAGCCATTCTAACTTTCTATTTCACGATTTAACACAACGAGGTGATGTATTCAAGAGATACAACAACTTACGATGAGACAAATTCAGTCAACTCTTCCGTCATCATAGATTGATTGATAATAGAACCCACATTTCATTTGTCTCTCAATATCGCTAGATCTTGAAGGCTTTTATTACACACAAATAGCAATAGCACACTTAGAACACGTAAGGAGAGGTTCTTATATTCTATATCTTACACTACAAAGGAAAGGTCTAGCTCATAGGCAAGATATTGGGGGTGACTAATGATAAACGACAATCTGAGATAGCACTTGCCCAAGTATCTACATATGTTCCGGAGAGAACCATCCGCCACAAGCTTCCTACTCCTCAGCAATCTCCACATCCAGGTTGATTTCCTCCTTTCTTCTTCGGACCATTACCTTGATGGATGGGTCCGTCAGGAATCCTTGATCAGCCTGAAGATTCTTTGGCCGCTCCGTCTGCCCGTCGCACAACTTCCAATCGTATTTGAGAAGAAGATGGCACAGTGCAATCTTCATCTCGTTACTTGCGAAGAATCGACCTGGGCACGCGTGGGCTCCGTGGCCAAAGAGCATATGTTCAGGAGACGTGGTGACGTATTGATAAGCATTCTCCTGGCCGGGCTGGGATCTGAGATCGTAGAACCGACGGACGTCATACTTTTCAGGGCTTGGGTAAACCTTCGGGTTGATAAACGCATCGGCTGTGACCATCATTCGGCTTCCCTTTTTGATGACGTTTCCATCAGACAGTTTGACGTCTTCATCGGCATGGCGATGGATTGAGGCTGCTCTTGGTTAGCAACGTACAATATTTAAACGAATATGATTGATTAGTTACTCACTTATGCCCATAAAATGGCGACGCTGGCTTTCCTTCATGAAACTGTCCATAATCTTAAGTTTGTAAAGCGATGTCTTTGCCCAGCCGTTCTCTCCGATGACCTTGATAACTTCATCACGCAGGGGCTGAACGATTTCAGGATAGGAGGCAATATCCAATAGGCATCCGGTAATGGTTTCAGTAGTTGTGTGAATGGCAGCAAAGCTGAGGAACAACTGGCCGTAGACATAATTGACGTCTCGCCCACGAGAAATCTCAAACATCCAGCCGATGGTGTCAGCAGTTCGCGGTGGTTTAACACCATCCTCGGCCGCCTTTCGCACTGCTTCCTTGCGTCTCTCCACCTCGGGCATGATCAATGAATCCGCGTCCTTGACTTCTTGACGGAGTTGGCGACACTTGGGAAGGAACCAGTAGACGATGGGACGGATGAAGAATGGCCATTGACGGAGCTCGGCTGCGGCTGAATAGGAGTCGTGAGTGTAATGCATCGCAATTTCCAACCACTTTTCGTTGCGAGCTAAGTTCTTGCCCAGGAACACACGCGAAGAGAGACGTGCAACAAGTTTGGAGATCATGTTCTTGGCACCAACCTCGTGAAACTTTGTATCCTCTCCAACGAGGTCATGCGTAGCTGCGGTCATCTCATCCACAAGATCATCGGTGACCAAGCCCAGTGACTGCGTGAGCTTGGTCCTGACAACTTCCTGGATAAATGTGCCATCTTGGTATCCTGTTCGGTACGCTTCGAAACCAGGGTAGTTGACGAAGAAGTCTCGGTCAAAGAATCGGTTGAAGCTTAGGTGAGGATTGTTGCGCACTTCGTGAGCAAATCGGTTTGGTAGTACAACAATAGGCCCAGTTCCGGTCATAACTTGGAAAGGACCGGCGACGGTTTTCAGTCCCTTTAGGACAAGTTGATAACCTTCCAAAAACCATGTCGTTGCCGCAGACCCCTTGGAGTCTGAGGCGACAATTGGGAATCCAGACACATAGCGGGGCTTAAGAGAGAAGAAGAAACCAGCCCAAACAAATAGGCCCAGAGCCAAAGTTTGAAGAAGGATGCTTGAAAGACTTGAACTTTCAGATTGCGAGCTCAGAGCTGCTTTGAAGATGCTGGAAAGCGCCATTTCGAATTGATAGAGAATCAAATTGGTGCTGCAATGAGCCAACATTCAGGATCTACGATGGCTAATTAATATTTCTTGAATTCTATGTACGTCATTTATCAGACTTGTATTCTTCATTCTCATCACAGTGATTCTGGCTATGCAAGAAGAGTTGTTGGACGTGGCAATGATGGCGCGCGGAATCCGCGGGTATCCTCGGAACCTTGGTTTACCCCGAGATCTTATGCATATGCCGGATTTAGGGTCCAAATCGAAGGTTTCGTTCTAGAACACCGCGCACACCGCGGCCGAAGCAATTGGCGGTCGGGTTACTGCCATCGTGATTTAGTTGTGACTTCGATTTCATCGTGCATTGGGGTATATGAATAGGCATGTTGGGCATATTACTTCGTTCCTCTTGCACAACATACCAACGCTATTACAAAGATTTCAACTCTGATTTAAATTTTAAATCCATCACACGTCCAATACAATTCATTTATTTCAAGATGCCTCTTGCTCCGAATGACAGTGGTTTCTCGCCGAGCCTTTTGACAGGCAAGGTGGGGCTCGTCACCGGCGCCGGTTCACCTCACGGCATCGGTAGATCGCTTGTCCTGTCGTTGGCCTTGTCCGGCGCGAAAGCTGTCTACGCCACTGATTTGACCTTGGCTAATATTCCTTCTCTGGAGCAGCAAGTCAAAGATGCAGGCTCTTCATGCAAAATCCATGGTGCCATCTTGGACGTCACCTCGGAAGAGCAAACCGTCAATGTTTTGAAGGATGTTATTGCCAACTATGGACGCCTCGACTTTTATTTTGCCAATGCCGGATTTGGCGCTTACAAGTGAAGAGCATTTGTCCAAAAGCAAATCACCAGCTAAACGACTTTAGGTCCCTCCAAGACAGCACTACTGAATACTACGACTTTGCAATCTCCGTTATGCAACGCTCCTTCTTCTTGGCCCTAAAATATGGCGGACAAGCCATGAGCAATCTCACTGAGGAAAAGACACACCCAAGTGGTTCTATTGTTGTCACAAGCTCGATGGCTGGCGTTGCGGGCGCTGTTTCCGATCTCGCATACTGTATGTTAAATGAGCATCAGTCCTGGTAGAACTGAAAGATACTAACGTTAGATCCTTAGCTACTGCGAAGGCTGCGGTGGCAGGCATGATAAAGTCTGCTTCGGTACAGCTATCCGCGACTCACGTTCGGGTCAATTCGATCGGTCCCGGTTTTATCAAAACCAGTATTGCTGCTACCTCTGGTGCGGCGGCATCTGGCAATGCCTTTGATGCCAAGTTGAGCAAGGGGGATGCCGACAGCTCATTTGACACTATGTTGGGACGCCATAAAGAACAGAAGTTTTATTACAACCGAATTGCAGGACCGGAGGAAATTGCTAGTCTTGGTGTCTTCCTAGTATCTGATTTGGGCGCTTCCGTTAATGCTCAGAATATTGTGGCGGATAGCGGCAAAACTGCTGCAGCCTTTGGTCAGAGCATCATTAGGGAAATAGAGCCAATGAACCCTCTATAGATTTAGATGATATGTTGGAAATGAGGGTAACTCATCGCCTATTTGTTGTTATTAGTATATCTGGATAGTCAGTGGACGAGAAAATACGACGGTTGTCGTTGCTGTAACTCAAGACATGGCAAGGTGAAGCTTAAAAATGAGCAGCCAGCGAACTGGAAAGTGTCATAAAACTGTGGTAAATTTTCATAAATTCATTGAGTTTCTAGCTACCATGGGATCTAACCCACACATCCTGTGCACACTTAGTGTGCTTGGAGAACCTGATCGAACTTGCTGGCTTTGCTCAGTCGTTACAATGCCTGATGGCTCTAATAACTAAATACTTGTTTCTAAAAAGTCGTGACCTGCTCTACCTTTTTTTGCCATTTTTAAGTTGATATTTGTTTTGGATGTCGAGATTGGACATTTAAATCCTAGCATAGACGGTGTCGACGCCGCCAGTGACAAGAGTCTTGAGAACCATGTAGTCGTCAACACCGTACTTGCTACCCTCGCGGCCCATGCCTGAGTGCTTAACACCTCCGAAGCTGATATAAATTAGCGGATATCCTACAATAAAAGTAAACGGGAAACTTACGGCGCGGAAGCATCGGAAATGACACCAGTGTTGATAGCAACCATGCCAAACTCGAGTCTCTCTGACACGCGCTGGTATCTGCCCAGGTTGGAGGTCATCAGATAAGACGCCAATCCAACCTCGACGCTGTTCGCTCGCTTGATAACTTCGTCTTCCGTCTTGAACTTGGTCAAGGCGGCAAGAGGGCCAAAGGTTTCCTCACCCATGACCTTCATGGAATCATCGCAGTCGCCAAGGATGGTGAGCTCATAAAAGTTCTTGCCGAGGGAAGGTAGTCTGTTTCCACCAAGAAGAACGGTTCCCTTCTTGGAAACAGCGTCCTGGACATGCTCCTCCACCTTGTCCACGCTGGTAGTCAAAGGTCCGTGGGTGCTGGAAGGATCAGCTCCATTGCCGACGCGGAACTTCTTGACCTCCTCGACTAGACGACGGCTGAACTCGTCATAGATGCCCTCTTGCACGTAGATTCGATTGGCGCAAACGCAAGTCTGGCCGGTAACCTTGAACTTGGCAATGACGGCACTTGCGACTGCCAATTCAAGATCCGCGTCGTCAAAGACGATGAATGGAGCGTTGCCACCGAGCTCCAGGCTGAGCTTCTTGAGGCTAGCGCTGGATTGCTGCATGAGAATCTTTCCGACCCTGGTAGAACCGGTAAAGGAAATCTTCTTGACGGTGTTTGATTCGCACAGAGCAACACCAAGCTGGGGAGTGTTGTTGAGGGCGGTGACAACGTTCAGCACACCCTTTGGCACGCCAGCACGCTCGGCCAGAACAGCGAGAGCGTTGGAAGAGTAGGGAGTTACTCCGTCAGATTTGAGCACGACGGTACATCCGGCAGCGAGGGCAGCGGCGATCTTTCGTGCACCCATGGCCATGGGGAAGTTCCAGGGGGTAATCAGACCGCAAACTCCAACGGGCTGCTTGAGAATCTGGGTGCGGTGGCTTGGGTTGCTGTGGGGGACAACATCTCCGTAGATGCGGGGTGCCTCCTCAGCAAACCACTCGAAGAAAACAGACGAGAAGAGTGCCTCGCCTTCGGCATCGCCCTTGGCCTTGCCGTTCTCTGCCGTGATGATTTTGCCAATATCCTCCTTGTTCTCCACAATCAATTCAAACAGACGTCGCAGGATTCTTCCTCGCTGTCGACCCGACTGCGCTCTCCAGGTGGGGAATGCATTTGCAGCAGCCTCAATGGCGTCGTTCAAATCCTCCACGTTGGATTCGGGACACGTTCCAATGACCTCGTCTGTGGCTGGGTTTCGAACGTCAAAGGTGTTGTTTGACTTTGATGCCACCCATTTTCCATCAATGTAAGCCTTATCCACAAAGAGAGCTGAGTCCTTGAGGGTGGATGCCAATGTTGACGCCATCTTGAAATATGTTGAAGGGACGAATGAAACCGTACAAAGGCGTCTGGTTCAGTCGAGAGGAGGATCTATAGAGATTCTATTCCTTATGTTGAACAGCCAGGCTTTGGATCAATGCTATATAAATACCATGTGATTTCCCCGCATATCATAGCGCTGGACGAACACCATCTCATCGCCGTCATCGTCTGTGCACGCCGCTGGCCTGCTTCTCATGTGGGCCCAACTCTCGGCAGCAATAGGCAGGGATCGGTTCAAGACCCGAGGCCTAGTGTGGAATGGTCTCTCGGCAGAGGCCAGGGTCGGCTTTGTGTGGAGTTAGTGGTCGAACAGAGCAATCCACACACAAACGCTCCCTAGCCTAGCCCCTATCAAGCAAAAATACCCGGCACCAAGCACCGTATTGGACGCTGACGGTGGCGGGATTGAGAATTGCCCCACCATGATAATGCCGGAATGCCCGACCGAACCGACTGCGATAACTGCTTCAGCATCCGAATCTGGACATCAAGGAGTTTTGCTCGGATTTATAATCGCTCAGAATGTCATGGAGCTAGTGTAAGAAGCTTTTATTTTATTTTATAAAAAAAAATAACTAGTTGGCGATTGGACAAAACAAGTACGCACGTGGAACTGTGTTAACCGTCGTCCCTCTGATGGTCTCGAATAAGATAGATCACGGCGCGACTTCTTTTAGAAACGCGTCAAGGTTTGGCGCAGTTGAAAGAACAAAGTTGGGCACCAACCAATAGTATAGCGATAGGGATTTTTTGGAATGCATGGAGCGGAAGGGTAGTTGTTCGGTTTGTACGCTTTTGGAGAATGCTTCGTGCCAGCCTGTCAGTCGAGCGGAGTTCAAAGCATCGAACACCGAAACCGTGTTTAGGGCTGAATTGGCTCTCTGGAAATCCCTCGTAGTCTCTTAAATCTACCAGAGGAAGAACATTTTAGCCAGTAAGCCGCTTGAGTATTTGAGGTTGTTCGACGCCCGCCTTGCGAGATGCACCAGATCTTCCCAAATGCCGACAACTTCCACCTCGCTCACGAAATGCTTTATGCCGATCAATGAGCGGCCGAGCCCAGACAGTATCCATCTCATAAGGGTCAAAAGAGCGGCTGCGCTTAAGGAGTTTCTGCGCACTGAAGGTAACGAGGGCAATCAACGCCATGGAATATTTGCTGAAGAAGGTTCCGATGCCCCAATTGCCCTTATCAAGACAGTACGACCCCACAAGTTCTCAGTTCTTAGTATTCTTGAGAAGAAACTTGGGTATATGGCCACTTATGGAGTGTGTGTAAAGGCTGCGGATAGCTGCAAACATATAACAGTCTCCTGCAGAGTAAATGCTTGCCAAAACCAGTGCATTAACAACGCGAGGGAGAACCTTGACTCCCATGTTGTTCATGGCAATGACATAGACGGACGATACACTAGTGCCGATTTCGCCTCAACCCAAGAACCTGCCCGACTAGTACAGCATCATTTACGGGAAGGATGGTTCCAACGCAGATTGCACCGAGCATCAATAGGAGCACAAAACGAATGGAAACGCTCTGGAACGCCAACTTAGGAGATTTGCGTGGTTGCTGCACTTCTCTAGCGCAAGTCGCAAGATATTGTGGGCTGTGAGCAATATCGGCAGCCTTCTCAATTTTCCCAAAGTCTGTTTTGGATGTTACTGAATATTTATCGGCCATTCCGGCGGTTTAATCGCAATGTTTGGTACAAATTTTGAACCAGGAATGCTAGTGACGAAAGAAACTGTCCGAAGATTGAAACAGCTGAGCGACTCCGAGAAAAAGACGCATTGTCGACGCGTCACCCCTATTTATTCTCAGCTCTAATACAAGCATTATATGAGACTGAATGATTATTGGACTCTGCCCAGCCTTATTAGTTCCCCGCATTTCCCCAGATTCCACATGTCGGCGGAGAAGGCGAGGCGCACTAACCTGTAATTCTCACCTCGGATCGGGTCAAATACACACTGTCGACCGAGAAAACTGAGACAATTACTAAGTGCAATATATCCAATCTCCAAATTCACCATTGGGGTAACCTTTTCTGTAGGCTAAACAATTCTGAAGAGAAACGGCCATCATATTTCTTTTGAGCACCAGTGCTGTTAGGGATTACAAAAAAAGCCGGGGAACCCGATAAGCAAGTTCACAGTAACGGTAAAGAGCCTCGGAATCACAACCCGATCTTATCACAGCCATTTTTTCTGCGGCCACCTAGCTCTACTTAGTAGGGGTAAAATAGCTATCTCCTTGGGAACCATCCCATTCATTTGTGGCATGTTTACAGGTAACTTTTGTTAGCTCACGACGAACCAGAAATTGCGGCCCTGCCAGTTAGAATATTCGAATTGCTAAGCACTACCATGCTAGTTTCTAGAACGTAGCCAGACGATAGTTTGCAGTCAGTTCATTTAGACACAAGGGAGAATTTGGAGAAGTTCTCCAAGGGGCGTGGCTGCCGAAAGTCAATCTCATGACTGCTTAAATTAGAGAGATGCAGAGGGTGATCTCACTACTTTAACTCGATTACACATTAGCTAGGCCCAATGTAAACGCTGCCATATTTAGCCAAAACAGGGTGATCGGACTTTTTGGACAACCTACGGTGCTGGGTTCTATTTTTAGCTGCCAAGCATATCCCTAGCTCACAGTCGGTAGTCTAGAGATCGCTACATCTTTATAGGGATCTTCTTTAATCTGTTTCGGATCCCAATACTATTTGGGATACCAAACACCTGGTAAATCTACAGTGCCGATCTTTGCTGAGATGTCGAATTAATCTAGCCCTAGGAGGTGAACCACGGCCCAGCGAGCACAAGGCTTCTCCTCCTCCCAACTGAGGGGCAATTAGACTTTCTAGGTACAATATTTAGGACGACTCACTATCTTTTTCATCCGCTGTATCCGAAAGGAAAAGAAGAAAAAAGAAACAAAACGAGGACCGGTCGGAGCAACGCTCTAAACAATACCCCGCTCAGACATGTTGCAGACGAGCGTAAATTTTCACGGAAACTGCGTGGCATGCCAAAACCGCCCATGACATAATAAAATAGAGAAAGGGCGAATAAAGAAAATCATAAACGTAACAATACTTAAAAAATTTCATCAATTGCGTCGAAAGTGCAACGCCGTGCAGTTAAATGCTGTCAGATCCTTCGCATTGATGCAGGAAATTCTCTTTCTCCGCATTCGCTTCTGCGAGATGAGCTTTAGCGCCCGATGAATTCCGCGCCATGGTCATCTTGACGTGCAAAATTTTGATCGAGCTGCATATCCAAGTGACTAGGCGTGGCGTAGCGAGTTGACAAACTCAACGCGGTCACATGCCACTGCATCCCCGGTCATGGCGTATTCTAGCACAGAAAGAAAAGCGATGGGAAGAACAAATTTTACAAGGACCTCACCGCCAATTGGATTGCCCCCCAAACTCAAACACATTCTTAAAAGCAAAAATGTTATAAACACACAGGATGTGGAAATGCGCGACCAATAGGGAATGATGTTCCTTTAGCAAAAGCCACGTGGTGAAAACATGAGTTGAGATGGCGGCATTCGTTCGCCTTGATTGACACTGCAAGGGGCCATAGTACAAGCTGATGGCCACAGTTGTAGGCCGCAGAACAAATACTGATACGTAAGATGAGACGGTCCAGCCACAACCAAAGTTAATAATATGCTCATCTCGGCTGGATCCGGTGTCCAGCCTCGACCGGTAGGCCATCGTAGGTTGAGGTTCTACCGTCTCGGGCGGGTAGTGTGGACGGTTGGCAAATTCGTA
The DNA here is from genome assembly GCA_013403855.1 of Calonectria honghensis. Taxonomy (NCBI): domain Eukaryota; kingdom Fungi; phylum Ascomycota; class Sordariomycetes; order Hypocreales; family Nectriaceae; genus Calonectria; species Calonectria honghensis. The sequence continues at coordinate 610,233 of VTGB01000025.1, forward strand.
CGTAATAGCACGCCTCTGCGCAAGACCTGTCGGCTATTTAGTCCTATTCCAGGTTGTGGAGTCTCGGAACGGACCCGGCCACATTCGGAAAGGATTCAACAAATTCCGTTTCTCAATCTCGATAATCGAGACAATCTTAGGTGAGTCAGATGAATTGAAGCTGTGGTTGTAGCCTTGAGCGTGCAAAACAGACTCTGTCCCCGATGGTGTGCAGAGAAAACCACCCGCGCCGCTTTGGAGGCTGATTGCAAGCATCCTGTTTCGCCAGCCAACGAAAATCCTCCAGGGTCTTGCTGACCCCGCATGGGCGCTAGGACTGCAAACCCCAGGGGGAAGTGCCGACGGTTGTGCTCACTCCCCGGCAAGCTTTTTAGAATGTCCGAGAGCGGTTTAGATTGCGTTGCCATTTGACTAATGAGATGAGCATGTCTTGAGCTTGACCCGATCCCTACATATTTGCCGGACTACAAGGTACCTGTTCACGTGAGTCCGAGCAGTCCTGTTATAATATGTTGCCGTGTTCTTCTCTATACAGCGTTTGGCAAGTTCAATCAGCATCGGAAGTCGACAATCAAGCATCAAACCACCATGGCGTACGAATCAGGAAACGAAAAGGAGTTCGGGGTGAACACTGCTACTCCGATTGCCATGACTCCCAGGTCACATCTCGACGTGGAGCATGCCACGAACAAGGTCATGGCATACCACTACGTCCCTCTAGGCGAACGCATCGGAAATCCGGTAAGCAAGGATGTGGCCTTTACACCATTCACCAATGCTAATGATGCGTTTTCGACAGTCTGCCTTCGCCATGGGAGGATTTGCTGTGTCACTCACGCCAGTGTCATTCGCAATGATGGGCTTCCGCGGCGTCCTTACACAAAACGTTTTTGTGGCGGATCTTTGCTTCGTGGCCAGCATTGGATTGCTGATCTCAGCGCAGTGGGAGCTGGTCAGAGGGGCTACCTTTTCTTACACAGTGCTTAGCGCCTATGGTGAGTCACATCGCTGTTGGTGATTGAGGAGGACGGTTTATGTTCATTCGCCTACAACCTCTATTTCCTTTTTTGCAATCTATAGGTTACTTTTGGTCTCTGTACTAACTCTTCATAGCCCTCTTTTATGGTGGTTATGGTGCAATCATGCTCCCAAGCTTTGGTGTTGTGGAAGCATACGGAGGCAAAACACCCGAATACTACAATGCCATGGGCTTTTACATACTACGTAGGAACTGCCATGTTCACTGTGAAAAGGCTCCGACGCTAACCAACAAACAGTGTGGGCCGTCTTGAACATCTTCTTTCTCATTGCCAGCTTTCCATTGTCAGTCACGACCTCTACATCCTGCTCGCTACCTTTCACTAATGCTATTATATAGTTCAATTGTATACATCTCTATTTTTGTCGCCCTAGAGCTCTGTCTGAGTCTTGATGCATCATCCTACTTTGCCCTTGCCGATGGAAAGGTGGATGTCAGCAATGCCCTCATGAAAGCTTCTGGAGTGTTCGCGTTTATTTCGGGCTTGTTGGGTTTCTATTGCGTGCTTCATTACCTTTGCCAGGATGCTCTTCCCTTCGACGTACCTATGGGAGACACTTCCAGGTACTTTGCCAGAATGAAGCAACGCAAGGCCAAGAACTCCGAATAGACCACTCAACGAAATATAGAGGCGCTAAACAGAACAAGGAAAGGAATACAAAAGTAACCTAGAGTTGGAAGCCACGACCATAAAGCGCGGTGGCTGGAAATGTTTTAGAAAAAATCTCATCATTACCTAATAATTCAAGCATCTGCCCCATAAGTACGTAATGATGGTCACCATGTGATGCCCCGACATAAACAGCAACTAGCTACTCCATCACAACTACCCCGCAATCACCCCGCATTGGGTGCTCCGCACAACAAGATTCGGCGGAGAACCCGAAGGAACCCGAAATTTGTACAACACGCTGGGTCCCACTCAACATTTGTTGAACTAGGAGGTCAGACTAATGGCCGATCAAATCCAGGGCACGGTCTTAGTTTAATTATTCTGTCTCTCAGGTAGCACGCCAAGGTGTGAAACGAAAGCTGATCAACATGTGCCAAGCAGTGCGAACAAATCACCAACACGATCGACTAGTATTTTTTATCCTCGACTTAGGAGGGCAACCTCCCTGGGAGAAGTGAACAGTAAATTGCAGGCCAAAACAATGCATGTGTAAACAATGAAGGCTCTTGACCAACACAATATAGTCATTCATAAACTCATAGTCTTATTCGATGTAGAACAAATTTAAATCTAAATTATAACCTCCTTTTATCTAGTTATTTACACAACATCAAACTCAACCGTACCCCAGCCCTCGAATGTGCAAGTCCAGCGACCCTTGTCTTCCATAGGGACAGCCTGAAGGCAGCTGCCAGGGAGCACCACATGGCCAGCCTCCAATCCGACATCATACGCAGCAAGGCGGTTCACCAGCCATGCAACGGCAGACAAGGGGTTGCCAAGTACATTTCCGGTGTTACCAGCCATGACCTCCTTGCCATTGAAGCGGAGAACGCCACGGATGTCTCGAAGGTTCAAGTCAATCAGCCTTTTGGGAGTGCCGCCAAGTATCACAGCACCGGTAGATCCGTTATCTGCGAGAGTGTCTGCTAGGCCGATTTCCCAGTTCTTGACACGGGAGTCGATAATCTCAATAGCCGGAATGGCATAGTCGATGGCGTTGATGACATCGGCAACAGTTACGTTGGGGCCACGGAGAGGACCCTTGAGCACGAAAGCTGGCTCCAGCTCGACGTATGGCTTAATGTATTGATCCCTTGGAAGAGAGGTGCCCTCGTAAACAAAGGTGCTTCCCAAGAGGAATCCGTAGTCGGGCTGGTCAAGACCAAAGGCATCTTGCATGACCTTGGCAATGTTGCCAAGCTTGTATCCAACCAGTCGATCGCCGTTCTTGACGGCATTCTCAACTGTAATGCGCTGAACCTGGAATGCGCCATCGACGTCAAGGGCAGGCCAGGTCTTGGAGGGTGGGGAGATGGGTGCACGGTCAATGCGCGCAGTGCGCAGAGCCTCGGAGATTTGGCGAAGGTCCTCGTCCGACATGGTTGCGGTTATGGCTTGTCAGCGAATACAGTGCCTTGACAAGATAAAATTATAAAAGAGTCTTGGATGATGGGATGGGCTCTCTATTGGCTCAAGCTCATACAGTTCTAATAAATAGTGTCTGTTTGGAGGAGCGATGAGTCTTCATTCATATAGATGAGCACTTTCTTCACCTTCTGTGCTAATCAATAGCGACATTCGCCGGTTGTCGCTATCGTCTCGGGCTCACAACCACCGAGCCTCTCTTCGGCTTTCCAATGGTACATTTTCGTGAATAATGCTCACCAGCTCAGGTGGAGAGCGGGTAGGTTACCGATCCTGGCTCTCTCAATTGGCGCTACTAAGCGCGCCATCTCGATCTAGCTCGGGTTGATCGGGAACGCGCACAAATTTCGGTTCGGGGTATGTTCCACTAAGGTTATGCTGACTGCTGGATGCACGCTAATTGATCTCCTCCCACTCGCTCGATTACTTTCCAGAACATGGTGACCGATGCACGAGGCCGGGGGGCGGGGCCGATGCGGCTCCACAGATGAGATCGTCTCTTGAGGGGTTCAAGATAAACGTGTCGACGCGTCCAGGATCGGAGGCCCATGCGGGGAAGTTCATGGTCATGAGACCTTGATGAACTACTCGTATCTGAGATTTCATCTGTAAGATCCATCGACATCGGCAATTCTTGGGCCTATCGGAACGATATCGGCCACTCTGGGAGTCAGTGCTTAGCACGACCCTTCAATGCAAAGCTCGGCATCGTCCCGCCATGGACATTTCTTCGGAGGCGCCATCTATCCCGAGTGTAACCCAAGTAGTTCCCGGCCGATGTCAATGAGGGATATTATTCATTTGACAACTGAGGCGAATTTTTCGATCATGTGAAGCTGGATGCTGACCAAGAGCCTTACCCTAAAGCTCCTACATCAAACGCATCGCGCTCGTCCACTACTTGAACCGAAGAGATAGATGATATATTTTCTCCATTAAAATACATATTAGAATGTTGAGCCTGGATTTTGACTCAAGAAAATGAGAAACGCCATGAAAAATTGGTCTTTTAACTGCCAAATGGTCCCGTCAACTTGTATACAGTACTATGTTACTAAAAATGTAATCCAGAAACTTTGATTGCACAATGCTTCGCAAATTGACTATATTGGCCCAATGTTAGAGTATTACTGATCTACAATACTTTTTCTGACTTTCTCATATCATAAGGCGGTCACGTGCGCTCGTATACTCATATTGTTTCAACAAATATAATCTCAATAGACGGCCTGTCGCCTCATTATTTCAGAAAAAATTCCATTTACTACAATCCATTCCACCTCTCCATTTTTCGCTCATAAAATGCATTTATTCCTCCAGCTCGTAAATTTCATCCAATGTGGCTTGCATAAACTGTATCTGCTCAGCCAGGAAAGCCCTCATAGCCGGAACATTGTAGGGGCGCTTCGCCACCTCCCGCAGGCGCTCTTCCTTCATCTTTGCCCTGAGGCGCTCCTCTACAATCTCCAACCTGTACTCTGTAAATTGGTGGTAGAGGGCAGACAGATCGCTTGTTGTGCGGACTCCAGTGAGAACAGTTTCATCTCTAACAAATGGCGACTTGGCTCGGAAGGCAGTGACCATGGAGATGCGTTCACGACCACCGAAGGCCTTGAGTGCCTGGTGCTCAATATATCTTCCCTGCATCACGACTGCGGTGCCCTAAATTATTGTAAGCTTAACGGAACAAAATGAGTTTGATAACTGCTGGAGGCTTACCATCTTGGGTCCTCGGACTTTTCGGATGGTTCCATCGGGCAGTCGAAGTGCAGTCTCTCCACCCACCATCTCCGAACAGTCGGAAAGCATGGTAACAACTACAAAGGGGTAGCTATCATAGTGCCACGCAACAGCAGATGTTGTATCATCATCGCCAGAGCGCCAGTTTCGAACGCTAGTTTCATTTTGGTCATTGATGGAAATATTAATGTTGCCGATGTCAAAGTCGAGGGCGGGGACGAGATCGGTGCCCGCGATGGCGGAGATTTTTGCCAGAACCTCTGGTGACTTCCAGGCATCGTAAATGAATGGGGCACGGCTAACTTAATTAGTAAATCGTGCTTAATGAGAATAAGCGTGCAACTTACTCAGGACCGAGTCCTCTAACCATGTGCTTGATAAAGGTTGAAGAGTACTGGCATTCCTTGAGAGACTCCTCATCAAAAATCTCGGCTCTCATTTGAGAAATGGCCTCTTGAGTGAATAGGGGGAAAGGATCAGAGACAGCATTAGGCGCAATTCCATGACCCTCGAGACCAATCTCCTTCATAGTGACAATGTTGGCTGGAGGCTGGTAGTTGAGATGCTTCTGAGCGTCAAACGCCTCCCGCTTAGTGGCCTGAGCTTCCTCAATCAAATGCCGAGGGACAGCGCCCGTGGGACGAGTGATCTTCTTGGTTGTGGGACCAACCACCTTGGGGGCGGGAGGCGGAAGGACGGTGACTGCTGAAGGCATGATGCTTTTGATGTAATAAAAAGGATTTGATCAGGAAGGAGAGAGTTGCTGTAAAAGCCGGTTATGACAGACTGACTTGAGAATGTTTTTTCGTGATAGTAAACTGGAGCATGTGGTCATTATATACTATGCAGACGCCATGTTGGATTACAATGTGTTTTGTATATTTCTTGGCGTCCAGTCGGGAGGCTTCGCGGTATCTTCAGCCTTTCGCAAATCCGGTTGGCATTGATCTGGGGTTCATGCTCCCACACACCCCGCAATGTGGGGATTCTGAAGAATGATCTGAGATGTAATTCCACTAGTTCCTGTCAAGATGCATGCGAGATGCTCGGCTTTGTTTTCCGACGTGTTCTCAGCGGGCGTTTGTTTCGACTCGGTTCGGGATAGGAAGCCGAAGGCTACCACTTTGCCACCGAGAATTGAACAACATTCCAGCACATGACTATGGCCTGATATCGTGGCTGGGAGTCAAAGAATACCCGTCATCAGATGGTACCACATGACTATGTATGCCAAGTTTGTGATTCTCAGCATGCTACGGGCTGGTTAATTTGCGTGATGGCCCAGCCATAGCGTTAGAAAGCCACATCTGCTTCATACATGAATGACATTCTGCAACAACCACAAAATATTTCAACATCTTTGTTCCAAAAAAAAATTTCTTCATTGAAGAGCCTCAATACCCAAAATGTCACCCACCTACACCTTGTCAGCCCATCTCTCCAAAAACCTGTTCGCTTCTCTACGCGATCGCAGGCACTCATCGCCATCTCAACCAAAACCACCATCAATTCATCATTCATCTGTACAGACGGTGGCCTCTTTCAATCCTACCTTACCAAGTTCTACAACTGAAAGTTGCGGGCCATTCGCACTTGACCAGAGGGCTTGTCACGACCAAGTTGCAACATCAGATTCCCAGCCATAAAAGCTGAGATGCCTAGCCCCTGGTCTACAGGCTCATTTTGAGACGTCCCCGGCCAGACATTGGTCAAAAAGTACTTGCTGTGGGGAAAGAATCGCCGATTTCCACATTTCCATGGTGAAATCCATCATGCACTGGCGTTAACCAGGAACGACATTTTAGTGTGTGTGGGTCGAAGAGCTGGACTCATGTCTTTATCTAGCGTATGTTGTCAAATAAATTTGGAGTGGGGTATTGGGACGAGTTTATGGTTTTTGTTATTAGTATTACTAGGTAAATTAAATTGCACTAAATTCAATTGCTGCTCAATCTGGAAATTTGCTACTGTGTCGTAGATGTTGTGGACGTAATGGTCAACACGTGTGTTGCAGGACCAATTTGATGCCCACACCGACGACTGATACATTACATTTTCGGGATTTCATTGCAGATAAAACTGGATCAATATCAGCGTGATTTTGACGAAAAGCACAAATGCAGGCTCGGAACTCTCGGCATCCATCCGACCCGAGAGGATCCCGAAACCGATTGCTCACCAAGTGGGCTTCCAACAGATCCAATGCGGCTCCTTTGTATATATACCATACAAGGGTAAGGGTGAAGAGGAAAGCAATTGAATTTATTTTCGGGGCATCAGATTGAATCCATTTTGTTGATCCTATTTGTCATTCCTCATTCAACACCTCTATTTTGTCAATTTTCATCGTACATCACAAGTACACCATGCAAGCATCAAACCGCCTAAAAACATCCTTCATGCAAGGTACCCAGTCTTTTGGGGCATGGCAGATGCTTCCTGGAGCCAACGTGTCGAGGCTCTTGGCACGTTCTGGCGTGGACTGGGTATTGGTTGATTGCGAGCATGGAAACATCGATGGTGCGTCCCCCCGTTACAGTACGTGGGTGAAACCTAACCATATTAAGATGGGGCTATGCATGACGCCGTTCCTGCAATTGCAGCCCTGGGGGTCTCTCCGGTTGTAAGACTTGCAGATATGCAGGGGTGGATGGTAAAGCGTATGTCGCTCTTCTCACACCAAGACTCGGATTCGATTGGCTAACAAAATACCAGGTGCGCTGGATAGTGGCGCCCATGCCGTAAGTACCCTGACATGGGTAAATCCTGGATACTTACAATCATAGATTCTCGTACCCCTCTTAAGAACGGTTGAAGAGGCCAAGGAACTTGTCAAGGATGCCAAATTCCCGCCACTGGGAAGGCGGGGTTTCGGTTCTCTCATTGCCCTTGAGAGATTCAACCCCAACCCCACACTGACGGAATATCTTTACCAAGCAAATGACGCTCTCGTGACCATCATTCAAATCGAAACAAAGGAGGCGATTGAATCCGTGGAAGAAATAGCTGCTGTAGATGGTATCGACGCATTATTTATTGGACCATTCGATCTAGGTAAAATCTTCTGGCATTTCGTTGAAGAAGAACATGGCTAACCGTCGTAGGCAACAATATTGGTCACCCAGTGCAAAAGGGTGAGATGGGCCCTGAGCTCAAGGCTGCTCTGGCACGAATTTTGGCTGCAGCTCATAATGCAGGAAAGAAATGTGGCATTTATTGCAAGGACTCAGCACAAGCGAAGGAGTTTGCAAGCCAGGGCTACGACATGCTTACTGCTGTGACGGATTATACGGCGTTGCAACATGTACTTAGTGATGAGCTCAGTGCTGCCAAAGGCGTTGCGCCAGGCTCGGGGGTGTTTTAAATAGACTAAAACGCAACGAGTAGCTGTTACTATAAATAAAGAGCGGCATATTTGGCACTCATGTCATGAGCCTTTTTATCCAGTGACTCCAAGTCCGTATGGCACGTTCAATCATGCAATGGTAGTAAACTTGATTTGTTGCATTGCCGCGTATCCTTGAGCTATTCAAACATTAAGATACTATCTGAAAGTGTATCTAAGTCGCCTATCTGTTCTACAATAGAAAGAAATTCCTCGGATGAGATACCTATATTATCGAGAAAGTCCATATTACTGGGCCCTGGCTGTGGCATAGGCTGAAATGGGATTGCACCATCCATACCTATGGCCATGGCAGCTGTGCCAACTTCTGACACAACAATATTGTGGGGATCCTCAACGGGTCTCCTACCAATATCTGCCGTTGAATACTCGGGTCCGGTCAGAGACAGAGTTTGAAGGCCTTGTCGTTGTACACGCGTCGCGAGCTCCTGACATAATGTTTCCAGGTGCATTAATTCTCCCTTCCGCACTCTCGCCACTCTATTCCCCCTTGTTATCATGTCATCCAAGATACCATGTGATAGTTGGCCGTAACTTTGGTCACCGGAGATCTCTGGGAAGAGAGCATTTGCCATGGTCAAATGCAGCGCAGCCCCATATGTAAATTCAAGGTCGTACGGGAGGAATACCTCTATGGGACCGTTAGAGAACACAAATATGCGTACGAATTCTGCCATTCACTCACCCAAAAGACTATACTCGCTCGACAGAATTTGCAATGTCTTTGCTGCTGATTTGATACCAGTGGAAATTATTGCCCCCGTATGAGCCAAGAAGTTCTCCCAGTTCTCGTCGCTTTGGTGTCCCAGCATATCCAGTCGCTCCTTTAGGACTGAGAGAAGAAGAGGCCTCGTGGCCACTATCACACACTATGGCGATGTCAGTTTGAGAAGATCACAACATAACACGTGTGGTGGCGAACCTGATGATAAAGTAGGGTTATATGCCTTGTGCCCTTAGGCATTGTGTTCATTGAGTCCTGAAACTTTAAACTTATTATTTGCTCTATTTCTTGCGCGTGGTGCGCTAAAGTGCGCAATATAGACCTCGTTTGTTCGAGATATGTTCCTAATGAGGTTTTCTTTGGCTTATAGACAGCTGATGCAAATTAGAATCCTCTTCTTTGATCAGAGTATTCCTGGCTTCAGACTTACTTGTTAAAATGACGGATAGCAGGTGTGACAAGCTGACCTGGAGACTTCGAGCGCTTTCACCCTGTGAGCCCATATTTGGTGGGTTCACGGTCATTGTAATGTCATTGTCTTGGACAGACATTGGCAAGCCGACTGAAGCTGAGAAATGCCGATCCATTATATAAAGCGTCCACCAAAGATCCCGGCACCACGCAAGTGTTTCTGTGCCGAGTTCATCTTCAGGTAACTGCGTATGGAGGCCTTCAAACTGAGCTATCCGCAAGGCATGACCAAGCTACAAAACTGTCAGAGGCGGCAATTTGGGTCAAGGACATAAACGTACATATATATGGCCTGATTCTCTTTGATCGATTGAAAACATGTACAAGCCCATCATGGCCAATACCTCTGTTGCCAATAGACTCTCGGTCCAGAGGCGTGTCTCGTCCTTTATCAGGCCCATGGCACGAACGAAAAAGGTAGCACCTGGCGGCTCTTTGCCTGCCGTCGGGCGAGGATGAAACGCAGTACCAAATGCCAAAACCAGAAGAAACTTTGCGAACCACAGCGGACATTCGGCGGCCTTTTGTGAGGCATTTCCAGCGTAAAACTCACGTACTTGGTTCTCAAATTCTGTGTTGTCAAAGAACCTGTAGGTGTCGCCAAGGTGAAATTTTACCGTGTTGAACAGATAAAGAGCATGGTCTAGGGACGGGAGACATCTGATATCCGGAGCATCGCTCATTGATACGATTTTAGGCGGCAAGACGTAAATATCTTCTTCCAAAATGTGAGGTGGTATAGATGGACCGGCGAGCTGTAGCTTTTCATGCATCATGACCATGAGACGAACAGTAAATGACCACGTGGACCAAGGGGCCAACCAGACTTTAATGAATGTTAGCGAAACGTCCAAATCGTACGACGGTAGGTGAGAGTTGGGCGCGGGTTCCAGGAAGAGCTGCATAGTTCGATATGGAAAACCACTTACTCCATCTTCGCTTGTTCTTCTTGTGCACGTTCTTGATGGTTTTCGAGGCGATTGTAAATGCGCTTGGCCACACACTCAGTGCACTTTCATGCCGCGCCTGCAACTCGCTCCTGCCTGGGTCGATCCCTACGGTATTGCGGGAGTCATCGGCTGTGAGCGGCGGGGACACAATATTAGTATTTATCGGGCCTTCGTCTTCAACTGAGCTGTCTAATCCAAAGGCAATGACGTTTGTTCGCTTACTTCCACGTTGGCAAGGGTCTGCAACCTGTATCTGGGATCCAGCTGGAGAAGAATAGGGCATCGAGCTTTGCCTTGTCAACATGCGTGTCTCTAGAGGCGACTGCGATTGGGCAGCAGGGTGTGTCGTATGTGATCTAGATGACTCGTCATCATCTACTTGGCTTTGGCTTCCATTACCAGGCGATCTCTGATGCTGCTCGGCCTGGCGTTGCAATTCTTGGAGATATCTTTTACGTGTGTTAAAATTGGGGCTTGCTGAAACTTGACGGAATCATGCGACAAACCTTTCTGACACCATGACCTTGCTGGTGCCTTCTGTAAATTGGCAGCGGACAGCTCGCCGCTGGCAATTTGCGCATGGTTCTTCCCCGGAACATTTTATTTTGCTCTGGCGACAAGGAACACAACTGTTTACAACGTCATTATTAGGGAGAAATGCCTTATCAGCACATCTGGGGCCGTGTCTTACGCGTTGGCGGTCCTTCTCGTCTTCCGCGGCTCGCTCTGGCTGTGTCCCGCCATCGCTGCTTTTGCTCGCAAATACACAAGATGGAAAGAGCGCGCGTTTTTTTTTTTTTTTAGCTTTCACAGAAGCTAAGCGGCAAACGGCGAATAAAATGAGTAATCGGAGACTCACGAACGAATACCGCGGAGATGCTCGAGCGTCGAATTGATATAATGCGGAGGAATTCATGGGTGCAGAATCCCCGCACTAAATCTGGGGAAATCCATTTGGAGCCATCGCAGGGGGTGCCCTCATTGGCGGGTCCAGTCCCTCGTCTCGCGTGGTTTCGTGGGCAGTGAACGCATTTTGGGATCATTTCTCCACTGCCATTGATAATTGAAAACGCCACTATAGGCTAGAAATGATTCCCTCCGTGTATCATGAGCCCTTTAGGGCATGCGAAGCGTTGGCCACATCAGCAAAGTAGGGGCTCCGAAGACCGGGCAACCAGGAACATGCAACAAAAAACAGGCAACATTCAAGCATCACCTCGTAATACCTGGTTCAACATTACTCTTTCATTGCACGCATCGTCGATGGACATTGTCTAATTTGTGTTTCCGCATCGCTGCGTACCCAATTGCCTCGTATCGCCATTGGGAAGCTGGTCGACAGGATTTGATTCACCTCTTGATCCACGTCGGACATGACTCGACTTCTCGGGTTCTGGAACCGAGCGACGTGTAAGATTATGTCGTGCATCGGGAACTATGGCCATCCGATTGGTCACTCGGCTTCATGTGGGCCAGCCATGGGGCTAGTGAATGGGGCTTGACACGCCAAAGTGGATGTCATCTCGGGATTGGAAGCCGTCCACAGTCATGGTGCATCTTGTTGAGATCACACGACCAAGTTGTATTGCCTGCCGAGGACAGTGTTTTTCGGGGTGGATTATTGAGGCAAGGTTAGTGCGTTGGGAAGGATGTGGTAGCTTCATGTGAGCCTCCATAGTCGGAGATGCGTCACCTCCCAGATCACTTCTGAAACTTGAGGCCAAGCCCATCTCGAATGGCGACATACCGTGGCATTTCTCAGGTTCGAATCGGTCGATTCGATGCAAGGCAAAAGTTTGAACATATGCCCCTAAGAGGTAGACAGTAGAGGAGTCTCTCAAATTCTCACCAGTCGTAGAGAAGACTATTGAATCATCATCCCTGGGATCAACAAAAGATATCAAAAATAGACACTGTGGTCAAGGATTTCTGCTATGGGAGGAGGCGACCGTTGATCTTTATATAATTCAATCCGAATTTCTGTCGCAAATGATCTTCAGTCGGCCCTTTCCGACGTGGCTGAACAGTGTTCGGAGAAGGCGCCTGCCGAAGCCGAGATCGTAAGATGAATCTTAAATAGCAGCCATTAGTTCACGCCCGTTCCGATCCTGACAATCGATTTGCATGCTACATGGGTCCCTACAACTTCCAATCGCTGGACAAAGTCTCAGTGCCGATGTCTTGGACAGGCTGTCAGTGCATTTGAAGGTGGCGTCCATGCTACCCTGAAGATTGGTTCAGCATCGCCTGACCGGAAGGATCTTACGACCCAGGGCTGAGTTTGTAAGTGGTCATGTTCACGGCAATTTCGGTGCCGAGATATTCATCAATTGCTTGTTTTTGTGATGCTGGGATACATTCTGGCTGTCTCAAGCCATGGCAATGGGATGTGTGCTCACTCTAGCCCCACCATGAAATTCTAGACATTTGCGAGCCTTGTCAATGTGCCGGTGAAGCTTCTGGAAACAGTACACTCCGTTGAAAGGTTTTTGGAGTAGATCCATATTCTTTTTATTTTAATATTCTTATCATGCTAACATCAATGGTATGTTTCTTTTCTTGACTAGCGCCCGCCAACGGCAATCCGCACTATCATCCTGCTGCATCTGCCACAACTCGTCAATAATATTACGTGCTGATCTTGCCGCATTAAATTCATAAAGCTCGATTTCATCAAACAAAGCAGATAATCGTGTCTGGAAACTGGTGTTTGTAACCACGGACGCTGCGATGAAAAGAGGCCACAGCAAGGACCCAGACACGGCACCACCCGCAGTTTCAATTGCCTCGACATCTTCCAATACGCAGACGGCGTATGATTCGAGATATCTAGAAGATACTTTCCGGACGCACTGCGAGAAGTAGATGACTAGAGCATTGTGGAATGCAGAAATCCGGTGTTCTATCATTTTCTCACTTTGTGCATCGCTGCAAAGCGTTCTGCAACGCTCTGTTTCAGCATCTTTGAGCCACTCAAGAATCTCAATCTCGAGATCATCATAGGCGGAGTGCACAAAGGGGGTCGTTAAGCTAGAATCTGACATCAAGTTGTTTTCATGCGCCCTGATTGTCGTAACTGTTTTGTTTAAAAGAACAAAAAGACTTTCTGGGATGCCGTAGATGAGCTCGAAAATGCTTCCATCGCCATAGAGTCTTTGACATGTATAAATCCTGCACCTTGGATGGAAAGTATAGCCAAAATCAGAATCATCAATAGGGTTCCGGTTTAAGCATAGAGGGGATGGTGTTGACGAAGGATCAAAAGTGTTGATAGGCTGGTTCTCGGGGATTTGAAGGGTGCTGTCGTGAATGATTCGGAGATAGAAGTATGTCCTGTTCAAAGCCTTGGCCTTGCCGGAAAACGACTTTTTTAATTTGGAGAATATCTGCATCAGCTGTTCACATGCCTGAAGGTGAACCTTGCAAGCGCTTGCGTCTCCCGACATGATCTAGGTACGGCTTAGTCCATGTGGCATGCGAGAGATGACGCCGACCTACATCAATCGTCACCATCGAGAGCATGGTGGCAAGAAAGTTTTTGTACTTTGGCCTCGGTTTCCCGGCGCCAGAAAATTGGGCCGACACCGACTTCTTTAGCATTCTAGTCGCTTGTTGGCGCAGGTGAGCAGCGATGCTTTGCCATTTCTTTCTATCGGCTTCGAGATCCTGGCTTCTGCATTCGTTTGCCAACATGAATGCACTGATCGACAGAGCGGCATCGAGCAAGGAGTGGCGAACAAGACAGGTTTGGCCAGTGAATGCAAGTTCTCCGGCGGTTTGCAAAACTCTTGGAACATAGACCGAGCGCATCGGATTTTGGGAACTTCCCGTGACACAAAATAGACCCACAGCCCTTTGGACATAATATTGTAATAGCTGCTGGCGCACATGAGATGCAGACCCTGGAGTGGGGTTTAGTAGGTATGGTTGTAAAATTGGCATTGCTTCTTGGCCGTGGCTTTCACCACAATTCGGCTCACTGGGTTGATTTCGGCCCATTACATCACCTAATGGGACTTGGCTTGATGGAGTAGCTGCATGATGGTGAAATTCGTCTTCACTACCAAGGTTATCCGCGTTGGAGACTGATTGTGAGATGGGAGGGTGTTCGAAATCAGGCTGCGACGCGAGAGGACCGATAGACGGGGGAGATGAACTAGGTGGCGGGCTGCAGGCAAAGACCCCAAATAGACCAGACTTAATTGTCGAATCTGAGGCGCAACACTCAGTGTCTGTAATAGATTCGATAATCGCATGTTCCGAGTCCATCTGATTAACGGTAATTGAAATATTTGACCCATCTATACGGCCCGAATTAATATTGGCACCATGTGCATCAGTAATCAACTTACCGAGTAACAGTCTTCTACTTTGAGTTACTATCGATACCTTCTTCAGGATATTAGCTCCACCGATCGTTTCTGGGGGTAACCACTGCAACCGCGCGCCGTAGCCCCCACACAGAATGTCCTTGGAGGCACATTGTGAACAGCCTGGACGGCCCTCGTCACACCGTACGCGGCGGGAACGACATGTCCAGCAACCAGTAAATCTTTTGGTTCTCTTTGTTCTTTGTGATGTCGATGACAACTGGAGTGGTGATGGTGTTGCCATTGTCCAAATTGAGTGCTGGCTTTAGCCCGGACTCCCTAAGCAAGGGCAGGCAGGTATTGGCGATGCATGCGAGAGGAGTAATGTATAAGCATATAGTCATTGTAACCCCCGTACGTAGCACTGCACCTCTTGTCAAATGTGCACGCAAATCATCAGACGTACGACCTGTCGGCATCAACAGCCGCAGAGAGTTGACCCACAACCCGAAAAGCCCGATCCCTGAGAGTGGCGTTGATTTTCTCGGATAGCTTGCTCGCCATTTGCCGCCACAGCTTCCCGTGCCGCGATCATTTCGCGTCTGGACAGAATTTACATGACGGTACGCTTAGTGGCATCTCCAAGTCAAGTCTAACTGAGCCGAATTTCTATTCATTATCGCTTTTGAAATAACTGCCTGTATGGCTACAACTCTCCGTTTAATTGTCATCTCGTTCCAATGTTACTGCAATAGACCCTGAAATATCGTTTACTCACATTTTTTGGAAGTAAAAATGGTGAACCAATCGGCTCTTGGAATGCAAGGCCTGGCTTTTCCCTCTAAGCATGATAATGAATGATCTTTGTTTGCCAAGGCCGTACAAGGGTTATTTGTGACTGCCAAGGTGTCGCAGACCAGGGTATGATAGCTCATGATTGGGGCGGAGTGTTCATAAGGTCCGTAGCCCTGGAATAATTGGGGTAACATGACCCCATAAATTAGTGAACTTTTAAGAAATAAAGTTCAGTCAGTCGGTTCGCTTCACATGGTGCCATCCCCATATGTCCCCTATGCCAATCTCGGAAACCTGAGCACATGCCACTTGGCTTCTGAAACCACAGGTCGCAACTGTTTTGCAAACAAGCGTGTTTCATTTTGATTCTGGTAGCCATTTCCTCTCGGCAAACGCCGAAACTTGGCATCTCCTCACAATCGCTAAGAAACGAACTCTTCCGCTTAGGCCACCTCGTAGGAGCCGAAGACGACTATGCCTGTATTTAGTTTTCCCGCCAATCAGCGAGGCGGATAGTAGGTCCAGAACACAATGCTTGCATCTGAATAGGGTCTTGATCCATATATATCGCATGCTGCCCCAACAATGAAAGGTTTCCAGACAGCATTCTCAACCCATTCATTCAGCAGGTTTTTATTTTCTCTCTTTTTTTTTCTTGCATTCTTTTCCTGAACTTGACGTTCATTCACTTCATCAATTGCATCTTACCACTCATTCAACATGCATTTTTACTCTCTTGCTGGATTGCTCACCCTCGCCGCGTCGGCGTCGGCCAACGTTGACCGATCTGTTTGGGGCGGAAAGGCCGCCGTGGCCGAGAGAGATGCGTCGCGAATTACTCGAGCCAAGCGCCAGTCAGGGTGGAATCCCCCTTCGGACATTGCCAGCCCACTGAAAGAAGTTTGGGACCACTGCGAGAAAACCTACAACAATGGAGACATCTTCTCTTTCAAGAACTATGGATGGGATCAACTGAAGGCCAACAACGGGTGAGGAAAATTTGAGAAAGTGATTTGGGAGGCTTGCTTACTCTTTTCGTTCAGCAAACTCAACTACTGTGTCCGATGGGAGTCGACCAAGGCTGCCACAGCCGATCAGAGGAAGCAGATTGCCAGCCATCTCCAGACCCAGTACGATCAGTGGTTCAAGTGGATGTACGGCTATGACAACTTCCCCTACTCCAACATTGAAGTCAATGTAGTCGGCTGGGCTGTCAAGGATAAAAGCCTCCTCCAGGGCGATGCCAGCGATATCGATGTCTACACCGATGTTGATTCTGATGGTGCCCCTCAGTGTGCCACCAGCTGCGGCCGCTTCTTCCACCAGGACGGCGACTACAGTGGCTGCGCCAACGGTGCCGACAGCCACTATGACCAGTCTTTCTGGGTCACTGATGGATTTTCGGGTGGTGCTGGCGGTGACTGGGGCCAGCGTGTTGGTTACGAGTGGCTCTTCAGCGTGATCGGTGGCGAGGACAACATTCTGCTCCACGAGCAGGGTCACAGCTTTGGACTCGATGATTGTAAGTCTTTCCTACCGGCTCCGAAACAAGAATTATGAACTAGTTGCTGACCAGCATGTGTGTAGTTTACGGTATGATGCAATATCTTCCTCCTTGGCGCTTGATCTTGTTCCTGCTATTGAATTCTTCAGACTAACTATTACCTAGATTGGATGCCCACCGGTCAGTCTGGCTTTGTCATGGATGCAAGCTCTGTTGGTGGCGTCACCACTTTCGACGGTTGGATGCTGCGCAACTGGTGGTATGAGATGTCCCGAAGCCGTGGCTGGCAGAACCGCACCTCTGCTTAGGTGCATCATTCTTTGGAACAATTTTTACTGTTGCCATGGTCTCGGCAGCCAATTTTCATAGAAACTATTGAGCCTTTATTCGGTGCGAGTACACTAAGTCACATCATATCGCTTGTGGGTTGTGTATGGTGGTGGAGATTCTGTAAATATCTGCTTTTATCTATCTAAAAGCGCGATTTTTGTTCTTTTGCAATATAATTATTTCGGCTGGGCTTTTCCCAAGCTGCGGTCGGCTGGTCCTGATAAAATGCCCTCCTTTTCTGTTTGTGCCATGTGAAACACAAGACCGTATTCACATCAACTTCACATAGGACTTAGTGCAACATTAATTATAAGATGCAGCGCATTTTACTGATAGTTATGACTAGAAACGAAACTTGAACTTCCTTTTGCGCTTTTATGATTCCATTTGCTTCCATATATATTCCTCCACTTCTACCTCCGCGAGCCCTGTCCCCAAGCCAATATTCCTGGGATCTGTTATCCAAGGATCTCGCCGCCCAACCATGAAATTGTGGCCAAGAAAGATGGCAAGGAAAATAGGAATACCAATGTGTCACACAAAATGTGACGCCACACAGTGTGCGGAGTTACGCTGCTGTGGAGACCAGTGGGTCTGGGCCTCAATGGCCTCAAGGGCCTAAATGCGTTGTCGCAACCCCACAACTAACCTAGGCTCTGAGTAGCTGTAAAACATGTAGTTGACTGCTCCTTAGATAGAAAGAATCAAAGCTCTTTCGATTCCGTCTAAATGACCTATTGACCAAAGTGCTACAGCTGCTTTATGTATCACACAATGTAAGTTGTAAGCAAGTTGCTGGTAGTGGACTGAACAAGGTAGAAGATTGTGAAGCCATTTACAAGCAACAAAAAGGAGAAGACGAGGCAGAATTGCGAAGACCATGGTTGTATATATGAACTGTATGTAACAGAAACGCCATGAATTTTGCATAATTTCCGGAAACAAAGAATCTTAACGCAACATTCTATCCAAGATATATACCCAGTTGTATTTGTGACACTTATAACCCAGCTGAATTTCTGACTACTTTTTGACACGTGGTTCAGCTAGGCGGCCTTCTTCTTAAATACTTGGCCCCCGATATGGGTCGAGGCGTTGCTCCTTCGATAGGTTGATCCGCCCAGCGATTGCGCTTGAAGGAAGCAACTTGCCGCGAGAACGGAATAAATGGGTAGGCCATATAGACTTTACTTAGTGCATATCTTTAGTGCGTCATTATTCTCTGCAAAGGAGTATAAAGCTCGGCTGGACGCGTATAGGCATGCATTTCCAGCTGACAAGGCACTTGTAAGAAAGCTAGCACAATCAGTGCTGGGACGAATCCACGCCAAACCGACCAATTCAGCCTATAACTAACCCCGCAAACCCCCTCATTTCAGAATGCTGTGGCTAGCTGGCCTGTGGGGTCCTGGCCAATTAGATCATTTGCAGCATCCCAGCCTCTCTCACCTCAGCTTACGCATGTTGCAGTGAAACTTAGTTGCATCAAAATAATAATCCCCATCATCATTTTTGGGACAAGTACACATCTACTCATCACTTTTCAATATGAAACTCACCTCAGGGCTAAACTTTACCACTTGCGGCTTCCAGTTGCTCATGTTTGGCCGTCGAAAAGAGGGTCTCACCCCAGATCAATACCGCGACCATTACGAAAATGTCCACATCCCGCTTATGAAGAACCTGACAGGAGAAACCTTTCCCTTGACCCACGAGCGAAATTATGTGAAACGAGATGGCCCGCCTGGGTTTCCTGCGGCCGTCTTGATGGGCAACCAGACGGACTTTGATTACGACGCAGTAGCCGTGCTCACTTACAAGGACAAAGCGCATTTCGAGGCCAACTGGGCTTTCTTCGAGGATGAGGAGACTTCCAGATTGATTAAGGAGGATGAAGAGAAGTTTTCAACGTGGGTGAGGGGTGTTTTCATCGGGCCGACGATTATTACGGATACGAGAGCTTGAAAGAGCACTCATTTCAGCTACTAAAGAAATTCATGAGTACTTAACTCAAATGATATAAGAGAATTAGTATTTCTGGACGGGGGTTGGTGGGAGCCGCGAGAGAAATGATTTATGCTTTAGCTGCTCTGCTACAGCGCTCTCTTCGCTTGATGATATAATAGCTCCTGCTGTATCGGTTGTGGATTATGTTACATTGGGTCAGGGAGGGAATCAGGCCAGACAATAAACATTGAGAACTGCGATGTTATCTGATCTAAATCCGACAGCTATTTTGGGCAAATCAAGTGACATGTCCCATGATTAGCTCGCTAGTGGCCGACACCCAAGCTTCATAATCCGCGAGGTGAAAGGGATATGCAATGTAGCTATTGTACGCGCTGGTTCAGCTTCCGAGAGCGATAATTCATTCAGCCACATACGAATGAGGTCCTTCCACGCTTCCAAACTATCAGCAGACCGGCGGATCTTCTATTTCCGGTCATAGCCGCCACGGCCGGAAGGGTCAGAATTGTTTTGAGACATCGTGACAATAGTAAAGTTGAGGGAAGACATCTCAGAAGATCTGTTTCCTAAACCAGCGGCCCAATTCAGGTTATAAGCTGTGCCAATGGCATTTGACTGTCATTCCGTTGATTTATTTGTGAAAGGTTTTGTAAAATGCTTGTTGCAAAGCGTAAAACTCTGGGCTGTCTTGACTCTATATACATCAGTGTTTCCACACACTAAGCCCAAAGCCGGCTATATCATGCCGGCTTGTTTTCTGCTGCAAGATCAGACATATGCCATTGACAAGTCCTACGTCTACACCAACCAGATGACGTGAGTGATTGGTTGTCTGTCTGAAAAAACAGGCCTCAGTATTGAAGCCGGCATGTTAAAGGATGCTTCCCATACGAACTCGGCGTAGCATGATGCCGTCCTATTTTTATAATTGGCGGCTCTTGGTGCACAGGAGCAATTTTATGGAGCACTGAGAAACAGCTGACACCATTTCAAGAGCTTTAAGTTTGAGGGAATTTGACGCCAATTCACATCGGTGTTCAAAAAGGGAAATTGTAATTGTAAAATGCAAATAGCTGTGCTGTTGGGATCCCCTCTTCTAGCGTGTGGCCAATCAGATACTGGATCGTGTCTCCCTGTCTGCGTCTTGCTGGTCTTATTTGCATCAAATGTGCAAAGTGCAGTCCTTTGAGTGTGGCGAGCCTGCACCCGCGTGCCGCGATCATTTCGCGTATGGACAGAATTTACATGACGGTACGCTTAGTGGCATCTCCAAGCCAAGTCTAACTGAGCCGAATTTCTATTCATTATTACTTTTGAAATAACTGCCTGTATGGCTACAACTCTCTGTTTAATTTCCTGTAGCGATGCTGTGTCTTACACCAAGCGAACCGTTTGTCATCATCGACCTTACATCCCTATCCTTAGCTTCAAATCCCGTTGGAAATGATGCTGGCGTTTCGGACTCTAAGCCGTAGCCTCCACCTCCGGGCGTGTAGATAATGACACGATCGCCGGCACCAAAATGGGTCGTCTTCCTTAGGCCTAGAGATGTCTGCCTTGCTGAGCCTGTCACTGGGTCTTTGCGAACCCAAATATTCTGGCCGCGCTGTCCCTCCCGCCCACCTTCCAAGCCGTACGGAGCCGTGACGCGCCTGTCGGTCAACACGGACACTTGCAAGGGAACGCGGAACTCCATGTCTCGGATGCATCCATCGCCTCCCCGGTACATGCCCGCGCCGCCGCTGCCCTTGCGGATGGAGAACTCGTGGAGAATGACAGGGTACCGCTTCTCCAAAATCTCCGGATCGGTAATGCGCGTGTTCGTCATGTGTGTGTGCACGGCACTTGCTCCATGCCACCCTGGGCCCGCTCTCGCGCCTCCACAGATGGTCTCGTAGTAGCCGAATCCCTTGGTGACCTCTCCGGTGACAGGGTCGGTGCCTCCACAGCCAAAGCTGAGATTGTTCATCGTGACTTGGGAGGCCGCAGCCGCATCGAACGCTCGGAGAACCAGGTCAGCAACCTTTTGGGACGTTTCTGTCGTGCACCCGACGGTAGCTGCAGTTGGCGAGGGAGACAGGATCGTGTTCTCAGGGCAAACAACCTTGATTGGTCTAAGACAGCCCTGGTTGAGTGGAATATCGGCTGAGATCATCGAACGCAGACAATACTAGTTTATGGGCCGTTAGTCACGATCCACCCCGCCGATGGATGAGCACCGGATCACTTACCATAATGACTGAGTAGGTGCATGTTGGGGGCGCGTTAAGATTACCCGAATGCTCCGGGCCAGTTCCCGTAAAGTCAAACACGGCCTCCCCAGAGTCTTTGTTTATAGTCACCTTTAATTTAAACGGAATACCATCGTCATTGTATTCTGTTGCCTCAAGAACGCCGCCAGCCGACCGCACTGCGAACGATTTGAGTAGTTCCCGGACTGATTGCGCAGCATTGTCTTGGATTGCATGCATGTATAGCTGGACAACTGGCCAGCTAAACTCCTTGATGAGGCCACGGATCAGCTCAATACCCTTTTTGTTCGACGCCACCGCAGCCTTGAGATCTGCAATGTTCTCATTCAGAGTCCTTGTCCCACTGCACCCGGGATAAGATCTTGGTATATCGTAAAGGTGCTTGATGAGCCCGGCTTCGTCAAAAACACCTTCTTTGATCATCTTGAAAGATTCAATAGCAGCTCCTTCTTGCCATAGCTCGGTAGAGTTTGGGGGCATAGAGCCTGGCACAATACCTCCAATATCGGCGTGATGCCCACGGTTGGCGACAAAGAATATGATTTCCTTGGGATTCTCCTCATCATCAAATACAGGCGTGATTGTGGTGATGTCCGGTAGGTGAGTTCCGCCTGCTTGGGGATGGTTGCTGATGATGACATCACCTGGCTTCAGCTCGCCGGCCTTGTATCGCTGAGCCTGGTAGGCAATGGCAGTGCTCATCGAGCCGAGATGACTGGGAACATGAGGTGCATTGGCTACCAGGCCGCCGTCCGCAGAAAACACGGCGCAAGAGTAGTCGAGTCTTTCCTTGATGTTCACTGAAATGGACGTCTTCTCCATTGTGTGTCCCATCTGCTCAGCTACCGTCATGAACCTGTGTCCGAAAACACTAAGCTGAACTGGATCTACAGTGTTTGTAGTCATGCTCTGCTGCTCGGCTTTTCTGATCTCGAGGACAACATGCTCAGGGAGAATTATGGCCTTGCTATCCTGATCTACTACAATAGTCTGTGTCTTGTCGATGATCATTGCTGGGCCAGTGATGCGTGCGCCTGAACCGAGAGTGTGCAGTTGATAAACATCCGTTTTGGTCCATCCGAGCTTTTCGAAGAAGATGCTTTGTTGGAATTTTGGAGAGGATGTGTCATGAGTGATTTCTTGTTTCTTCTTCAGCTCGCCAAAGGCGCTCGAAAGGTTCATTTCGCGAGATTTTCCAACGCTTCGGACGCGAATATCGTCAACCAAGATGTCGCGACTCTGCGAGAAACCAAACTCTTGAGTATGTCTGGCGGTGAAAGCGGCTCCAAATTCTGCTACATTCTTGGGTCTCGCAATCATCAACGCCGTGTCGCTACCTCGGTATCTCATGTTCAGGAAGCACTCGTGTTCAATGGACTCCCCGTCGAAGCCCTGCGCTTCGAGATCCTTCGTTCCCCGTGATGAGAGCGACTCAAGACGGGCCTCTAGTTCGCCAAGAATATCCTCTGAGAAGATGATCGCCACAGGTTCTTGGTTCTCGACAACAACATCCGCGAGCGCCATCCCGTATGCTGACAAGATACTGGAGTAGCGCGGAATAATGGCCCTCTTGATGCCGAGATCTCGTGCAATAAACACGGCGTGCTGCCCTCCAGCACCGCCAAAACAGCCTAGGTTGTGGCTAGCAGCCCCATACCCGCGACCTTCACTACGTGTTCGGATCGGCCTGGTCATGGTGGCATTGGCAATGGACAGGAAGCCCAGCGCGAGTGTTTCTGGAGTGAAGGGGTCGCCGCCGCTCTCTTTCTCCTTGTTCACGATCTCAGTAAGAGAAGCAAACTTTTCCTTGACAATTTCGAGGTCCAGCTTCCGAGGGAAAAAGTCAGGAACAATTCTACCCAGTAGAAAGTTTGCATCCGTCACGGTTAATGGGCCGTCTTTTCCATGGCAAGCAGGGCCTGGGTTGCCGCCTGCACTGCTGGGACCGACTTTTAAGAGGCCATTCTCCCATGAGAGAATGGAACCACCGCCGGCAGCAACTGTGTTGATATCGAGCTGGGGCGTCTGGATCGTAACTTCTGCGATTGTGCTTTCGAAAATGTGCTCCAGAGCTCCGGCATATCTTGTCACATCTGTGCTTGTGCCGCCCTAAACTTTGTGTCAGCTTATTCAACCTAGAGAATAGCAATTGGTAATAATTTCTAATCATATCAAAGCCTAACACAGGTGTGCCATCGGCAGGATCATAACACGTTCTTGACAAGCCTACGACGCCACCTGCGGGTCCGCTCAGGACGCCCCTCAAACCCGTGAACTTCGTCCAGCTCGTTAGTCCTCCATCTGACTGGCAAATAAGAAGCTTGTTTGCGCTTTCATCTTCCAAGTGACCCTTGAATCCCGTTCGAAAGCTCTCGAGGTAAGCGTATGTCATGGGTGTCAGATAGGCGTCTGCCACAGCTGACTGGCTCCGGGGCACAAACTTGGCCATGGACTGGAGGACAGAAGAGGCGGATACCTTGAAGCCCATTTCCTCTGCCAGCGCCTTGACTTGCGTTTCATGTTCGGGGTACGTGTAGGAGTGCATGAAGCCAATTGCAATATTTTCGAATCCCTCCACTTTGAGTTCCTCAAGGTTGGCTCGGACGGTGGTGAGATCAGGTTTCCTCATGACCCTCACCACCTCTCCAGTCAGGCCAACTACAAGCGAAGGATCTGACGCGATATCAATCGGTTTTGGGTACGGGTCTTCGCTGAAGCTCTCAATAGTGACTCGTTCATCAACCTCAACGACCTTCTCATAAAGCTGTTCCAATCTTCTCACAGAGAGATCGAAAAGATCTGGTCTTGTCTGGTTTCCTATAAGCAGGATATCTCGAAAGCCTTTTGTGGTTAAAAAGGCCACGCAGTCTCCTTTGCGCTCCAGCAACGCGTTGGTCACGACTGTCGTGCCCATTCGTATAGACTCGATGGGCTCCAAGTCGAGGAGTGAGCCTCTTGGTATTGACGTATTGGTAGCATTCTCAAGAATCTGCCGGATGCACTCTGTGGGCGCATCATAATATTCTCCAGGACACACTGAGAGGACCTTGAAAACAATGTGCTCTTTCCGTCCTGGCACATCTGCCCAGGCGTCTGTGAATGTTCCACCCCGGTCAATGGTGATGCGAATGCCTCGAGATGCCATATTTGAAGAGATTAAATTAGTATTGGAATGACAGTTTCGTTAAAATTGTGATTAGGTTTGTTCTAGACCATCAGGCCATGTGTAAATGCGATGAAGAGTGAGAAGATTCGATTGGCAGATGCCAGTCTTATCTATTTTGCTCAATTAGACCATGTAGCCCGCTGCTGGTCCAGAGTGATAATGGCCCTACTAGGCTCAATTCACTGCATTTTCTCACGGCTTCTTCCCTTGATGCCGTCAGTCGTTCCAGTCAGCCATGACCGGTAACATGGGTGATACCGAGCGGTATTCTCATTTCCGCCGGTCGGCAAGTATGAAATTACCGACCTCGCCGATTGGCTCGCATGTTTTTATTCGCCACAAAAATTGCCGTTATCGCGCTTACGATTGGCAATTGTCAAAGCTGGTGCCGGATTAAACTGGATCATGCCACCCGTCAGTGCTGTACTCGTTCAGATGATTTCTCGGCAATCGCTCATCCACCGGATACAGCCCTATTGGCAACCTCATCTCGCCAGTCTTACTGTTGACACATCAAAACGTGCTGAACCAGACAATCGTGCGGGGTCTGGTACGGGCAACACTAACTTGGATGGGCCCTGATTGAACCACAGTTTGCTAGAGCACAAAGTACCAGCCTTGTTATCTTGATTCCCCACTCTGGTTCCACGTTACATGCGCCATCTCCCCAGATTAGAATCTCCATAGCCAAGCTTGAACGTCATCAATGTTTGCTAAAGCAACAAATCTTTCTCGCGGCCCAAACCCCAGACTCGGCATGACCCATGGTTTGTAAATAGTTCCGAGACCACTTTTCCCTTCTCCACATCAGCAATGAGTACCCAGAACACTCGGCGGCCAAGGAGGCTGCTCGCAGCGTACGTTTTGCCGCCGCAACCCGCCGTAATTTGCCCAACATGTCCTGAAATGTTTGTCTAGTTGCCATAGGTGCCATTTACACAAGATAAAGTGCTCTGGGAGTCCTCCGTGTCGATCGTGCGTCGCGTCCAACGAGGCGGGTAACTGCCAGTTTCCAGCAAAGGAACGCAAAATTACCGTCACTGAGAGGTTTGCATACTACCTAAATCCCTTCCGCGCCTCGCTAACATGTCTTGTCCCAAAGCTATCTTAGGAAGCTTGAAGCAGACAGTAAGCGGCTACACAGAGTCACGCAGAATCCAACCCCAGAGACCCAACGAAGCACTCCTGGGAGCCCAAAGGAAGAAAGCATCAACGATGGCCCCTCGCTATCGCCGGAAGAGTCCAACATGTTGAACCCACTTTTTGACGGCCAGCCGGAGAACATCATCCACGGTCCGGTCTTGGAGCCAGGATTCATTGGAGAAGCATCCTGCGCAGCATTTAGCAATAGGCTTTTGCAGTGCCTCGATGACAACTATACTCCATCTACAGCGGGGTTTTCCAATTATTATCGAATCAATTTCGATCAGCATGTATTAGTCGATCCCAAAACCGACCTCCCTGAAAGAATGCACGCAAAACTGTTATTGAACGTCGCTCGCCGATTTATCGGCAACTATCATCCTCTCTTCCTTGAAGTTTCATTCATGAGGGAGATTGACGCTGTTTATCGGAAAGAGGTCTCGCCGTCGACATTCTGGCTTTGCAAATTCTTTGCTCTCATGGCTCTGGGAGAAATTTACACAAATCGCAGAGGTGTAGGAGACAACAGGGTTCCAGGGACAGACTATTATATGAAAGCCGTAACTATGCTGCCCGAATCATACGAAGAGCCTTCCCTGATAGAAGTCGAGGTTTTAACGCTTCTAGTGAGTAATCTTGCCTGTAAATCTTGCTGAAGTACCACAGATGTTAATCGTATCTATACATAGGCCTGGACCTCTAACATCCTAGGGCGTGTTAGAACGGCTTTTTGCTACATTGGAACTGCAATGAGAATAGCAACTAGCATGGGAATGCACCGATCCGCTTCCAAACTCACAACACTGACACCCGTAGAGCGAGAGTGTCGTCGCCGCACCTGGTGGGTTTTGTACTTTTTTGAGCGCTTCTCAGCTTCGAAATTGGGCCAGCCCGTCTCTTTGAGAGACGATGATATCGATGTCGAGTTACCAAGCATGGACGGTTTGACTGCTGAGGAGAGGGCCGAGTTTCTGGATCCTTTGCCCATTGTCACAAACATTAAACTCGGACGCATCATCGGAAATATTTGTAAGTTTTCAAACTTTTTTTGCGATTCCTAGGAAACTCCGGCTGACAATTCTCCCAATAGTAAGAGACATATATGGAATACCTAAAAACACGAGCGGTCTCTGCGTGCACAGGGTCCATGGGATTTTAAAACAGCTTCGGGCATGGCACGAAGAACTTCCACCTGAGATGCGCGTTAGAGAAAGAAGCACCCCTCGAACAGTTGCCAGCCTCCATCTCGCATACAACCAGTGCATCATTCAGACGACTCGCCCAGTTCTACTGTATATATTCAAAACGCAATTCCAACTTGGCACAAAACGTGTGGATGGCAATGGCCAATCACCAGATCCACCAAAGCAGAATTTCTCATCAATCACGCTCGCTCTGGCTGAGAGCTGCGTCAATGCGGCACAGTCATCCAGTCGAATCGCTGAGAGCTTGTTCCTGGACGGATCTCTTGCCACGTTTGGGTACTGGGACGCACACCACTTTTTCTCTGCGACTCTAATTCTCATCATGTCTGCTGTCATGAAACCAACCGTTGCCACTTCAGACTCGCTTGAGACGCTTCTGAGCATTTTGCGATCCATGAAGAAGGATGGAAATGTTCCCGCCGTCGACTTTTGCGAAAGATTGTCACACATCCAGACACGCGTGGCGAATCTACGGGCAATGGATCAAGCAGAAGAAGAGACACCTGCCAGCACTTATGGTCAAAACTTGAATTCTTCCGCCAACCAACTTCAACCCAGGTCAATGTCGCAAAACACGCAACACTTTTCAATAGCAGAAGGTGCACTAGATGTTGGTGGAGATAATGGAGAGAGTGGTAGAGACATGAATTCTGGCAACATGGACGTCCTCAGCAATCCGCACATCGAAAGCTTTTTGGATGAGAGCCGGATACCGCTGCCAGACGTTTTGTTTCTGGAAGATGGGACACTGAAGGAGTTTGCTTCTGAGCTAGAGGAACATTTCCTGTATCAGTTGTAGCGTTATATTATTTGGCGAACGAAGAGTTGTTCAGATTGATTGAGGATATTGTTTGCGAGCGGGAATAATTGGCATTAGTAATTTGGTTGTCAAAGTAATGGTGAAACCGCGGGATCGCTAGCGTGCATGATAGTTTTCTTTATATGGGTACCTATTCAATTAAAACAGCAGACCGTTGAATCCAGTAAACCTTGACAGGCCATAAAGAATCGTATCCTTTGCCGTGTTGGCACGTTTCACAAGCTCAACCTGGCTTCCGTATCTGCGCCGGCGTTCTAGGTGAGCTCAGTCATTGATTTGTCAACCTGGGGGTGACATTCCATTCAGGACCAAACTATGGATTGGTAGCAACCCTTGATGTGGACACAGACGCTGGCACCATATCTATTCACAACCCTTACAATCGGAAATGAACCTTGGATATAGACCGGTTGATCTCGGACACAGCCGGCGATGCGGACCTTCTGGTTGGTGACTTCAATCTCCATCGTCCGCACTGGGGCGGTGAACGAGCCGCCAGGACTCGCCCAAAGAAGAAGGCGAGAGACTCTTATGACGGTGTCATGACCAGCAGCATTGCATCGCTCCTTCGTCGCGGCACTACTACATTTTCGAGAACAACCGAGGACAAGAAAACGGCAGTTTCTACCATTGATCTCGCCTTTCTCAGCAGCTGTCTTGTTGATCGAAAAATATCTTGCGAGGTCGCTGATGTTGAGGGCTTCGAAGCCGATCACCGCGTCATTGTTACTGAGTTGAACATGACTCCAGGCCGATCAACTGACGTCTATTACTTCTGGAAACGTGCTAGGCGGAAGAAGTTCGAAGCCTTTGTTGCCTCTTCTTTGGAAGAGCCGGGGCTTCCGCCACTGGAAGACAAGGCTGAAGTTTGCAAGTACCTGCTTCGGATTAGCACACCTCAGCAAGAAGGATGGATTCGCGACCCGCGACCAAAGCTTTACAATTGGGCCGACAGATGTAATCGATCGCCCTGTCAATGAACCTTATCGGATTCCCCTGGACTGCCAACACATTTCAGATCTTCTAGAAGGTATCAAAAGCCTCACCGGCAGCAATTCAATGCTCCGCTACAATTTTGACGCTGGTACAATGCTGGATCTCAACAGAATTATCAACGAAGCTTCAGGTTGGACTTTGCTAGATTGGAAGATGGACTTTTGGGCCTCTGCAAATGAGTCCTATGAGACAGTGGCCCCACTTCCAACGTGGCGAGATCTTATCGGTGAAAACTTCTATACTGATGTAGAAATGAGGGACGTGGCTGCGTATGGAAAGCGAATAGGGGTATTTTGAGCAGGAGAGGGTAAACTAAACCCTGATGTAAGTACGGAAGGTAGGGAATCTTGAAATAACTGGAATGCTCCTTGTCGAAATTTCCATGGGCAAATCCGAGGGTGAACTAAAGCCATAGAGGCAAGCTGTATCCTTAAGAAAGGTGCATAATGCATCGACTTTCTAGCTCGCAGTGAGCAATACCTCTTACAATCCAGTTGCCAACTTGCAAAAC
This sequence comes from Calonectria honghensis, assembly GCA_013403855.1. Classification (NCBI taxonomy): domain Eukaryota; kingdom Fungi; phylum Ascomycota; class Sordariomycetes; order Hypocreales; family Nectriaceae; genus Calonectria; species Calonectria honghensis. Next base: position 639,664 of record VTGB01000025.1, read on the forward strand.
CCATGGTACTTTCTGATTAGGGTATATTACGTCCCAGCAATGGAACCGGGGAGGTCGCACTTCTGGCCTTAGCAAGCTGATCCATTCATATATGGTGAGCCCAAGTACAATATAACCCTAAATTCTTGACCAAGCGCTAGGATGACGTGAATCAAGAGAAACGGCGTAATGGTTTCATCATATATTTGCTATGCTAGGGTCAGGATGCGGCGTCTTGCTGGAATTGTGTCAAACTCAGTCCCTCGTTGAGCGACCGACTATATTGAGATGTATTTTTATCATGGCAATAGTGAAAATCAATGCAGGGCATCAATCAGAACAATATGCAAGGCAATCCCTCGTGCCTTCGGATACAATAAGTAATACGTAGCCAAGTACATGTTTTGTCAAATTGCGAAACAAGCTACGATGATGGGGATTCCCATGTCGTATTAGTGACACTTCTGGTAGAGAACATTGGGCACTCTGCTCATCTCCAGATCACACAGGCACCAGCGCTCCTAAAACAAATCGACACGGTGAAAAAACAATTTTGTATTATTCTATTCTGACACAGCCCCGCCTCATTGAATATTTTGTTCCAGGCACTCAGCTGGGTTGTATTGGTGTGGTTTCATCCCCCGAACGGAAGGTGGTATGAAGCCGCGATTGAAGAGATCGGCAGACTCAGGCTTGCCGAGGGATTTTTTGCAATGGCAATTGACCAAGATGCCGACCGCCAGTCGGCCCCAAGCCATCACCCGACTCCACAATTCTAGGCGCTAGATCCTGCAGAGAAGTAGCCCGACCGTTGGGCCAAGCTATGGTCTGATAGTGCTGATATGGCTCCATGCAGTTCATCTCCGCATCTGGGGTAGAAGATAGCGGAGGTGGATGCTGAGGGTGATTCTTTTACTTAAAACGGCCCATTGTTCTATCTTTTCCCACAACTTGTTTCTTGGATCCATCGAGCACCAATTGACGCAAACGCGCTCTTGCAGCATTCTGTCCCTGTCCCCATCTGCAGAAAGGTCATCACCCAAGATGGTGACGAAGATGGACTCTGATGAGCCTGCTGTAGGCGGGTCCATGAGCAACCCCGCCAATGAAATGGATGTTGAGAAAATGCCCCAGCTCGACGACGACATCTACATTGACGAAGCAGCCGAAAAAAAGCTGCTGCGAAAACTCGACCTCTGGATTGTGCCCCCGGTCATGCTTCTATACCTCCTGAGCTTCCTGGATCGCGTCAATATCGGCAACGCGCGTCTATACGGCCTCGAGGAAGACCTCGGCCTGACGGGCGACCAATACCAAATCGCCGTTTCCGTGCTCTTCGTCACTTACATCCTCTCCGAGCTGCCCTCCAACCTGGTCATCAAGCGCTTTACTCCCTCACGCTGGCTGGCCTTCATCACCACGGCCTGGGGCATCGTAGCAACCTTGACGGGCATTGTGCAGAGCTATGCTGGCCTCGTCGCCTGCCGCGTGATTCTTGGCGCACTCGAAGGTGGCTTGTTCCCTGGCTTGGCCATCTATCTCACAATGTTTTACACCAAGCGGGAATACGCCTTGAGGATCGGCTACCTGTTTGTGTCGGCGGCCATTGCCGGGTCCATGGGCGGATTGCTCGCATACGGCATCGGCTACTTGGACGGTGCCGCAGGGCTGAGAGGTTGGCGGTGGATTATTATTCTCGAGGGAATCCCCACTGCCATTCTCGGCGTTTCCATTTGGTTCTGGTTGGCTGACGGCCCCGAGTCGGCGCACTATCTGACACCGGAGGAGCGCGAGCTGCTGGAGTTGCGCATGCGCAGGCAGGTTGGGCACACAAAGTCATCCGACCTGATGCACAAGAAGGACGTGTACGAGGGCCTCAGGGACTGGAAGATCTGGCTCTTCTGCATCGGCCAGTTTGGAGGCGACACCATCCTCTACGGCTACTCGACTTTCCTGCCCACCATCATCCGCGGCCTCGGCGACTGGAGCACAGCCCAGGTCCAGGCACTCACCATCCCATGCTACGCGCTGGGCGCCATCAGCTATCTCGCCGTCGCCTATCTCTCGGACCGCACCCAGCGCCGCGCAGTCTTTGCCGTGGGCGCAGGCCTGATTTGCGCTACCGGCTACGCCATCCTGACCAGCACGGCGTCAGGAAACGTAAAGTACTTCGGGTGCTTCCTCGCTGCCATGGGACTGTACGTTGTCGTTGGCATTCCGCTTGCGTGGCTCCCGAGTAACAATCCCCGATACGGCAAGCGAACAGTAGCGACGGGGCTGCAGCTCACGATTGGAAATTCGGCCGGCATTCCAGCGCCGTTTGTAAGAAACCACCGTTCAACAGGTACAAAAACCCATTCTAACTAATATCTTTGCTAGTTGTACAAAACAGACGAGGGGCCTCGCTTTATCAAGGGACATGCCGTCTCCATGGCTTTGGTGGCCATGGCCGCCTTCATCTACATTGCCTTCTGGGCTTGGTTCCGCCACCAAAATCAACGAAAGATTTCGGGTAAAGATGATGACAAGGTTCGCGGCATGACGCAGGAGGAGATTGAGGAGATGGGTGAACACAACCCTAAATTTCTGTACACTTACTGAGGCCTGACTGCACCTTCATTTCCTTGAGCGACTATGCACCTACACGCTCGTCAGATGTTCTACACGGGGCTCTCTTTATGAATTCGTATCAAGATGCCGCTTTTGTCGTGCTAGATGCAAAAGGACGAGGATCCTCAAGATAGTGGCATGAGGATGGTGTAAAATAATGTTATACAAATGCTGAGCCTTTAACGTCCCATTTAACAGGCATCTGCCTGTGGTGACTGCTGTAGAAACAATGGGTACGTAATCAACATCTACAAAACCTCACCACCAATTCCAACTCAAATTCTATTATTGACCGATTGGGTCTGCATTTTTGAGCCTCTCCAATCGTCAATCTGCTCAGAGTGCTAAAAGCGAACACGAACGAGCGGGAACGCATATTGATCCGCAGATGCCAGTCACTTCCCGCGTATGGTGAAGCGGGTATGAGAAGATATGACAACGCAACGGCGTTCGACAAGGAGTGTTCAATAGGAGACAGCACGTGAATGGTCGCTCCAGAATGGCAATCAAACAAGCCAGAGGCAACAGACATGAAAAGTCTTGCTCTAGTCTACTTACGGTAATTCATTCCTTTGTTCAAAGGGCTGCCCCATTGTGGGTCGTAACTATTGCCAGACTATTTGGCCAAGCCAACACCACCACGGCGCCTGAGCAAGCCGGACCAAGCATCACCAACACACGTTTCGCGCTGGCTCAAGCCTGTGTAAACACAACATGGGTAATTATAAGCATAAAATTAAAACATAGCCAGTGCACATCGCTCCACAACGAACCAAAGGCAATGCGGTGAGAGAACAAGATTACCGCCAAGGGAGACCCGGCGGTCGAGCCCTCACTCAATAATAGCCGTTGCCCACACCAATGATTGCTGCGGATGTCTTCATTAGCCAAATTTCTAGCTTCCATAGTGCAGTGGTGAATGGACCAGAGTACTGATAACTGGGAGCCCAAACTTTCTAGGGCAGTTTTATTAAAAAGAGAATATTTGAAAAAAATAAAATAAAATAAAAAGCAGAGAGGGGAGTCTAGTATTTCCAGGCCGAGGATGGCCAACACGGTTTTGGATTGCAGCAAGACTAAGCAGATTAGATACTACGGCTACTATATCAGAGGAAGTCATCCAATTGCATACATGCGATTGCAATACAAAGGTTTCTGTTGCACCTGGAGGAAGGTCGAAAATATAATCAACTAGGATCTTCCCAAAACGTGCTCTTCAAAATGCATGCATTAAATTTATTGAAATAGAAATGTTGATTCATTGGGTGGAGAGCAAATCTTTCACGCTCACAAAATGGGAAGCTCATCATTAACTGAAGGCTACGAGGTCGCGACGTTTGCCTAGGTGTTTATTGTATTGTATCAATCCTACCAAACTTTTTCGCAATGCATTTTTGTATCTATCAGCCCGTCAATTTTAGAGAGTTTCTCAACAGTCGGCTTGACCGTCCGCCCGTAATATGTTCTCATGGAATTGCTTGTTGTTGGATTCCATCACGGCACCAACCCTTTTATGCAGTACAGGGTGGGTGAATCGGATGCGCGGAACGCCACCAGATTCCAAAAGATTCAACAAGGGTTACATGCACACGGCGGGATCAAGTCGATGAGCCTATTATTAGGTAAAAAGAGCCGACAAATACCACGCGGTGCCATTCGTCTGTCGCTTTCGGCTCGTGTTGGCCTGTGGAGTTTGTGAAATTGGCCGCTGCGTTGGGCCAATCAGCGGCAATCACCCCAGGCCATCTCGCTCTCGGGGCACCTTTGCCGCTTGGCGAGGTAGCCGAATTCCACCAGTGGCACCATGGATGGAGGTGAGTTTATTCGTAAATAGGTTTTGGGCTGATGTCACTTGTGGGTTTGCAGCCGATGTAGGGAAGCCAAGTGCAGCAGAAGCTTCTATTTATGCATCACTGTATTTCTTGCACCTCGAGAGGGAAAAGAGAAGCTCAGCAACCCTTCCAGATCTCAGTTCCACGCTGGGCAGTGCCCACTCATTCAACGGTCCATGAACATGAAACCCCTTCCGTCACGGGTGCCAAATGCCAACTCATTTCAGCGCAGGCAATTGACAAGTGTAAACAAGCTGGACCCAGGATAAGCTCTTCGTGTTGCAACTTGACCATCACCTGAGCGCGGAGAAACAAGGTCCAAAAGTTCGATCGGCAGCCCTTTCGATTTCCCGCCCGGGCCATCCGCTGCTGCCAAGCGCGAGCCCCTGCTCCAACAGGGACTTTTCACTGCGAAAAGGTCAATGCAAAGTTCGTATTCTGCTGCAAAGTAACGTCAACTCAAGTCGTATCGGCACGTCCAGGGGGGGAAGAGGGGGACTTGCCTTGATCGGTATCATAGCGGCGCGCCTGTAAATGATATAATGATGGACATCATGGCACTTCCTTTGGGCCTCGCTGGATTGACGACAAGGCTCAAAGTTGGTGACACGCTAAACACCAAGGAATCATGCGGTTTCTGCACACAGTCTCGGCCCTGCTGGGCACCCAGGCCGTTTCGACGGCGGCCCTCCGCCACCGGGCTTCAGACGACACAACCACAACGGGATCCGGTGTTGTGATTGGCAACTACATTGTCGAGTTTGACGAAAGCGAATCAGCATCGAGCTTCTACGCGGCGCTCGAGGCCAAGGGCGTGCAAATCGAGGTGCGCACCGAGTTCAAGTCGCGCATCTTCAACGGCGCATCCTTCCAGGTGCGCAACGCCAGCGCCGGCCACGACGGCGCCGGCTTCCTGCGCGAACTTGAGGCGGCGCCGCAGGTCAGGACGGCCTGGCCCGTCCGCTCCATCAGCCTCAGCACCCCGGAGTACAGCGCACCACCTGCCGACAATGCCGGCGGCAGCAGCAGCAGCAGCAGCGCCCGCGTGCGGCGCCAGGTCGAGCCTCGCGATGCGGCCAACGAGACGGACACGTTTTCCACGCACGTCATGACGCAAGTGGACAAGCTCCGCGCCGAGGGCATCACGGGCAAGGGCGTCCGCGTGGCCATCGTCGACAGCGGCGTCGACTACACGCACCCGGCGCTCGGCGGCTGCTTCGGGTCCGGCTGCCTGGTCGAGGCCGGCTGGGACTTTACCGGCGACGACTTCTTGCCCGGCACCAACGAGGCCCAGCCCGACGCGGACCCCATGGACAACTGCCAGGGCCACGGCACCCACGTGGCCGGGACCGTGGCCGCCCAGCTCAAGGGCAACGAGTACGGCTTCACGGGCGCGGCGCCGGGAGTCAAGATTGCGGCCTACCGCGCTTGGGGGTGCCGCGCCACGAGCACAAACGAGATTCTGCTGGCCGCCTTTTTGCGCGCCTTTGAGGAGGGCGCCGACATCATCTCCTGCTCCGACGGCGAGTATGTAAGCCCTTTAGTATGTGTTTCGCTCAATGGTACTAACCACTGCCTCTTAGCCCCTCTGGCTGGTCGGGCGATGCTTGGAGTCTTGTCGCCTCGCGCATCGTGGATGCCGGTGTTCCTGTCGTTATTTCCGCCGGAAACGACGGTGGCATGGGTCTCTTTTACGCCTCTACTCCTGCTGGTGGCCGCGGCGTGACTGGTGCAGGCGCTGTGACAAACACCAAGTTCCCCACGCTGCTCTCAGCCGCGACATACACCAGCGCAAATGACACCGAGGAGTTTGGTTTCCTGCGCGGTCTCCCTGAAATTTCTCAAAACGTGACGCTTTCCGTCTGGTCCGCCGCTGGTGCAAACAACGCCTGCTCGGCGTTGCCGGATGACACGCCCGACCTGAGCAAGAGCCTCATCCTCCTTGAGAGCGTGGATGCTCGCGCGACGGGATGCTATCCCCAGGACCAGGGTGCGAATGTTGTTGCCAAGGGTGGAAAGTACCTGATGTACTATGCCAAGGATAACTTGTGAGCCAATCCAGCTGTGGAAACCTTGCTGTGATGTGTCGGCAACTAACACAATGCAGGACTATGCGCGATGAGATCTACAACTATGCCGAGGGTCTCCAAGGCGTAGGATCCGTCCCTCCTTATGTGGCCGAGAGATGGATGTCTTTCCTTGGGAAGAGCCAGGCCGTCACCGTCTCTCTGCCTGGGGTCAACTCCAGCACTGTGCGCCTTGAGCAGCTCGAGAATACCATCAGCGGTGGCTATGCAGCTGACCTGACCAGCTGGGGTCCTACCTGGGAACTCAACACGAGCACCAGCGTCTCCGCCCCAGGTGCCAACATCCTCAGCACATTCCCAGTAGCTTTGGGTGGATATCGTGTCATGAGCGGCACTAGCATGTGTATGTTGTCGTCCTTGATTATTTTTACTGGCTGGTGTAACTTGTGCTAACTGCCAGCCTTTAGCTGCACCAATCATCGCGGGCATCTACGCTCTTCTGGGCGAGGCTCGCGGGACTTTGGATCCCAAGTCGCTGCGAAAACTCATCATGACGACGGCAAAGCCTCTTGAATGGTTCGACGGCAAGACCGTTGACTCCAACTTCTTGGCTCCGGTGCCGCAGCAAGGCGCAGGCATCATCCAGGCCTACGCCGCGGCCCACGCCACCACCGAGCTGAGCGTTGACAGCATCGCCTTCAACGACACTGACCACTTTGCTGGCAAGCAGACCTTTTCCGTCAAAAACAATGGGTCTTCAGAGGTCATCTTTGACATCTCTACCCGCAAGGCCCCAACCATGTACACCATGCTAGACAACACCTCCCCCTTGTTCACAGCATCTTGGCCCAACCCCACAGTTGACCAATCGGCAGAGATTAGCTTCAGCTCCAGGTATGTTGAACTTTCTAAATTTAATGCAGACACTTTGACTAACACGAGGTAGCAAAATCACTGTGCCTGCTGGTGGCTCTGTTGACGTCACTGTCACTTGCACGCCGCCGGCCAACGTCAACGCAACCCGTTTGCCCGTGTACAGCGGCCACATCTTCCTGAAGAGCACGGGTGAAACCCATGTTGTGCCTTACTTGGGCGTTGTGGGCAGCATGTACTCGACGCCTGTCCTGGTCGAATCAAACGTATACCTTGCCGAGTACAACGGTGCCGTGACCGCCAACAAGACATACACCATCTCGCGACCTGATCCGGCCAACCCACCACGAACCGACCGCGGCGATGAGAGCAAGACGCCAAATGTCTTGATCAGGCCCACCGTTGGAACCTCATCCCTGCGCGTCGAGGTTCTGCGCGGGGACGCAAAGGGCGAGTCCCTCGGGGCGTTGGCCGGATGGCCGCTCCCGTATGTGTCTCGCGTCGCCCAGCGGGCCTTTGTCAACGGATTGCTGGCCGACGGAACGGTGCTTGAGGAGGGAATTTATGCCCTCAAGGTTAGTGCTCTTAGGATATTTGGTAACCAGAGCGTCGAAGCCGATTGGGATGTCTTCACTACGGTTCCATTTAACATGAAGTATTCCTTATAACCGACAAGAAGGATGAGAAAGAAAATATCGGGTCTAATTATTAATGCTGACATTGTCTTGTTCATGTTGTCTACTGTATTATATACGCCATCATAGTCAACAGGGCCTAATACACTAAAATAGATGACAATAACAGAAAACCTCTCTCCTCGATCTAAGTACTACTTGATGGTAAACCTTTAAATGGATGAGAAATATTTATGCAATGAAAATAAGTATATCGTTTTATAATTTTATAAAAGAAACCTTTTAAAATTTAATTAATATTTCTAACGACATTCTATCCTGCACGGCCTTCTCAACAGGTTAGACGAGGGGGGTAGGTCGGCTTGACTACCCAGTCACATAATAGCGATCCCTGTGCCAGGCAGGTCGAGTCTGCCCCACACAAGTTCAAAAGTATATATTTACCTCTTTACCCCGCCAGACATGGCTCAGTAGCCAACCTGATTTCAGGTCATTCAATTATGGTCGAGTCCATTCTGTCGCAAATGGGCAAAGAGGCCTTTGATTCGCCCGAACTTTTTCTACACGCGGCAATTCGCGAAAACGACCTCACGAAGCTACAGCACCTGATAGATTCCCTGGACTCGGCAGAGCTGAAGGAAGCCCTAGATGAGGATGAAGGTTGTTGGGGAAAGCCTCTACATGTTGCAGTACTGTGTGACAATTCGGCAGCAGTAGCTATTCTTCTTGGCGTCGGCGCCAGCCCTACCACTGTCAAGTTTGGCAGTGATGACGCGCCGTCGCCGCTATCTGCGGCAGCTCTTCATGGCAATCGAGCGATTTTGCGACAGCTTTGGCAACATGTGGATCTGAACCTCCACTCACATGATTATCGAGGATTCGAATCATGTCTAGTGTATGCCGCCATGGCTGGACAAGCAGAAGTCGTTGATGATCTGTTGGGCTGGTGGGATGGCTGGAGCGCCAAGGCTCAGGAGCAAGCCTTATGCAGCGCAGCAATGAGATGGAAGATTTACGTTGTCGAATTGCTATTGTCTAAATTTTCTCTCGACCAGGAAACCCTCGACCGCATCCTTTCTATTGCTGCAGATTTCAAAATTCCTCTACATTCCGAAATGCCTTACAACGTTGAATACCAAGCGGTTGACTATTTTGAACAGCAGCGGCTCATTGCCCTTCTTGTCGATGCAGGAGCCAATCCCAACACGAATATTATGGGTTCAAATCCTGTTCTAGTAGCGGCCTGCCATGTCGATCTGGTTGGCGCTATGAAAGCGCTTCTTGACAAAGGTGCAAATCCTGACTCGACGAACAATGCGGGTGACTCTGCATTGCATTGCCTCGGCTTCCCAGTGATTATCAATAAGGGCTCGCGGAAGATGGCCCTAAATGAGACAGCAATCCGTGTCCTACTCGAGAACAATGCATCAGTATGCTTAAAAAATAAGTCTGGGCAGATTCCTCTGCACTTTGCTGCGAGTGGCTCTACCCTACGAATCCTGCAGCTTTACCTATCCGCCTGCCCAAAAGAGGAGCAGAGGGATCTTTTGTTGTCTGAGAGTCATCACGGAGAAAACATGTTACATTTTGCAGCCTCTGGCTGTAAAATAGACATCATCGAATACTTGTTCTCTCATGTTGGCATGGAATCTCTCATTAACGATGCAAGCTTAAATGGTTGGACCCCTCTCATGTGTGCACTCGCACAAACCACCGGCCCGAAATCTGGATCTGCATCCGAATCTTTAACTGAGAAAATACCCACCGCTCTCTTTCTCCTTTCCCATGGCGCCGATCCACTCACAGTTACCGCTGAGGGTTGGACTCCCCTGCATTGCATCGCACTCCATCTTGGCGCGGAGATCAGCGATGAAGCTACGCAACTGATTGAAAAGCTTGTTTCTGCAGGCGTCAATGTCAACGCCCGAGCTTTGTTTCCGGCCGAGGTTCCAACACCTCCCAAAATTCGCAAGTCATATCCCCGTACGGTTTTTGGTTGGGGTCACCAAGTTGCTGAGATCATACAAAACCCGCCAGGTGGAATGGTTATTAGATCTGAACTCACACCATTACATTTTGCAGCTTTACATGGTGCTCTGGGCGTGGTTAAGGCTTTATTGAGGCATGGAGCTGACCCGATGGCTGAGGATTCCCGCGGCACCTCGCCAGCGAGAGCCGCGGGGGAGTCGACACGATTGAACAATCACACTGAGATCCGAGACAAGATAATCAATGTACTGATGGATGCTGGTGGCTCGTATTGAAACCCTTTTCAGAGAAACTTCATAGATGAGATCATATTGCATTTTATTTCATTATACTCGAAAACAATCACTCATAATACGCAGGTTCAGTGCCGACAGTGCCGACAGTTCCTTAATTCTTTTTGCTCACTCCGCCTAGTTTTGGTCCCATCGTTCTACTCAAATATGATCCCGAAGCTGACTGTCATACTTAATTAACTGTACTTGGATGGGGCTATGTACTATAGAATCTTATTTTATTCCCTGGGGGGAGAAGGAGGCGCAAAGTTGTACCTGCCGTCTTCTAGTAACCAGTTAATGGTGTAAGGGCTAATGTCACCTCCAAGTTGAGAGCTGAGACCGCGGAAAGTTAACAACTCTCCAGGGTTCTCAGGATTTATTTCGCCATCCAGACTACCGCCCCCCTCTAGAATCAATAACAATCCAGCATTAGAAACGTATCCTTCTCTCCATAGGCGCTCCCCGAAAGTTTGTAAAGCAGCAATTACTCCATCATTGGATTGAACCACAAGAGGTGCTCCGACAAACCATAGATTGATATTATTATTCCTGCAGTAAAACCCATTTCTCTGGGTATATGTAGTCCGTCCGTCGGCCACACGCCAGGCGTATCGACCGGCGGCGGGTCTCACGTCTTGCCCATGAAACACGGTCATTCCTGTGGTCCCCATATACGTGTGAGAGACTCCCTGGCGGTCGTTGCGGCTCTGCAGGAATCTATAGCGTCCTGGGTTATTCGGGTCACGTACTGGATCAATATGGAAATGAATTACTATCAACATAATTGGTTAGCCTCGGCATCAAATTATTTCACAATCGCTGTTATTGATGTGGTGTCATATCAGAGATGAAAGAATAGACCATCTGGTTCAGATATATCACTTACCGACCCATCTGTCATGCTGGTGGTTTCCACGGTCCCTTCTGTCGCGGTACTGATCCAGTGCAGGATCGGATGACTCAACGCCGGCCTCCGGGCCAATCCAGTAGGCGAGTTCCAGAAACGGGCCTTCGGGGGAATTCGTTTGCGAACCTGTTTGCCACTGCCAACGTGCATAGTGCAGACTCAGATCACCATTCTCAATACCCCCAAGGATCTGCATCAAGAGGGGGATATCCTGGTTCAAATACCCGTTCCGATCCAAGAACGCATTGTCGTATTCGAACACATAGATATACCGCTTACTCTCAGGTGTGTTTTGTTCTGACCGTCGAGTGACGCCCAGTGACGAGGCTTGGCACACGGCAGAATCAATGTTTCTAACCCTGCGAAGTCCCGAGGCTGCCCCCTGGGGGTACAATAAGATGTGCTCAAGGATTCCACTCATATCGTACATGGGAAAATCTGTGAAGAAGTTTCGCAGTGATTGAATGTTGAGGTCGCTGCCAAACTCAGAGGCAAAGTCACTGTCCCAGATACGCCGTATAGGATCATAACCTGAGTCAGTTATGGTGAACATGAGCCTAGTAAAGGCAAGTAAGCGGACCCAATTGTCCATGGAGCAGTCAGTCGCTCGTCCGTGAAGAATCTCATATTCCCTGGCCTCAACCACCAAGTCTCTCTTCTTCGATCCGCCTTGGACGGTCCCATGGACATCTACCTCAAGCACAGTGGCGGGGCACGTCGGGTTATCAAGATAATCATCCATGAGCGCTTTGAACTGACGGGTCTGAGAAGAGACCCCAACATCGTGATCATAGTTGTCGCGCTTTTCCTGTTCTGATTCTTCATCGCAGCAATAGGCCAGTTCGCCATCACAACCATCACTTCCAAAGTTGGCTACTCGTGCACCTTTCTCCAGCGCTACCCGGACCTGGCCTGCTTGGCATGCCCCCTCACATACAGATGGCTTGTTTTCGAGGAAACCGGCTCTCTCAATCCATTTGCAGGTGTTTTTAAAAGGAACGGGTGCTGGATTCGAGCAGCAGTAGGACCTTGTTTTGTCTTTGGAGCATTGCTTCATGCCCCCCGAACCAATGCTTGAGGTTGTCACGCGCTGTGAAAAGTCACCTAAGCAAGGAGACGGCTCGCTACTTCCATAGCAATCGGTCCAATAGCACTTTCCATACGCGGATGTGACTTGGGTACTTTTGCAGCACGCGCTCTGGTGGTTTTTGGAACATCCGCTCCTGAGTGTGCCGACCTCGACTTCATCATCGTTGCAGCCAGGTTTACAGTTGCCTGAATTGCGATGGCCCCGCCATGTACAAGTTGGCAGCTCATGGTTTGATGGACAACACAGCCGAGAGAAGCCATGACCCCCGAGCTTATCGCTGCAATGTGACGTGTCCAACATGACCTCCTTGTGCCCATCACGCTGCACTGTCTTGAACCCGGAAGGGCATTCATCATAGCAGCTGGTCCATCGACATATTCCTGGAAGTTTGCTCTGCTGCTGCTCTGGCTTCCCCTTATCTGTAAAGTCGGGAAAGTCCGGCACCTTGCGTGCCAAAGCAGAATTCAGTGCTTTTGCGTTGGTGGAACTGGAATCATCGTGGCTAATAGCCCATACCATGAAGCTGTCAATGCATTGGCTGCGCGCTTGATTTGCCTTGAGTCTCCATGTGACAACATCATCGAAAGATGTCCACTGATTGTCCCATGTGACTGTCTTAACCGCGGCCTGTCGGTCCAAGGTTGCCGATGATCCTTTCTTTTTGATGAGCTCCTGGATCTCCGGATGCAACAGCACGCCGGCCGTACCCGAGCATCTGCCTGCATTCCCAGCAGAACTGATGCGGCACCCAGGTTTGTTGCATTTGGCGTCTGTTAGTGTAAAGGAGCGGCTGTAAAAGGCCATTCCCATGGTAACTTTGCTGGGATTAATGTCATTCCTCCACAATAGGTCCAACCCATACTGGATCTCGGTAAGATTTGTGTGACTGTTGGCCCAAGGTCCGGTCCATTTATTGTCAATGTCCCATGAACCGTGCACATCGTAGGTCATCAGATTAAACCAGTCGACTGTCGACTCCAGGTTCTTGATGTCAAAGTTCTGCAGATACCAGTAGCTCGCTGGCAAGGCCATAGACACGCCCTTGTTCAGCTTGTTCATTGCAGCTCGGAGTTTCTTCATAAACGTGACAGAGTTTTCATAGTCCTCCTCCTTTCCGTGGCGATCCTTTGCTACCGGGTATTCCCAGTCAATGTCAACACCGTCAAATCGATACTTGTTCATCATCTGGACAAGTGACTCGAGGAAGGTCTGAGTATGAGCGTCTGACGCCGCAAGATCGCTGAATGTGGACTGTGTAGCCCCCGGGTCATTGAATGCCCAACCACCGAGAGCAACCCAAATTTTAATATCCGGCTGTATGATTCTGATGGCTTCAATCCGACTCATCATGTACTTGGTGTGGTCATTTCCGGCCGAGACTGTAAATGTGCTGGGGTTGATGGTGGCAAAGCTGAATATTATGTGCGTATACATGCCATAAGGAATGGCCTCAGGTGTCATGCTGAGACAACTTCTTTGACTTGTAGACCACGACTCGTAGTATCCAATGACTCGCTTAACAGATTTGCTACCAGGAGTGCAGGATGGCCTCACGACCTTGTCGCTATCACCACAAAATTCATCAGTGTAGCCGCAGAATCCATGCTTACTACAGCAGACATTGAGTGGACACTTGCTGCCTTCACTGAACTCATTGCTCTTCCACCCAGGATTGCATTGAGACTTTCTGGTACAAGTGCTTAAACATCCGCTCCTGTGACTTTTCGTTAGCTGATGATCATGTTCTTGTTCGGCGACGGGATATCAATCAATCCACTTCTGACTCACCCACAATAGTCTGGACCGTAACCGCAGTGACCGGCACTACTGCAGCAACCTTCTTTGCATAGCTTTGTTTTACTGCACTCTGATTCCTGCTGCAATGACAGTTGGAAAAAGAGAGTAAGCAGTGTGGCTAGAACTAATATCAGCCTCTTCACTTTAAGTGCCATCAGGAACTAAATGCATGCACTCTTTGCAAATGCAAAAAGTCCAGCGTACTTGTACCTTCATTCCATTTTAGTAGGGTATTCTTTCAAGATATAGTTTATCTTTGCGTCCTGTTTCATGTGAGCTTTTCCCATTACACCGACCTATTTCTGGAATCACTTCAACTCCACTCAGTAACAAGGTCAGTTGTCATCCCAATATGCGATCAATTTCCGAGCCTAAACAGCGGGATTCACAGCCCCGTCACCGGATGAGCGATTTTGAAGCCCCACTGGCACTTTCCTTCCGCTTATGAAAAAGTTGATAATGATACCTTGTACCAACAGGTCTTGGCACTACCACTAACCGAGAGCTGGCGGTACTAGCCGACCAACCGCTTACAGAATCGAGCTAACACACTTGCGCACACTACTGTACAAGCTGCAATCCACTTTTACTACCACCTCATCGTATGAGAACATATTCACGACCAGGGTGTATCATTGCACCTGCCTGTGAGAGAAACTTAGCTAGCTCGTGGCTCGGCGGGAACGTGTTGTGCAGTGGGGCTGTGATTTCTCTCGAGAGAGAAATAGCCTAGTAAGACATGTTGGCTGGAAATTTCAATGCTGGTAAAGAATGCGAGGCTCAGTAGGTCATGTAATATTTCAAAGTTTAATTACATGATGTGATTCAGCTAAAGCCGAGACTTGGCTCTGTCCATGAATAGTGGACAGTGGTAAGCGACGATCCCGCGACCGCATAATTTAGGAATTTCACTGTTTGTGCATTCTCTTTTTTTTCGGCAGACTGTCGTCTCTTCTCTTCTCTAAGACACGATATAGAGGGTGCTCGTACATTCTTGTCCATCATATTCTCACTTCTCATTGCCCTGATGTTCGCAAATATTCTTGGGTTCGCGCTGGTTTTAGGTTCCAGTTCTGCTGGTCCTTTATCCTCGCCAAACCTCTTGAAACGACAGTCTGCTGGGTTTCAACTTGCTCCCGGTTGGAAAATAGCCAACTCTAGTATCGACTCCAGTTGCAGACAGGTTCTTCAGCAGGTCATCAACTGCGACGAGTATGTCGCCGAACTCGGCGAGAAGGAGTATCGCGGCTCGTTAGACGACACCAAGTTGACTGACAGTGTTTGCGCCGCCACCTGCAACCGATCGTTGACTACCACTCAGAGACGTATTTCTGGTGCTTGTGCAAAAACTCCGGACCTGGAACCGGGAGTCCCCGTTGTAACGTTGATTGACTCGATCATTTCTGGCTGGGAAGAGACCTGTTTGAAAGATACAGGAAGCGGTAAATATTGCAATGGTAGTTACAGAATCCTACCCCTTTCAAACACCAACCTTATATGAGTTCCTATTGCTAACTCTATATTCCAGACATTATTGATTCCTGGGCGGAATACGAGAAAATTGAAGACATGCCGCAGGATCAATTGTGCTCCTACTGCTATGGTGCCAAGCTTCGGATGATGCAAAAGTCTCCATACTCCGTATATGATGACTTGTTTGCCGAGATGCTAATATATGTCAATCAGAGTAAGAATTTCACCTTCATCATAGCTGCCCGCAGTCATTAACCCAAGCAACTATAGAATGCGGGGTGGAAAGCCCAACAGAACCGACCGACACCCCCATCAAGATGAATCATACCATGCCTGAGACATGTGGTGCGATTTCGAGCTACATTACCGTGGATGGCGACACGTGCGACAGTATCGCGCTTGCCAAGTCAGTTTCCGCCTCAACATTGTACTACATCAACCCCGACCTGCGGAACTGCAGCGACATTGGAACAGGAGTGAAATTATGCTTGCCACAATCGTGTCAGACTGTTTACGCAGTCAAGGCAGAGGACGACTGCGTGGTTCTCGCGGTCAATAAAGGCACATCCTGGCAGTCGTTGATCGATTGGAACCTAAGCCTCGACTCAGGGTGCACAAATCTTTGGAGCGACAGCCCGTCCTGGGGTACCGTCATCTGCGTGACTCCTCCTGGGGGTGAATTTGAGGACAAGGGCACTGGAACTAACAACACGGATACGGGCGGGGGAAATCTGGGTGGTGAAGGCGGTTCAGGTGACGGTTACACCGACATGATAGTGGACGCACCAAATGGCAATGTGGCCGAGGGAACGACAAGCATGTGCGGCGAGTACGTCCAGGCGAAGACTGGGGTCGGCTGTGCCAGCATGTTGATCTCGACCAACTCTGCCGTGCCTATGGATTTGTTCATAGCTGCCAACCCATCAATCAAGACAGCAGCAGAGTGTGATAGCAATCTTGTCTCAGGGACATGGTACTGCCTGCGTCCAGTCCGTGGCTTTGATGCTTAGCCAATGTCTAGTGCGATATTGTCGGTGGAATTTGTTTGATACTCTAGATAATTACCAACGCCATCCAATCGCGGCACCGCAGAAAACTACAAAATCTAATTCTTAGAGCAAGGCTGAGCTGAGGCTCCACGACTCAAATTATGATTGCAGTGCATGTCACAACTCTCACCCCCACCCAAGATACTCAACCTGGTCCCGGACTGACAGGGTGAAATCTAAGTCAGAACATCCTTGAGTAGCCTCGCCAAGCCACGGACCAATCGGAAACCCTCCCCGTAAGCGATTTCTCAATCTGTTAGTTCACACTGAACCAACACAGAGTCACTTTTCAATGATAGTTTTCTCGTATTTCAAAAAGAAGATGGAGACTTTATGTGTCAGTTATGCACTGCTTGTCTTGGCAGTGTGAGTAGCGAGGTTGAAAACCAACCACCCTCAATCGGAACTCGTTTGCTGGCAGGCTCCGCTGCAGCAGTGTGAGGCGAATCTCGACTTTCGCTTCGAGTCAAATTTGCGACGGTCCACATTTTGCCGCGGACTCCCGATACCCTTGCCTCTTACCCGAGACTCCACCTCCTTAAAACTTTGCGCTGAATCCAGTTCAGCCGTAAGCACTGTTAGCAAATCAAGAGGTGCGTTGGTTAGTGCTGAGGCTTTCGTTCCTACCGGGTAGCTAATCTCCCTTGATGGTTCAATTGTTGGCAGAATTATACGATCCCGTTTCGCTCTTTTCTAATGATATTTGTGTTGTTTTTTAATTCATATTAATGGTTAAACCTAGAATAGTTTCTAATAAAAGAAAAGAAAACAAATCCATAGAAACATAGTGTCCCCGAAAATCAAAGCCTGTATTATTCTTGCGGAGTCTCAACTTAGCTGCCTTTCAGGTGTGACCTCATACTAATGGAAAGCCCCATGGTAAAATGCCTTAAGAATAGGCTGCCGATCTAAGCATGCACATCACAGCAATGGGCTTAATTTCCACTTTTCCTGTGGGCATTGTTTTTCACCAAAGTGGAAAATCAAGATTACCTCACCATCATCCGGTATCCGAGAGTGGGGCCGATGGATTGACCAGGGGCATTCATACCATGGGTCAACCAACAACCAACAGCCACCAACATGCAGCATCAATCTGCCCGGTTAACGTAAAAAGTTACAGGGTCTTGAGGATAGCATGATACTAACCAACATACCGCGGGGCCCATGTCCATCATTCATTGGTTGCAGGCTGCAATCTGAATATTTGCAGCCGATAGCTCCGAAAGTTGCCAAGCCTAACCGTTGCCATGCACATAACATGAACTCATCGTGAAAAGTCAGTCCACCTCATTGTCCTACTTCTGGAAGAAATGCCTCTAGCTCAATTCGGCAAATACCGAAAAGGCTATTCTGAACTGATTATATCGCGCAGTAGGAGTGACCCGGAGAAATTACCAGCTGGGACAATTAGATGAACGGGGGGTAACCAACCTTGTAGAGATTTCAAAGAATCCCTGGTCACCGTCCGAATCTCATCAATTCATTTCACAGATTGAGTACCAAAAGGCGATACCATGTGAAAATGGCCTAGCTGGAAAGCGCCGGGGTAACTAGTCTAGTTCCATGTGATGCGAATGTGAGATTTGATCTTTGCGACAGTCGAACAAGATGCCTTCACCATCTGTGTCGCTCATTCCCGAATATAAATATAGTTGATGTAGTTCCCAAACCCTGAAGCATTTTCGAATTCTTTGCGCGCCAACTTTCCTGTATTCTGTTACAGCAATCGCAAATACACCATCAGCATGGGGAAGTCTTCATTTTTCTTGCTGGCTTTGGCTGGATGTGCCATATCAGAGCCTATCATTCGGCCCTTGCAACCGTTGGAGACAGCAGCCACTTTGGGCCGTCGAAGTGACACTCCAGATGATTGTACCTTCTTTGAGACACCATACACCGAGCAAGATACCTGCGAGGACTTTGCTTCTCGATGGGGAATCAGCGTCAACGAATTCATTTCCTGGGTAAGTAGAAGTGTCTTGGTACCGAGGTGGCGAGCTAATGTAGAACTTCTCAGAACCCATCTGTCGGTACAGACTGCAGTGGCATTAAGTCAAACCAAGAATACTGCGTAGAGCGCAATTGGGGTATTCCTGTGTCCACCACAGCAACAAGTAGCGGTCCTGTGCCGACCAGCACAACACCAACACCTGTCCAAGAAGGCATCATAAAAACGTGCACCACCTTCTACAAGGCTGTTAAAGGTGACACTTGCGCTGCCATCGTCAAGAAATATGGTACCTTTGATGTATCTCAGTTCATCTTGTGGAACCCAGCAGTTGGTGCCGATTGCTCTGGGTTATGGGCTGAGACGCACTACTGTGTTGGTATTCCCAACACACCAACTGCGGCACCGACCAGTAAAAGAGTCACTACCACACGCACTGGCGTAGCTAAGCCATCGGAGACGCAAGAAGGGCTTATTGATACCTGTGTGCGGTTTTACAAGGCTGTCAAGGACGACACATGTGCTGGAATTGTTCGGACATACGGCACCTTTACCCTCGCCCAATTCGTCTCATGGAACCCAGCTGTGGGTAGCGATTGCAGCGGCTTGTGGACTGAGACTTATTATTGTGTCGGAGTTCCAGGCACGGCTACAACGATTCGGACAAGTACCACCACCAAACCAAGTACAACTTCCTCATCAACTACTACAGGCAACGGCATATCTACGCCCACCCCGACACAGCCCGGCATGGTGAAGAACTGCGATAAGTTCTACTGGGTCAACTCGGGAGACACATGCCACAGTATTGCTGCCAGACACGGCATCACAACGCAACAGCTTAATACTTGGAATCCTTCCATTGGGTCGGCGTGCGCTGGACTATGGGCTAATTCGAATATCTGCGTCAGGACAATTGGATATGTTTATCCAGAGTCTATCACGTGCTATTCGACCGGTAAAACATGGGGTGGCAATAAACCTGCTGCGCTCGAAAGCGTACCTAAATGGTGTGATGGCAATTCGAATACAGACGGCAGCGGTGGCTTTTCCACAGCTCAACTGAAGTACGGATGCTACAATGCCCCGCAAGGTACCAACAAGATCGAGTTCTGGATTCGCAATGACTTTGGTGTTGGCCAGTATTTATCTGAGGCCAAGTGCAACCAAATTACCAAGCTCGCAGTTGAGCGCTGTGATCGTGGAGGCACAGGTACCTTCGAGAGCTGGTATTTCCGGTAAGTCATCTATTGAGAAAACATCATAGAAAACTATCACTAACATTGCTTCTACAGTGGCCTTGTGTCTGCTGGTAGATGCTAGACTACGATGAATCAGAGGGTCAACAGCGACCGACATGTGAAAAGAATTTTGTATCTTCATAAGGCTTAGCATCTCGAAGAAAGACGGCGCCGGCTAGTTCTAGGTAAATTAAATAAATAGTAGGATCCGACAGTGACAGAGTGATGTTGTTGGTTGTTTTAGAGCAGGAAGTGTATTTTAATTCTCTTTTTTTTTCGAACCTATCCACAAGGCGAATTACCCAGCAAGGTCGTTTAGATACACCAAATTAAGCTTGCAACTGCAAACCCTAACAAGAAGGCTACCAGATGTTGTGATAACTTAGAAATGCTATCTCCGATACCTCAAGAAAACTTTATTTGAGCCCAGTATGAAGTGTATTTTAAAGTCAAATATAACATCTGGCTAGAAGAAAAAGCGAGGACTAGGATTCAGAACAAGGTACAATGTGGAAAAAGACGGTAGTGATATTCGCCGAACTGCCTGCTATACATTCAGTGCACTGCCTGGCCGAAAAGCCTTGCCAATAACGTCGGCTGTTTTCTTTTGTTTAATAGTGGCGACAGTCATTATTAATGTCCAACAGCAATTAAATGGCCCACACTTTGGTTTTATTCTTATCTAGCTTCATTAACTTGCAACGTTTGCGATTCTCAAACCCCTGCCACTGTTTGCAAAGCTGAGACGCTGCAAGTCCATACCAACTATCACACCCAACAAAAATGGCCGCACTAGGTCACATAAACGCAAGCAGATGTGTTAAGAATCCGGTTTCATTTCCATATACGCACCATGATTCTCTCCCAAGCCTCCCAATAGGGATCCAACCCCTCAAAACCCGACGGCTAATATCAACGACGAAGAGATAGCTGATGGATTCTCAACATCTGTTGAGAATTGCGACCCACAATATCTTCAAGACCCACTTATAATTTCGCACACACGTGCAATTGGCTCTGATTTCGTAGCTGATGAAGCGAGTGCTATTGTGTGCTTCGGAACAGTATGCGATGCCATCTGAGCGACTATGCACTATAATCTAATATAAATTCAAGTTGACTACATTAACTATTTACATTGAGGCTGGGCATAAACAAGTCTTACCACCTGGAACGATACTTACACTGAAAGCCGATGGTGCAGCCTATTCTGTATATTCTGCTGCTTCCTGTGGTAAACTTCGTCACCTTGACACCCAGTTACTGGACCTTTTTGTCCGCGAACATATTGAATTCGACCTCCAGTGGATCCCAATACAATCCACTCAATTATCTAGCCCCGAAGAGAGTTTTGCTATATGGGCCACGCTGTATGGACCTAGAGATGTCGCCGAGGGTCTCTGTGACACTCTCCAAGCCCTTCATCTCTACTTGCAGGATCCAATTCACGCATTAAGAGATACCATATACTTCAACCCGCAGCGCTTTTCCAACGGCCCGCAAAGTCGCACCAACGATTTTAGAACCCCGTACTCAATTTATGAACAGATAACAACAGTCAAGGATGGGGCTTTGGTTGTGACAGATGTGCTGAATATTGTTACTGTCGAGTCTGTTTTGCATGAGACGGAGGGTTCACCGCATCTCTTGACGCAGCTCATGAGGTGAGCAGATAAGTAACTAACCATGAATTTTATAGAAGCTAACGGCCTTCAGTCATCAAAAAGAAGGTCTTACATTTATGCTTGGAAGAGAATCCGGCTGGAGGCTACAAGAAACTGGCCAAGATGTTTGGTCTGAGTCCCGTGACAGCATTGGGCGCATAAGGCGGGTACCTCATCTTGGATTCAAACGGACTTGGTAACTGGTTCAGTTATGTGGAAAATATTGCATACTCATCATGCAACACGAAGCATTTAAACTTCCGAGGGGGCATTATTTCTGACCTCATGGGACTCGGAAAGACTCTTCTTATGATTTCCCTTATAGCTCATGATAAGGTCCTGGCGGATAAATCGAAATCGATGTCTAAAGACGAGGGCTCGGGCAAACTCTCCTAGTCTTGTCACCTTCTTGTGTGTTACATCACATCTCAAACTATGTTATAAAATTATTTCTGATTGGCACAGTACTACATAACTGGGAAGAAGAACTCTCAAAGCATGTTTAACCCCCATCAAAACCAAAAGCTCTACATTAAGAGGGAATCAAATGCTAATAGACTTAGGCATCTGTCGAAAGGGCAGTTTGACTGGCGCCGTCATCATGGGGGCCACCGGATTCAGAAATCTGACGATATTGGCGATGATGGCGTTTTTCTAACAACTTACCCTACCCTCGCAAATGAGTGGCAAAATCCTGAGAAAAGTGTGGTATTCTCGCATAACTGGCATCGCGTTATTTTAGACGAAGGT
This sequence comes from Calonectria honghensis, assembly GCA_013403855.1. NCBI lineage: Eukaryota > Fungi > Ascomycota > Sordariomycetes > Hypocreales > Nectriaceae > Calonectria > Calonectria honghensis. The sequence goes on from VTGB01000025.1 coordinate 661,806, forward strand.
CGGTCGCCTCGCATAATAGGCTTAGACAGGGTAGCTAACATGATTTAGCACACGAAATCAAGGATCTGACAACGGCGAAATCCCAAGCGGTATGTGCGCTCATGGCCAGCAGCAGATGGGTGGTTACTGGCACACCAATCCAAAATCGCCTTTCCGAGCTCTTTAGTCTTTTTCATTTCCTTCAGCTCCATCCATACGGCGAAAAGAAGAAGTTTAACGAAGCAATCGTAGACCCTTGTCTTCGTGGGGGGGAAGCAGGGGTTCAAGCGTTGGTGAGACTGCTCCAGCATACTATGTTACGAAGGTCGAAAAATGTAATCGGATTGCCAGAGCGACAAGACCATCGCCGATTTCTGAGGTTTAGTGACCAAGAACAGGAGGCTTATAATCTTGTGGAACGGAAAGCCATTGAATGTCTTGAAGAGGCCATGATTTCGAGAAAGCCAGCTGAGGGATACAGGAACGCTCTGCAAAAGACTAACTCTCTCAGATTCATTTGTGAATTAGGTTGCACTACCAAGTCAAATGTCCAACTGAGCACGCTAAGTACTGCAAGATTCAATGGTCTGCTATCGATTGGAACACCGGATGGGGCTTCAACGCCGAGTACAACAATGGACGATGTCGATGAAGATTTGGATCTAGAGGGAAGTAAAGATGACTCGGGAAGCATGGCCGCAAATTTTGATGAATGCTTTCCGTCATGCCCTCCATCAAGGGTCAGCATCTGCCTGAGCCCTAGGGACCCATCAACCCAACCGCCAGTCTCAATCAATCCTTGGCCAATGAAGATTCAGGCCTTGGTAGAAGATCTCCAAAGTTGTACTGCTACAACAAAAAGGTGAGCATTATCTTGCATATTTGGGCAGGGAATTGATGAAGGATTCTTATCATTGTTTTTTCATACCGCACGACTATTCTCGATGTCGCAAATGTAGCCCTACGAACTGCTGGTATCCCTTGTGTTCAGATTGACGGAAAAACAAAAGCAAAAAGACGGAGCTAACTCATCAGCCTTTTCTCCAGTAGCGAGACAGTACAAGTACTGCTATTGTCCCTAGGTTGCGGTGCAGTTGGGTAAGATAAAACCAGCTTATTGAGCAACTAGCTGAGGATATAAAGCTAAAGCTGATATAGTTTGACTCTTACTGCGGCATCAAGGGCCTACCTGCTGGAGCCCCAATGGAACCCATCAATAGAGGAGCAAGCACTTGCCAGGATTCATCGACTCGGACAGACCCAGAAGGTAACGACAATTCGGTTTGTGATAAGCGAATCCATTGAGGAGGTTAGTCAAGTTTTAGCTTTCAAGCGAGAAAGTTACTAATCCTTTGCAATAAGTACGTCCTACATGTACAAGACGGAAAAAAGGACCTAATGAGTCTGCTTAATCCTGGATCAGCCAATGCTGACCAGGTAAAACTTCCAAGTAAATCTATTTAATTCTTTTCCTCACTATTATGACCACACCGTTAAAGCGGGACTGGCTTATGCTCAATTTTATGGTTATTCACAAGTATGTATGGAAGATTTCTCTGGTCTGTACCGCAGACGCGGTCCGGTCTACAGTCTTTGAACTTTAATTCTATATAATGTCCATAAGAATCCTTTTGACGTCTCCCGCTTAACACTTTAGTCAGATCGGCTTCAAATGCTTGGCATCACTCTCCTCCCATGGATGCTCTGTCGTAATTGACTGAATCAACTCCAAATATTCTTCGCCCTTTGGTTTGATGCGATAAGGAAACCTCCCTGGGTGGTTGATTAAGCCCTCTACACCCCCTATTGTAGGCTCAATCTCCTTTTTTGTTTCCGGGTCAACAGCCTTCGTAATGTTGAAGACCGCCAATATGCGCGAGATTGTGATAAAGAGGTTATCGTTGGCCAAGTACCTGCCAGGGCAGATTCTTCGCCCATACCCAAATGCTTCGCTCGCCGGATCGGGTTCACTGCGGGGTTCCAAGAATCTCTCAGGCTCGAAAGCGTCTGGGTTTTGATATCTCTTGGGATCATGAAGAAACCACCAGATACCCGGAAGCAAATAGGAACCCTTTGGAATGCGAAACCCGGAAACAAATAGCTCCTCCTGCGTGACATGGGTGGTGCCAATCGGCACAACCGGAAACCACCGCAGAGACTCCTTCACAATCGCGCTAACATAGGGCAGTCGATCTTGATGCTCGAATTGAGGCAGCTTGCAAGCACCAATAACTCGGTCAATTTCCTCCTGGGCCTTTCGTTGTACCTCGGGGAACAACATCATGGCTAGTACGAAACTAGCAATTGTCGAAACTGTCGTATCAGCACCGGCTCCGTAGAGGATAGCCGCTGTGCTCTTGATTGCATCTTCGTCTTCCTTTTTCAACTTTGGGGTATGGCTCTCTGGGTCGTATTCACCGTAGGTTGAGATGAGAGAGGATACATATGATGGCTGATATTTGTCCCCACCTTTGGCCATTTGCTCTCGGACAAAGGTGAATGGGACCTGCAGTACTGCTTCCGTGACACTTTTCCACTCGCGAGCAATCCTTTTAAATGAAGTGCCTGGGAACCAATCAGGAAGGTATTGGAGAGGAGGCACGATGTCAACCGGCCATGCTAACGGAACCATGGCGCGCGAAAAGTTTTCCATCATCTGCTCAATCAGGGTAACTAGAGGGTCTTCTTTTTTAGAATCAATCCCATAGCCATAAGTAATTCTGAGCATGATAGCGCCTGCCTCACTGCCAAAGAATAGATTAGCAGGGTGCAATTCCAACCAGAGAACCAAAGCCACAAAGGGTTGAATTTTGAGCTTACGATTTTAGATGTTGCAACAGATTGTCAGGGTCGGACAGGACCCTAAATAGAAATCTCCGCGACTCAATGTCCTGAATACTATTGTACCTTGCCGCGATGATTTCGGTGCCCATCTGCTGGTGAATCAACTTGCGATGATGTCGGAAACCCTCGTGGTACTTTTGACCAGGGAGAAGCACCCCGAGGCCACACATTTCGTCTCCAAAAAGCAGGTCCGGACGCGTCGACGTTTTTGTCGACCTCTTGACGAGGATTTCATGTGCTATGTCGTGATCTTGAAGAATGATGAGGGTGGTGCCGAGCACCGTGATGGAGCTGACAGGTCCATACGTGTCTTTGAACTTGATCCAGTGCTCGTGTGCGGGCCGGCCTTTCGGAGGAAGGTCCAGAATATTACCGACAATGGGGAGGGGCTTTGGCCCTGGAGGGAGCGGAATGTTACTCGCCGCTCTATTGCGGAAGAGGCGAACACAAACGATAATTAATAGGAGCACGGCAGAAAGCTGGTAGACTGGGAGAAGCGACATGGTTGAAAGAGTATGCGGGGAACGATCTATCTCAACGCATGGTCATGAAGGCGGCGCAAATGGAATACAAGATTATTTATGTTATTCAGATGGCTTTAGAGAGGCTGTTTGTGCTGGGAGCAAACCCCACTCCATCCGTCATGGCATATTGTAGCACACGGATTTGCATTGTCCAACTCGAATTAGAAGCGTGGTCACGGGTCAGCAACGTCATACCGGCAGGCGACTTCCGCGGTGGCGGCCACTCATGAGACATGCATTTCAGACACGTAAACGGAGGGATTGGGCAGGTTTCATATTCAACGCACTCGGTGCATAGATGCACTCAAGTGGTGTGATGTATTTATTTCGAATAGGCGTGTCGGGAATACCGGCGAAGCTGCTGCGGTGGGGTCGATCGACGCTCGCTTCCGCGATGGCTGCAGTCGGTCTATCTAGTCTCATGCAGGTCATCAAGCCATTTACCGTCACGTCTGTGCCGCCAAGATTGTAGCCGTCTATTGGGCAAATCACATGTGATTCGGCCGGCTGATACCGTGCCGCCTTTGGTATACTTCCGGCACCATCTGTTGCATGCATGTTCCACCAGAACAGGATGGTCGCCCTGCGTGACGAAAAAGAATGCACATCCTACAGGCGACTCACGAATCCATCCCTGTCAATCTTGCATAGGTATTCCGGCCCAATGTCTTGAACCCTGGTGACGCCAGCGAGCGCCATGGAACGAGCAAATTCTTCGGTGAGCAAGCGAAGGCACAGATCCACACCCTCTTGGCCCTTGTAAGCCAACCCCCACAGCACCGGTCGACCCACCCAGCAGAAGTCGGCACCAAGGGCAAGTGCCTTGAATATATCAAGGCCATGCCTGATGCCGCCGTCAATGTGGATTGGGACCCGATTCTTCACCGCTGCCACAATCTCGGGCAGGGCATCGAGGGTTGCGAGGGCGCCGTCGAGCTGGCGTCCGCCGTGGTTTGAGATGACGATGCCATCGACGCCATGGTTCACTGCCAGCAGGGCGTCTTCTGCCGTCATGATTCCCTTGACCCACACCTGCATGGGCCCGACCACTCCTTTCAGCCAGGTGATTGTTTCCTCCCAGCACAGCGTTGGATTTGGGCCGTGTGTGTGGAACGTCACGGGGGGTGTGCTCTGCGCCGCCTCGTTTTCGCCCGCAAAGTTGGCAGCGTTGAGATGGGACGGGAGCTTGAATTGATTGCGGATCTCCAGGTTTCTCCTCCCGAGCACGGGCGTGTCCACTGTCAGCACTACGGCCTTGTAGCCTGCAGCCTTGACGCGCTGGATCAATTCTTTACTACGCGCTCTGTCTTGGAAGAGATATAGCTGGAAAACATTGGGAATCTCGCCACTTGCTCTGCGAACATCTTCCAGCTTGGTCGTGGAGAAGGAGCTCAAGCCCATTGTGATGCCTCTCTCTCGACAGGCCTCGGCCGTGGCAAGCTCTCCATCCGGGTGCGCCAGCTTCTGCATGGCAGCAGGTGCAACGCCAAACGGAGCTGCGTTTTTGAAACCAAATATCTCGACTGAAGTATCGACATTCGAGACGTCTCGCAAAGCTCGGGGGCGAATTCGGTATTTGTTGTAGGCTGTTGAGTTCTCGAGGAGCGTGGTGCCGGAGTCAGCGCCCTCGTTGTAGTAATCTCGTGTTTGCTGATCCATGCGGCTGCGCGCCAGGACTTCGAGTTCAGCGATGGAGAGGCATTCCAAATCCTCTTTGGACGGACGCGCCGTCAATGTACTGGCGGCCATTATGGATGTGTACTAAAGGTGCAACAGGATTTAGGGAAGACGCGTGAAGGCCAAGCGACAGGAAGGGGACTGGGGCTGAATGTTGTACTTGTGCGGGTCCAATGTTCGTTCAAGTTGGAATTCAACCGGCCACAAGGCAAGAAATAATATGGCAACTATTGATCAAGATTGATAATTCTTACTTGATTAGATTATCAGATTGATAAGTGTTATAATGAACTACGAAAACAAAGGGGCGATATCGGGAGCGAGGGAATCGGCGATATCGGCCCTCAGGGGTCTTAGCTCGGTGGGCCTGCGGATCCCCAAGATGCTCACCGCAGCTCGGTGCTGGTTATACCGAGGACGAAAGAGCTAATTTCGGTCTTCCGGGCTATTTATTGTACTTGTGCAGGTTGTGAGTTTGCTGAGCTAATTGTAGATGCAAGGCTTCACATTATGAAACATCAAGCGTGCGGTGGATACGGAGTGGTCTGTGAGGGACCTACCCTGCATGCAGCCTTTGCCAACGTTGCGGTACTTTGCTCTCGACTTTCACGCATTAAATAACCATACAATCAAACGCAAAAGGTAATTTTAGTCCCAATTATGTGGTTGAAGTCTTATTAGTTACTAGATGGCGCGCTACTGTCATCGTACATGTCCAATGACTCGGTTGCCTCTCCCAAGCTATTCACCACATTGTTCTCTTCCTACTTCTTGACTAGTAATCTATGCTAATCGGTGGCCGCCTCTTTCTCTCTCACGCCGTTTGGCTTCTATTAATTCATGACAAACCTGATACTATGCTGCATCACAGCGAAGCCTGGCACTGAAGCCTGGGAAGCAGCGGGTCACGCACTCGAAACAGAATCGCGATGGCTATCGGGACCTATTGGCATATATAGCGTCCAGGTGAAGGTACTGAAAATGCTGAAAAGGATATGCAGGCTTATATTGATTGGGAGCATGGGCTCGTAGCGCAGGTAGTGAATGATGGCATTGCATGATTCCATGTCGTACGTGACATGCCTAAGTAAGTGTGTAAGATATTCAACCGTATGTTACAGGTCGTGAAATCTATTCCATGAGCTAGGTTGCAGGAATATCATGATGAGAGGTGATTTCGAGAGAGGCAAGCGGGCTCGCAATTCAGTACTAGAAATACAAAAAAAATATAACAACTACCTGATCACTACCAATATCAATACACCCACTGACATCTTAAATTAATTAGGAGTATCATTTCTGTGTCTGTCTATACATGACACTACTTGTGTTCACCAGGGTTAAAATAAGGCCGCTTTTGCCGCCGTCCTTGCCTTGGCCACACCTCCATCAAACCGCACTTGACATCAAATAGCGTGCCACCTCGCATCACATACTTCATGTGCATGCTTAAATCCCAAATCTTTTCAATTGTATCAATTCCAGAAGGGTAAATGACCAAATCGGCCAATTTACCGACCTCAATGGAACCAATTGAGGAGGTTAACCCAAGGGATGTTGCGCCGCCTATAGTGGCATGTTTTAATACTTCGTATGGTGCCTGACCGCCCATTGACATCATCAACATCTCGCTGTGGAATAGATAGCCGATAGGCTGTTCCCCGTGGGCCCCGATGTTTGTGCGTACGCCACGACTGGCAAGTTTGGCGGTGGAGCGGGTCGTGTTGAAGAATTGATATGAACTATTCGGTGTTTGCTTCACCTCATTCAAGCTCTCCAAAATATCGTGCTTTAAATAGTGCCTCAATTTTGTGTCTGAGGGAATGTGAAATGTCTGGTGAATCCAGTGCTGCCCAAAAATGCCGCCGTAGTTCATGACGGCAATGGGTGTGTATGAGCTTCCACTCGCAGCCACGAGACTGAGGGCATCATCGTACAGCTCTGGGATGGGAAGCGGGTGCTCCTGAGATGTATAGCCATCTATGAAGTAGGTCAGCCCCCAGTCAAACGACCAACCACCCTCTGGCACTACGAGCATGTCTAGATCGGCAGCCTCCAGCAGCAGTCTCTGCCGCGCCGATCTCGCCGACAACTGGTAGTTTTTAACAGAAAAGGACGTCTCGCCACCCTCGGCTTTGATCCTCAGTAGAGCTGCCCTGGCATCAGCCCGCGAATTGATCTCCGTATAAACAGGCGGTTGCACGGAACCGTAAAGCACGTCGCCTGTTACGTGCACGCGAGGGCCGTACATGCGTCCCTTCTCAATCAGATTGCGCTCGATTGGCCCGGCGACATTCTTGGATGCGGGGTTGTGTATCGTTGTCACGCCATAACCGAGGAATGTCTCCATTTCCCACGAGGTTTGTGGGTATGGCAACAGGAAACCGCCCCAGTGCCCATGTACATCCACAAATCCTGGAAGAACGGCTCCGCCTTGGGCGTCAAGAATATGCGCATCCATAGATATACAGACATTTGATGCGGTGCCAACTTGAATGATTTCGCCACGTTGAATAACAATGGTTGCGTTGCGCATGAGTTTTGGCAATGACTGGCTCATGCTGACAAGTGTTGCGTTGACAATTGCAAACGGCTTTCCTCCAGAGATTCTGTTTTGTTGGCTAAGGGCAGTTTCGTACGTTACGTTGAGCTTCTGAACTGATACATGAGGTCGCGCGCATTCGCCGTCATCACGGGATTTGAGGGACGCCATCCTGCAAATTTGGGCCACATTTCGAACGTCTGCCACATTGAGATGCGCCCCAAATAGCCAAAAGACCTTGCGACCATCGCCGCTCCACGTCACATCGTGGCCGCCAAACTCTGATAGACGCACAAGGTCAACCGGAGTTTGTGGGTCGCCTGGCTTGCTCCAAATGGCCGAGTCGGCGCCATTATCCTGTTTCAAGCTGCGAGTCGATAGCCAAACATGTTGGAAGTCCCGAAAAGCAATCAAGCTTTGTTCCACAAGCGAGGCTCTCATCTCAACGGATGTTTTTCCGGTGGCTATCTTCTTGACATGCTTGCTCTCAATATCGTAATTAAAAACAGATCCGGCTCCCTCCACTACCAGCTGTCTACGGCCCGCGATCATGACCAGATCAAGTCGGGTTTCCGCGTCATAGGTCAGCTCGGAAACTTTTTGGAGGTCTGTCACACAGACTATCTCGGATTCGTTTGTGGGGATGCGTATTCTGCCAACCCAAATGCCATCTCCAAAGGTCTCCTCAACATCGCCAAACATGTAATCCTTGCCTGTACGAACATACGCGATGTAAATCCCATCGCTGACAGGAGAAACATAACGACCTCGGGGCAAGTCTTCTATGGCAACAGTGGCTCGACTCTGGGTGTCCACAAGGTGAAAGCTGGTTAAACTTTTAGCGTCCCAGCAAGCTTGCAGCAAGTATTTGGACTCCTTTACAAAACTCGGGGCGTAACATGACTCGAGGCCCTGGGCCTTTGGAAGACTTTTGAGACTGGCAGACTGCGTGTTGAAAATATAGTTATCTCCAGCAGCCTCAAACACCACCTCGCGACCCTCAAAATCGCTGCACAGTCCCCGAAATGCGTACTCGCGAGAATAGTTGGCTAATCCATGGTTCCGCAAGTGAGTTTCTGAGTATCTAGTGGTCCCCAGAGCGATGTTGATGGTCGCCTCAAAAGGAAGCAGCTCAACTTGGCCACCAGAAACTCTTTCTCCCAATCTGTTGAACGCAACCGGAATTTTCCAAATCTTTCCCTGGGCCCAGGTAATTATTGCTTCGTCACCAACTGTCCAACCGTAGTTGGGATACGCGCCCATGAAGGCTGGGATAGTGCTGACGTCGTACGCCAACTGATCCCACACGTAGCGCACCGTGCCGGACCTCATATCTTTGAGTGCAAGAACTTCATTGTCGCCGTCGCGCCGCACAAAGGCCAGTGTTTTGCCATCTCGCGATAGACGGGGCATGTTGGCGCCACCGGGACTCGCAGGCTTGTTGGGTGCGCTGCTGGCTGCCGCAACAAGCTCTATTGTCTGTCCAGTGCTTGTGTTGAGCATAAATGCTGCATTTATCCCCGCGTGTACATCCTTGTTGTAAGAGAAATTTCCCGATGTATCGTCTTTCACATTTCTGGAGAAGACGATGCCGTCGCCCGAGGGAGTATATCGTGCCTGCTCGACGCCCAACTGGCTTTCGCCATACTTGTCACGAGGCCAGAAAGCCGGCAGTTTGCGCTGAATTATCCTCTTGCCTGCGATCTCTGGGAGATGTTGCGTATTTTTTACGAGAGGGAATTCCCAAATCTCGCCCGCCCCGTTAGGCCTCCCGGTGAGAAACCATTTGGTTGCTATGATCTTCTCTCCCACTGGATGGAACGCCGGCGACGAATAGAAACGGAAGGTCGAGTTTGTTTGCTGAACTGTGGAAGCTCGGGCCGTTTGCTGCGATTGTTTAGCCATGTCCGCGCAGCTCGTGTACGGCATGGTCCAGATATTGTCAACGCCATATCCAGCGTCAGAAATAAACACCAGCTGGTCGCCTGAGTTGGAGAATTCAACTTCCTTGTCATATGGGATACCATCTAATATAACGTGTGCCGCTCTAGGATCTGCGCCGCTGTCGCCATTGGCATAACTGTTACTAGCCGTGGACATACAGTAGAGGTCCCCTAACATGTCAAAAACAATCTCCGATTTGTGTGGATGAGTGGCGATGCGGAGCCATGTACCCTCAGACACACTCGTGGAGAGGTTCCTGGGGTACGGAAAAGACGTAGAAATATCCCATGGCTCTTTTGCTGGCCTCAGTGGATAGTCAGTGTCTGGGTGAATGTCATAATTCGAGACAGAAGAGGTTAGTTCGGGTTGAAATGGAAGCACGCCATGAGACTTCCATACAGACGAAGCCACATGAGTCAAGCCAACGAAGGCAAGGCCATGCAGGGCAAAGCCTTTCAGCGCGCTCAGCCAAAGCCCTCCGCGTCTTGGACTGTGAACATTGGGGCCGGCGTCCAAAAATATTTTATCGGACTCTTCCTTCATGTTGTTGTCTCTATTCACTACAGGTAAAGTGGTTCCATATCGGTTTGAAATGTCCTCGTGGTAATTACCGTGTTAGTAGTTTGCTTCATGAGAATTAAACGTAGACCAAGCGTTGACAGACCTAAGAAATCAACACAAACCCCACAAAATTAAATGCTATCATGATTCATCCCCGGCATTCAAAAAAAACGGCTTTTCGGGTTTCCGAAGGTTTTTTTCGGGTCGGATAGGCCTGATCGGTCAATCGGGTACTGCCACCCGACCATCCCAGCCGATCCTTGATGGCACCACTAGGATGTGGGGAACAACATCAAATAAGCCGGACGAGCTCCGAATTAATTTGTTTGCATCCATTCGTATGTGAAAATCACAGCATCACTCGATAAATCTCTCTGCGATGCCACTTGGACAGCTCACAAGGTCAACAGAATAGCACCTCAGTCACAATGAGATCCAACACACCCCAGCGCTCTCCTCCAGAGATCATCGACACGGTTTCTGGCTTTGAGATAGTGACACAGGAAAGTTGTCAACAATCCAAAGACATTACCTTGAGACTTGATTTCACCCAGAATTCCCAGGAAGTCAGGCCTGTGAGGAGCTTTGCGGAACTGAAGGCCACAATTTACCCTCCTAATCCGCAGTATGACGTGGCTGAAAGGCCGTGGCTTCCGGGGCCCCAAAAGCCATATCTTCTCTATAACACAAGGTTGGTAGACCCTCGTGCAGGAGTTGTCCGAGAGGGCTTGAGCTTGCATTTGTCTGGGGGGAAAGTGGTCAAAATAGCTCCAACAACACCATATGATCTAATGTCGAACTTTCGATGCGCCGGACAAGACGTCATCAAAATCGACGCCAGCAAATATTATATTTGCCCAGGGTTAATCGATTGTATGTTCCAACCTAACTCCATTCTCCTATAGTAGTTACTACTTCGATCTTTGAGGGCATATCGGCTGATTGCAACCTTCGCTTGATTATTTTAGGTCACGTTCATTTGATGGCTGTTCATGGAAGCGCGGTACGAGACAACCCAGCTATCCCTCTCATTCTCTATCCATACTTAGTTTAGAGTGTTACAAAGAGATTTCAAGCTAACAAGCGCAATAGACATTGCATGGTGCATTTACTTTTCCTCACGAAACTGCCGTGCTTCGAACGGCAGGTACTCTCCGAGGAATCTTGTCCAATGGCTTTACCGCCGTTCGAGATACGGGCGGAGCCACAATTGCTCATGCTCGAGCTACTGAGGAATTCCTCATCCCTGGACCTCGAGTTTTTCAGGGAGGGCGAATGCTGTCCCAAACAGGTGGCCATGGGGATGACACCGAGGCCTGGACTGATAACCACTGCTGTCGAAGCAACGGTATCGCCAACTCGGCCCTCGGGCGAGTCTGTGATGGAGTTGCCGAGTGCCTCCTAGCTGCAAGAGACAATATGCGCAAGGGTGCCCAGCACTTGAAAGTGTGCACATCAGGTGGGATTGCTTCGGCAACAGACAAGCTGGAATCGCTGCAGTTTACCGTTGAGGAGCTACAAGCTATCACCACTGTCAACAAAAACATGGGAGGTACACTAGTCACCGCACACTGCTACACGGCCGAAGGTGTTCGTCATGCAATTGCGGGCGGCGTACGAGGAATTGAACATGGAAATATGATTGACCCCGAAACTGCGCAGTTGATGGCTGAGAAGGGTGTCTTCTTAACACCCACGCTAGCTCTCCATACATTTGTCACAATGCCCCCCTACGACAAATTTGAGACGCCGGAAGGCCTTCGCAAAAATGCCATCGTGGGAGATGCTGGCATTCGTGGCATTCAGTACGCCGAAGAAGCCGGGGTGACTGTGTGCTATGGAACTGATACCACCGGCCCAACCTTGGTGATGCAGACGTACGAGTTTGTCGTGCGGTCAAAAATCCTGCCCAGCCCAGTCGTACTACGCCAAGCCACAATTAATGGCGCGAAGCAATTGGGCATGGAGGGTAAATTAGGCGAACTAATCGAGGGTTCGTTTGCCGACCTCCTCTTCCTCAACGAAAACCCGCTTGACGATGTGGCGGCCCTGGATCGCACCAAAGAAAATCTGATGCTCGTCATGAAGGATGGCAGAATCGTCAAGAGCCAGGTTGATGGGCTAGTCCCAGAGAGGAATTGCGAATGGAATTAAAAGGCTACTCTGGGACCTATACTTTGTAATATGAGAAGTAGTGCCCGCTAAAATGGCTGTATCATTATATTGTGAACCATTCCTTCCCTTCCTCTTCTACAATGAAGGTTTGCTTGATGTCATTAAAAACCATTATTGATTGTGCTGACCTATTCATGTGTTGACATTGGGATTACATACATGCTTGCCTTTAAAGACTTCATCACTTTTCTACTGCCTCACTGGTAAATTAAAAAAGACAAAAGGTGGAATTACGTTGAGAACGAGCCAAATTCTCAGCCGAAAGTTCCAAAATAAAATCTTGGCATTTAATTACGATTTATGTACTCGCTGCTATTATTAGGGATAAACCGCGAAATTTTCTCTGAATTGTTTGAAAAGATTATTGTGAAAGAACCGATGCAGGGTAGCAGCGACGCGAATTTGCACAGTGCAAACTTGTGCACATTGTGTACTAATTATACATTCTTATGAATTCGCACTGACTCACCGCCTTTAGCATTCGGTTGGAAATCCTGGTTAACCGCGTGGTGAGATAGGTTCCATTTTCGTAGGGCGATTAAACATTATGCAGGCATTTCCACTGCGATAAGGTCACAATGAAGATATCAGCTGATGACCTACTCTCCTTTTCTTTTACTTGCCGACTTGGTGTTGCAGCCGATGCATGCGCCCACCATCGTAGGCAGGCAGAGATAGTGAAATAGATTGAGGTAACTAGGGAGACCCCGGGAAATGTAACCGAAATTGGGCACCTTGCCTGTTTAAGCAAAGCGAGTGGATCGTTTTTGGCTACGCGGCCTGGAAGCCCCGCGTTGTCCTTGTGTGCAATCGGGTACACGCACCCGAGATGACCCGTGCCGACTGGACGCGATTGATCTGTGCTTCTGCGTTTCATGGTGGCAATCTGGATGTGACAATCTAACCCGAGGTGGAATGTCTGATTGTCTTGAGTCATGCATAAGCATTCTCCTATGGAGGACTCTCAATTTGCTTAATCGTCGTGGCGCGTCAGTGACACAATGTGTGAGACTGCAAAAAACATGAAACTGAAAGTCGATGGGACCCGTGAGCAGTGAATTATAGTCTGAATGGTTTGATTATGCGCTTGAATTTGGTAATTGTATAATTCAAGAATTTAAGGATTATATTTTTCCTAGTAGCCAGAGAGAAAATGAAAATTGATCATAGTTACAATCTCTTATGATCTGATACGGAGCTATCACGTTGATGACTTTGGTGATTTCGGAAATATCAAGTAATTATTGTGTATTCTAGAGGACGCATCTAAGCAGCCGCCACAGTCTCCCCTGACTTCTTGTTCTTGTTATTTGCGTCGATATCGATGGTGGTTTCCTCCTTCATACCAGATAGTTGAACCGAGTCAGCAGAGTCAAAGAATGCAGCCTCAGGATACTGCGCTGCGGTTCGGCGGTCCAACTACATAACGAATTAGCACTTTCCGCAACATTTTAACGGTCATGGGACCACTTACCCAATAAACAACACCTAGTAGGGGAAGAAGCAAACCAATAACAACAATCATGCTGATGTATCCGTTTCTCCAATATGGCGCTTTGTTGGCAGGGTAGAGGACAATACCCCACCATGTATAAAGAACCTGAGCGAAAGCATTCATGCTGGTAAGAATAACACTGCGGCGGGCGTCATCGCCACCTCTTTGGCAGATAATATTTGCCCAACCAAAGAGGAGTGGATTGACGATATAAGCAGACCCTGCTAAGTAGAATGCAAACATGATGGCACCCCATGGAGCAGACTCAATGAACAGAATTATTGTGGCTACTAACTGCAATGCACAAGCAAGAATGCCCATTGGCACGCGCCGTCCTGTTGCATCAATGTAAATAGCAGCAAGAATATTGGACATTATACCCACGGCCTGAATCCCAAGTGGATACGTATTCACTTGAGACTGGCTAAAATAACCTGTTGTGGAAAAGTGCTTGAGCCATAGCAGGTACAGATTCTGGGCGGTGTACGCCTCCAGAGCGGAGCATACCATCGAGAACGCACAGAGAATGTAGAATGTGGGCGATCCGAAGACTCTTTTCGCCAGGGACCAAGGATTGATATTATGTCCGTCTTCCCTTTTGGGAGGTAGCCGATCTAGAGCCAGTTGCCGTTCGGATGGACTGATCCACTTGGCCCGAGTTTGTTCTGGGATATCTGGGAAGTAAAGGAAGCCCATGATTGCGATGGGTAGCGTAATGATTCCGTCGATAATGAATACCCATTGCCACCCGGCCATTCCAGCCTGATAAAATTAGTCAACCAAACACTTCAGACTCTGTCGGAATGATTCTTACGTAGCCATTCATGCCCTCGTGGATGGCTGTCATCATTACTCCCGCAAACATGCTGCCGGCCTGACCTGAGGCAGTAAAAATGGCTGTGCGCTTAGCAATCTCGCGTGGTTTGCTGCGAACAAGAATTTGTTAGTATCATGGACATGTTTAGTCAAGGAACCCCCACTTACTACCAAGAACCAATACAGTAAATCGTCCCACAATACGTGGATGCCTCGACAAGCCCTTGGAGGAACCGCACTGTACCTAGCTGGGCGTAGGTCTTGCAGGCTGAGCTGCACATGGTCAAACCAGCCCAAATAATAACCATAGATGGAAACCAAATTCGTGGCGGGATCTTTTGAATCGCGATCCCGTGGGGAATTTGTCCAATAACGTAACTATCCTACGGAGTAAGTGGAAATTGCAGAGATGGAATAATAGAAATGCTAACCCAGCGGTGGTCAAAGATAGAAGCACATTGTATTGATTCCCTTCAAGTGATAGAGCCTCTTGAAGTCCGGCGACCTATCAGGACAAGTCAGCTTCTAAAGTGCACTGCTTCATTTGGGAGGCTACGCACATATGCGTTTGCGAAAGCACTGCGGTCAAGGTAGTTGAAGAAGAAACTAAAGCAGCAGTAGGTCTAGGCGATGGTTGGTCAGAATATTGCTCATACTCGCATACTAAAAATGTCGAAGGCTTACGAGTATAAAGAAATCTATGGCAATTAGCAAGAGCACAGCGCGCATTTCGGGACAGCGAATAACATACCAAGTTTCTGTACGAGCCATCTTTCTTCTTTGGATTTTGCTTCATCACCAAGCACGAGGACTTTTCGAAATAGTTAGAGGCAGTCGTTTGGGCATGTCTGGTTTGATGACTAATACCTTTGACCTTTTGAAGGAAGTTTTGAGGTCTCGTTTCGGGCTCCATCATGATAATTCATGCGCACGAGCCTTGAAAAAATTAATTTTCGATGTGATTTTGGATTTCTGGAAGACTGTTGAGGGGAAACTTGTTTTTGCAACTCAAGTCAATACGTGTTCTTGACTTGATACGTCGACCATGTAATAAATTGGGTGACGATCTGGCTTGAAATTGACCCTATCCCACGCTGCATGACATCAAAAGAATATATGAGATTTTTTGTTCG
Source organism: Calonectria honghensis (assembly GCA_013403855.1). Classification (NCBI taxonomy): domain Eukaryota; kingdom Fungi; phylum Ascomycota; class Sordariomycetes; order Hypocreales; family Nectriaceae; genus Calonectria; species Calonectria honghensis. The sequence goes on from VTGB01000025.1 coordinate 677,496, forward strand.
GAGGGAAAGGCCAAAACCAATCAATGGCTTAATTCGGTGGGTGCTTTAGTAGAACTCAATCTGCTCGGGTGCTGCAACCCGATGCCCCACCAGCGTCATCGGGAGGCCGGGGTCTTAGGACAAATGCTGATAAGGTACCTTTGAAGGCCGAGATGGCTTCCCGAACCGTTGTGAAACACCGAGGAGAGCCCATCGTATAGGCCTAGACAGCTAAGCGAGGTCTGATATCCATAATTTACTAACAACTTATAGAACTGAAGTTGGTCCGTTCTATCACAGAAGGGTTTTTTCTTAAAAGAATTCTTTTGTAAAAGTTCTTTTTTCCCCCCAAACCAAGTAAGAATCTTTACTATCAATTGCATTTTTGCTCCTGCATTAATAGTACTGTGATTTAAATCTCCAAAAAGAAGTCTGGGGATCGCCCAACTACAAATTCGACAATGACACTCGACCATGTTACCGAGCAGAGCCCCCTGCTCCCAAATGAAGGAGTACACAAAAAGAAACTGTTGCTTCAAGCGACTACGAGTATTCTAATCGCCAGCTGTCTCATCTCAATATCACTCAGTTTTACTCAAGTACCGTCAGTAAGAATCCTTTTAGTACCGGCAAACAGCCGCCATGTTGGCTACTAACTGAAACAGAATCCTCTACGCGCTTCGCTTGATGGAGTGTGAGCAATTCTATAGCCACACTGGTACAGGTCACGGTAACCATACCGAGGCTCGTTGTGACCGAAACGAGATTGATTCAGGAACCGCAATGCAGGTTTCAATTTTGGGACTGTCTACAACTTTTTGTGGCGTCATAAACCTGTTATTTGCTGGCTGGCAGATTAAAAACCTTGGTACCCGGACATCCTTGATTTTACAAACAGCATTTCCCGCGCTGAGGGTTGCCATTCAAGCCGTGGGAGTGAGCATTGGTGCTCGTGTAGGAATTGTGATTGTTCAATCCAGTCAAATTATTACTCTTATTGGAGGCATGTCCGGGTACTTGCTGGTATTGAACACTGCTGCGGGTGAAGTTGTTGCCTCTTCGGAACGAACTGCCATGTTTGGAATGGTTCAAGGGAGCGTCATGCTCGGTACAGCCGTGGGATATCTTCTCGGTGGCATCGTCGGAGATGCCTGGGGAATTCAATATCCATTTGAGATTGCCACGGTTCTATTCTTGACTTCAAGCTTATATGCCGCGTTATTTATCCCCAATATCAAACCCAGCTCACCCAAGGACAATCAGTGTTCATCTCAAAGATCATTGTGGATCAAGTTAATGGAAGGGCTTGGAGTTCTGGCTCCAAAGCGACTGCGCTTGAAGGATGGCCGGCGCATTCGCCATTATGGCATCACATTCCTTGCTCTTGGAGTTTTCACGGGTGTCCTAGCCACAGGATACGCGCCTATTTTGATTCAAATGTACTCCACAGCTGCTTTCAACTTTATTCCTAGCGAGAATGGATATTTGATGGCAGTCAACTCGGCGATTCGCGGCATATTCCTATGTTTTGGTTTTCCGAAAATCATCGCGGCGGGACGTGCTTGGTTCGCCACTACGTCCAAGTGTTCTCTGCCCTCGACATTGAACAATGAAACTTCGGACCTAATTTCACCAGATGGCCAAGGAGAAAACAATCCTTCTCCAGTTGACCAACCTAGCGGCCAGGAGTTTGATCTCTTCTTTCTTCGTTGGAGCCTTGTGGCTGATGGGATAGTCACGGCATCTACTGCCTTCGCAACCCAAAGTTGGCATATATACGCTGGTATGGTGGCCATTCCGATGTTGAGGTGTTAAGCTTACAGAATATGTAGCGGGTTTTATGCTACCTCTAGCATCGGGCTCTGCACCTGCCAGTAAAGGGGTAATTGTGGAGATGTGCTCACCTTCTGAGCGCGCTGATGCATTGCAGGGAATGACCCTGGTGGAAAACATGGCAATGTTGTCAACATTGGGACTTTTTGGCTTCATTTTTACTGCCTTCTCGGATATCGGAAAAGCCTACCTTACCTTTTATTGCAATGCTGTGGTGGCATTTGTGGCGGTAGCAATATTGTGTTTCTCACATCTGCCACCGCCTGATAGTGAGTTGGAGACAGAAGATGGAATCTGACGGGAGTTTGTGATTTGAAAAATGCAAAAGAAAAAGTGAAAGAGAAATCGAGAAACATTACTTTGTCATCGAAAACCTTCCGCGATCGATTGAAGGTTCTTGTGTGGTTGGAATGTTTACATGTTCTTCTTAAATTGTTCGAAATCTTCTCGGAGCCGTCCATTCGTCCTCTCCGTGATCCTATTCAAGCATGATTAAATGATCATAATTCATTTAACTTCTTGACAATATCAGGTGGATTATTGAATTAGACCGCTCTATTGTTATCGTTCTGTATGGGGTTGTGGGGTAAGAACCGAGGATGATTGGGGGGGGAGATGATTCAAGTCCGTGCAGTAGGGATGAGCTCCACTGCCTATGAGGAACTAATCTCTCGACTGATGCAAGACCCGGTTTATGATACCCGATAACGACAGTGCACCAATCAGCGTAATTTCTGTCCTCATTTGGCTTAGGTACAAAGCGGGGAAATGATAACAAAATGCGCATCAAACTACTTATCTATCAATTGAGACTGACGATTACGAGTCAGGTGGCAGTTCTTCAAAATTCACTCTAGGCAGCAGTTACGACAAGTTATTGGAACTTGAGTGCTCCTCTGGCCTGGCTACCAATTCGATTGGTACCAAGTTTGCTCGACAGTCATGTCGTTTCTGTCAGCTGTGCATCCAAGGGAAAACATGCTTGCGCTTGATCTAGGGGAGGTGACGGTGCCGGAACGCGAAGAGCCGACAGGTCGCCGAAAACGACCTAAAGTCCCCGATGAGCGAAGAAAACGAGTCAAAGTTGCGTAAGTTTAATTGGCATGTGTCTATTAAGTGTGGCAATGGCTTCCAGGTAAACAATACTGATGGCGTTTGCAATCCCAACAGATGTACAGACTGCCGGAAAAACAAATTGCGTTGCAATGGCTGCACTCCTTGCGAGAGGTGTGCGGATGCAGGAAGGGACTGTGAATATGTAGAAATTACAAAAACGACAGAGTCAAGCCCCTGTGTCTTGATGCAGCCTGATGAGCGAGACTCTAGAGATGAGAAATTCCACCTAATGAAGAGGATATTCGAAAAGACGCATCCCAATGTATCAACAGATATCCAAAGCCTTAGAGATTATTACTCTCACCTACAATCCACCCCATCCGAACCTCAGAGTGTCTCGGAGTCTATTCGTGACGAAAATCTATTTGACGAAAATCTCTCTGGTCAAACCGCCGAAATCACTGTTGTTAACCAGGGGAAAACGTGTCAGTCTCCTTTCTTTTCTCTTTCTCTCGTCCCAAGGTCTTAGCAGTTTCATATCTTCCTTTTTGGCACAATGAAATTGAAATGAAGGTTGATCAAGGTCTAATTATTTTCAATATAGATTTCGAAGGGGGATCATCGCTTTGGTACTTTTTCCGATCAGTCAGAAGAGCCTTTTCGGACGAAGCAGAATCAGATGAATCAGCATCAAATAACGACCACCATGACGCGGTAAGTGAAAGAGGCTCCTGACCTGACTTTACAGCAAGAAATCGTAAATAACCTTTACTTTCTCGATTTGACAGGAATACACTGAAAAGTCGATACATAAGATTTCTGACGGCTTCGGCATTGACTGGGTGACAGGAGCTCTTCACGCTCTTCCTCCCCGTGATGTAGTGACCTTTTTGACAAACACATTTTTTCAATTCACTCAAGCAAACTATTTCTGTCTTCACCCAGAGATATTTTCACAGAAGCTTGATGCTTTTTACGAGGGAAAGTATGAATTTCAGTCTCGTGACGCAATCAGTTCAAAGAGGTCCATTGAGTTCATATCACTCCTGTTCATGGTGCTTGCCATGGGGAGTCAGTTCGCAGAAGTTGGCGAAGCAGCCAATGGGCAAATTGATGGGCATATGAACGATTTTGTAAAAGAAACCAATATTCCGGACGGCCCAATTTCCTCATCTGACATATCTGGAATCAAGATACCAACACCTAGACAAAATCCAGGTTGGAAGTTTTATGAGGTTTCCAGGAAACTCCTCCCTGACATTATTTCCTCCTCCTCAATGACCACCATCCAGATATGCCTATTACAGGGAATTTACCTTCCAAGCACCGCGAGCCAGGATGCTGCATGCAATCTCCTCGGGCTCGCTTTGAGGATGGCCATAAATATGGGCTTGCATCGGTCCTTTGTCAACAGCAGTTTGCCTAAACACGTTCGCGAGTTGCGAAATAGGCTCTGGTGGAGTATTTATGTGGCGGATAGGCTGTATAATATCGACATGGGGTGGCCACTGGCAATAAGCGATTCAGAGATCGACGCCCCCTTTCCAACCGACATGCCCGGATGGAATGACACCCAGGGCAGACCTGTGCCTATTGATGGATTGATCTCGTTACTAAAACTATGCCGTGTAATGGGGAGAATTGTCGATGCTGTCTATTGCAAGGCCGCTTCTGATAAGAGATCCACTATTCGACCAAGAGAATTTCAACAGCTGAAACGAGAACTCGCTCATTGGAAAAATAATCTGCCATCACATATAAATCTAGAAAACGCCAAAACCCGATCAGAAGCCCACCTTGCTTTGACCTACCACCAATCCATCATTCTATTGACACGCTCCTGTTTGAACCTTGCAGCAGAACCGGCAAATTCTGTGTCCGTTCATGGTGTGGAGGCCGGCAAATTCCTGCAAATCCAGGCTCAAGAATGTGTGAATGCAGCAGCAGCATCGATCAAGGTCATATCTTCTCTGAGGAATCGTTCTCTTCTTTGTCCATTTTCGTTTCGCGATTCTCTGTACTGCTCGTCAGCATTGTACGTTCTTATTTTGGCCAGCAGAAAATTGCCCAGCGTGGTGACAGTTCCTGGAAGAATTTTTAGACAGGGCATCCATGCGCTTGTAGAACTATCTGAAGGCAGTGAGATAGCTGCATTGAGTCTCAAGGGTATTGTTCATGCTCTATCTCTTACTCCTGGTAGCCATGACAATATTAGACCTAAAATCACCACTACATCTCACACAGATTATGAAGCGGTTCAGCAAAGAGGGAGAATGGCATGGAAAGCTTGGAAGACAACTAAAAGTTTTACGGCAGACCCAAATTTACCTACGAGCACAGAAACTATGATCGAGCAGACTGTATCGGATATTGATACAAGAGAGGTAAGTCTTTAGCTAATGCAAAATTTACCCATCAAGTTGCTAATTTAAGCCTTGCTGTTTTATCAATTTAGGTGGAATACTCTCCAATCTCAGACCAATTACATGATCTCGAGATCCCAAAATATACATTTAACGGACAACAAACACATGAAGATACTACTGGAATAACATCACTTTTGGGATTTTCAGCGAATGACTTTTTGAGCTCGAATCCAGAGACAAGAACTGAGAGTCAAATAGAGGTTTTCCCTGGCATCTCTGAGATAGCCCCGTTTTGGATTCCTCAATACCTAGATTTGGAATTTTGAAATGGAGAGAATGGGGTTCATCAAACTGGTAAAGATTCTCTGCCAGAGATTTCATGCAAGCTACGTCAGTATAAAATGTTTGCATATCTCACATCACAGAGATGTATCTAGTATACTTGAGTTTCCTCATATGTTAGATGATGTCGTAATTTCGGATCTCTTTGCGAACCTACCTACTCGGAATTCTTCTTCTTGAAGAGGGATATATACATTGTGCATGAATAAATATTCGTATCCATTTGTCTGGAGAAAGCATCAGTGATAAGAAGAAATTGAAACCAGAGGATTTGATAAATATTAGGCCTCTATGATATAGGGGACAGGATACAAGAAGCCGGATAGCATGCTAGTTACTCGTTTATTCGCACAGCATTCGTACCTGGAATTAAAACGCTTGCCCAGTCACCTCAATACCCTCGTTGGCCCATGCGTTTCCAGAGAGAACTACCAATCTTTGGACGTTTCCAAATAAGCCAGCAACTAAATGAACTACGGCATTAAACAAAATCATTCAGATATTTACCGAAACCACCATAGCCTACGCAACCATATTAAGCTTATGATTCGTTTGACGGAAATGACTTGCGCGAACAGACAGGGGTGAAGAAAAGTGGCAGCTATGCGCTGGCAGCACGAAGAGGCATTTTGCAAACAACCCGGCTTCGCATTTCCGTGTGGTCAATTTCATGTACGCAATTATTCGCTGTCTATGCCCCATAGGGCGAAATGCTGCATACTCTGGCCATACGCCGGAAATAGAACGCAGGTTTGCGCATTTGGGGCTCACCACTTCGCCTTGCTGTGGCATCCCTGCAAAATCGCTCGTTGTTGTGTCCTCGGCGTCATCTTGTCCAATCACACAACCTGGTTCAAATACATAATCGGCGACCTCCATTTTCCACTTTACTCAATGGCTGTACTCCGCCATGATGATTCGCAATTCATTGTGCCTTAAATAATAGCGCCTTCCCCTAATACTCATGGAGAATGCTATTCCTTCTGTATTCTGCATTTATCTATCCTATGCGATAAAAAGTATAATCGACTACGACCCGATCCAGAAAAGTAGGCATTTTAACAACATGTCTCGCGCCGCCAGTTGCGAAATCCCGTTGACATCGGACGGTTGTGTTCACAGGCCGGATGGAGGGTCAAAAATGGTTGGCTTACCCATGTCTCCGGCTCGACTGACGGGTCAAGACATCCTGGCCTTGGTAATTCAAATCCTATGTCTTACAGCGGGCTTCGTAACCATTGGAAGTGCAGTTATCGCCTCGAAACTCGGGGAGATCAAGCAGCTGGTCGTGATTGGTGTTTTGCTGACCATTATGGGCAACACATTTGCATCGCGATTCCAAAATCTCCTTTTATTTTCACACGTTCGTCAGGGAACCATTATCCAGACACTGGATGCAATCCTCCGAAGAGATGCATTCTTTGACAATATTTCTCTGCCGACGAGGGCGCTTCTTCTAATCATCTATGCGCTTCCGATCTTACTGAGCGCATCTTATAAACAGTTTGTTGGTGGCAACATTGTTGCAACACTCGATATTTCTGACACATTCAAATTTGGCATGGTTGGCGCTCCCGGGATGCAAAATCTCGGCAACGGCCTGTCGCTTATGGAAAATAGCTCAATGCCTTTCTTCCAAGACCCGAAACTGAACAATACCTACTCTTTCAACATGTTCAGCATGACGAATAAATCAACGTGCTTTCTGGATGGTCCCATGCCCAGGTCAGTTCAGCGTATGCGGAGCAAGCTGTCACAGGGAGGGAGTCTTGAATTTTCGGCCAACGTTACTGGCACAATGGCCTTTGATGGTGAAGTACCAGAAAAGGTTCGAAACATCTCAAGTCTGGGCATTGGTGATGAAGATGTTCGGTACGGAAGTGTCAAGATCAACTCTAACACTAGTCTCATGGGCATTGACTTTTCCCTGTACCCTGCCCGGTTCGCTTTTCTTTTTGGGCAGTACAATGTTACGGACTTGTATGTCTCCAAATATAGCCCCGATAGGAACCAGACATTTGGCGGACAGGCGAGGCGAATCAAAATGGAGCGAAGACAGTGCTCTGGGACCTGGCGAGTGACACAATCTACAGTGAACTTGCTAGCGGCAAACTGCGACAGCTCAAGCAAGGGGGTTGGCCAAGGCGTATTGAATAACAATTTCCTCGCCATGCAACAGTTTGCTTTCCAAATGGCGGAATTCATCACCATGCCGCCATCCGGAAAAAATGGTTCGAATCCCGATGATGTGGATCTCTTTGTTCCTGCAACCGGAGCCGCTGTCTGGAGTCGCATCACTTCTTTGAACGGCGTAGAGGATGGTGGTTCAGAAAATCTTGCCATTGCCTATCCTAGAAAGTTGCAGAATGTCAAAGTTGACAACTCCGCTATGAAGCGGAATGTTTTGTTGTTTCTTATTCTGCTATTGTTTCCGGCTGCTACATTCGTATCCATGGCTATCACAGCAATGGTGTGTTCCGACACTCCCATTAGTCAAAACTTTGGGCTTTTGGCCCTAATGGCCAGTTCTATGCCAGAGAATCGCGAAATGCTTCGAGGTGCTTCCTACTCGGGAAAAACAAACACAGTCATTGGCGTTGATTTCTTTGTTGAAAAAGATGAGCATAATTTGAGGCAGTGGATTTCCTGCGCGATTCGCGAACAAAGGCATTCAGATAGATTGACACGGGGCAAGATATATGATTAGAATTAAAAAAAGTACAGAATTATCACTTTCTTGAGCACTAGCAATTACAAACAATGATTAACCGCCAGTTTTTGGGTTTCAAAACACAATGAGCTTTCATTGGTCAATGATACTTAGATGGCCGAAAAGGCCCAGCACTCTATCAAACGCCCGATTATTCTTTGCTGACGATTTCATTACCACTAAAAAGCGCTATAGATATTTTCTGATTGGCAAGATCATGCACTTCTAGCTGTCTGAGGGTCAGGAGGAGGGTACAATTCTCACACCCAATATAAGCGGCGGGTTATACTCGCTGCCTGTGGTTTCTGCAGTATATGCAGGCGGCTTGCTGATGCTGTCATTTGCATATCCAGACCAGCGTTCAGCAGAATCCCTCAAAATGTTATATACGTTGATTGACGCTGAGGAAACCGGAACCCAAGGCGAGTCGAATCTATCTGCACCACAGTGCAATACAGTAGGCCTAATATCATATATGTCTTGCATAATCATATATAAAATATCAAACTTGGAATATCTTGCTCTTGATCGGTCACGAAGTGTCTCACACTGTCGTAGGGCCACATCCTTATTTTTTATTTCATCGCTTGTATTGGGAAAGCCCCGCCTGGTGGGATGGCTCATTAAAGAAAAAAAGTTAACAAACACCAACTAAAATAGATTTTCCGCAAAAATGCCCTTTTTTCATGAAAAATGGGAGGGAAGTTTAAAGTGAAGCGATGTTTCTCCGTCCAAAACTCACCGCCGTATCCACACTGACAGTAGCTCCGGATATTAGTAGACTTCGGCTCTAAATGAATGAAACGGCAATGATCTTCGGCAAGCACAGGGTTGGATCGTCTGAGCGACGAAAAAACGTGGGAAAACACAAATCCGGTCCATGCCCCTTGGAAAAGGAAAGCGATATAGAATTGACAGATAGATGAATTACTATATCCTGCATTATTAAATTTCATTTCTGTTCTAGTGCTCACCCTTGCACGTATTTTGGCGTATAGTAGCTTCTCCTTAACGCGTGCTAATTTGCCACATGCGATTGAGAACCTTGCCGAAATTGACTTGGATAAATGCAACTGACCATGTCGGAAATAGAGTCTGCAGCACGGAGTTGTGGGATGAACATGATCGGGACTGCAACTGATGAGACGAGCTTCTGCAGACTTGGGGTGCTAAGGTTTATACTATTGACTCATCAAATTTCATGTGCCTGTTGAGAAAGAAGAACATGTCATGGTTAGCCCCCAAGTGACCGGGGTCATGGGCCGGGGGGGCTATGTTAGCCGTCAGTCATTTGCCACCATTTCTGTTTTGGGGTATCCACCTGAAATCGCCGGCCGGCATCATGGGTTTGACAGGCCTTTTACCGACAAACCTGAACTCAAAATCTTGGGCCTTTTCGTTTCAATCTGGGGCGGAGCGGGGGCGCGCATTCCATCAGGGTAGAAACATTGCGTATCAATCTTGACGATAGATATTGGATCATGGCGGTGTGGGCTGTTCATGTTTGCTTCTGATCTTCTAGAAAGAGCCAACGGGAAAGCAACCACTTTATTCAGCATTAGCGCGTCCGAAGACATGTCTGTTTATTACGTGTCAATTTTCAGAAAATCCAGAGGTGGATAAATCTGGGGCTTATCGCTGCTCATACCCGCTCAGCCAGCCGAGGGCAAATTTGAGCCAATCAAATTCGTTGGCCATGCCGGCTTCTTGGAATGTAGCTCTGCATACGAGCGACTCGACCAACGAGTTTAGCCTCCATTAGGGGAATGCCATTGCCATGAGGAGGCACGCAGCGACTGAGTTAATACTTAGTACCTAGCCACGTGGAACCTACACTTGGGCTGCGTGCCTCCTTACTCGATGGACAGGTAGAACAGCCTGGACCTCCACAATGAGTTTTCGAGTTCAAAGAGAGACGAGAAGCCAACCCCACGCTTCTTTCAAATACATTCGTGTCCTCTCATGAATTGTCGTGATTCTCTGTCTCTTTTGAATTCCTAGTTCCTGCAAAGGACTTTTGGTACCATACTTTGATGTGTGTTTGACATAAATATCACTCCACAATTTTCAAGATGTGGTCGACTCGAGCAATTCTTGCAACGATTATCTTCAGCATATTCACCAAAGCTCAAGATACTTCAGACTTAGATGTATCAAAAGCAGACCTGGGACCGAACACGGCGTTTTATCCTACTTCGGGGGCTAATAATGGCAGATTCGTGTGAGGTGTGCTTACCCTATATGAGCAGACTGGAATTACTCATCACAATTCCTCCAATAGGCGCATGATATCGCCAGGCGGCCAATCAGCTAGTGTCACCCTCACAGCCACATTTCCTCCAAGTATGCAAGATATCGATGCCATCCAGGTCGTTGTAGGCGTTGAAGTCACGAACCCTGGCGACACATTCAACCCACGATCCAACGCGGCCCCACAATCGGATCCGGACAGTGCAAAGCTTTGCGATCTCTCCGTCACGCTTGGTAACACGCGGGTTTTTAGCGGGAAACTGCTACCAACATGGCAAGACACCAATATTACATCAAATGGTCCTTGGACCTGGGGTGAGGCTCTGAGAGGCCAGACGCTGCCGCTTTTGATTGAACAAAAGTGCCCGTCCCCACCTTCCGAGTTCCTGATCCGCACCATCACCCTAGTGAGATTGAAGAAGCCGGATCCTAGTGTGGGTAATGATGTCGACTGTGGCGACGATGCTGATCCTGACGATGATGGCAACTGTGTTTGCAAGGCGACTAGCGCAACGTACGATACAACCCAAAACGCCTGTGTTTGCCCATCGGGGAAGAAACTCCAGAATAATAGCTGCATCCCGGACTGTGGCAAGGGCGTTTGGAAGGCGTCGCTAAAAGCATGCGGGTGCAAGATAAAGGCGCAAATATTTGACAAAACCTCTAAAAGTTGTGCTTGTCCAAAGGGGAAGGTGTCTAATGGCACGGATTGCATCACGGACTGTGGAGCTCAAGCAGCTTGGAATGCCCAGCAAAACGCTTGCGTGTGCAAAACAAGCGGCATGATATTCACTGATGCGAACAAGCAGTGCAAATGCCCAGCCACGATGGTGGTGATCGGAGGTGCGTGCGCTTGCCCCAAGGGCCAGACGTACGATAAAACAAAGCGTATCTGTAAGCGACTGTCTAAGCGTGGACATGGGCACTCTTGATGAGGAAATGCTTGGCATTTCAGACACGTGGGCGAGTGGATTCTATTACATAGTGCAAGTGCATGCTAGTTCCAAACTATGGCCTGGTCTGGGGGGATAAATGGTCTCAGCATCATTGCCTTGTGGAGAAGGCCACGAGTGCTACATCTTGGCTGGGGGATATTTGTCCGAGAAATGGGAACTGTTACATAGCAGGTAGAGCGGAAGAATGAGCCTAGCTCTGTTCCACGAACCGTGCTAGTGGCAAGTAGTAACTGGTTCATGCGCGCTATTAGCTGCTATCGGAGGCACTTTTGACAACAGCCCTGCTGCGTCTTGGTACTATGAGATGCAGACCGCCCTGCAAGCGACTGGCCCGAGCATTTTATCCGACGGATCGGGAAATGCGACGGCGAATTGGGGCTCATGCCCGCCCCTCCACCAGGACGGATAGATGTGAGCAGTGCCGAGAGCCGGGGTGTCTAGTTCACGGAATATTTCTCAATCGAGGGCGTACGGCGGCCAATGATGATTACGCCCGAGACTGACAAACGAAATTCTAAAGGCTGAAAACGACAGAGGCAGCCCTGTTTATCAAGACAGTTAGTTATTGATGACGGTTTTATCAATTAAGCTCGCTCGCTCTGCGTCTTTGCGTTTCTTGGCTTCGAAAAAGGTTCGCCACAAAAGCACCTGCTGACGAACCACGATGCGAATCCTCCGAGACCTGCTGCATTTGTGCGAGTTGCGTACGAGGGTCGCCCCTGCGCGCGCCATGGGCTCGTGTTCCTGGAAGCGGGTTGGCGCGACGCCAAATTAACCTGTTTCTGCTGCGAGTCCCACTCCTGTCATTTCGAGTGTGGAGAAGCAGACCGAGAAGCGGACAATTTTACTTCTCTGCCCTCGTTTCAAATGAATCAAAGCGGGCCATCACGTTGTCCACGGCCCTTGCCAAGGTGAAACTCTCTTTGATTCGCTCATGGGGGGCCCTGGCAAACTCTAAAGTGACTAGACTGAACCCGAACGTTAGAAGCCGTCTAGTATGGAAAGCTTGCCCTTGCAGCGAGAGCCGTCATTTGCATTGCATGGCATGGCATGGCCCTTGTCCGGGGCCACGCCGCTCCGACATGTCGTCATCCCGCTTCGCATTGCAAAAACCACGCCTCCAGCGTTTCTGCTTGTTTGATGCCCTGGTTCACGGTTGCAACGGGTTCCGCGGCGTCTTGCTTGATCGCGCAGCACACGTGTGGAATCCTTGGACCCTGGTGCTTGCTGCCCTACGAAAGAAAGCGGGCTTCCTTTTCGTCCGCCCCAGATCAGGCACCACTCACTCGTTTTGTCTCGCTCGCTCGCGCTCTCTCTCTCTCTCTCTCGGCCTCCGTCTATTCCCGGAAAAGTCAACTCGTTTAATGTGGCCCTGCCACTCTGGGGAAACCTAACCAAAGCGCTATAATAGGGGCCTGGCTCCCCCACGCCCCCTGCTCCCTCCGTCGGCCTCTTGAACTCGGCGAAGCCCCGGACACTGCCCAGGTCGCGAAATCCTGCATCTGCTCTCGCTTCCTGCGCACTTTCAGTCCCACCAACCTTGGAGCTCTGCCGCTCGCTACGCAATGGAAGTCGTGAAGGGCCCATAATGATACCAGAATGTTCAGAACTATCGCGTCCCTCACTCTGACGGGCAGCCTCCTGTCTAGCATCGCAACCTCGCTCGTTCTCATCTCCTTTGCCGTCTTCCGCCGCCACCAGCTTCACAATTTCCGCCATGTCTTAATCTTGAATCTCACCCTCGCTGGTAAGTCTCTCTCGTCCTGCCTGAAGCGGCCCTTGGTCGTGGAACGTGCGGGATGGTCCAGGGCTTCGCTAATCGATCGCAGAATTCGTCAACTCGCTCAACAATACCATCTCGGGCATCATTTACCTGGCAACAGGAGCCCTCCAGCCTGGCACATCATGTGTAGCTAACGGCTTTATCGGGCAGGTCTCTGTCCAGGCCTCTGATTTTTCCATCCTAGCAATTGCTCTCGTCACTCTTTTTACCGTAACCAGGAAGACGTACATGCCCACGGCGTCTTTCAGGAGCAAGTTTATCATCTGCGGCTCCGTATGGCTCGTCCCTGTCATCACCGCCCTCGTGGCGACCATTATGGGAGAAATGAAGCCAGTGGGCGGAAATTGGTGTTGGATATCCGCACAACGCACCGACCTTCGATACGCCTTGACCCATGGCTGGCGCTTTTTTGTCATCTTTTCAACCATCATCACCTACATTTTCATCTGGATCTACTTGAAACGCAATCTAATCTCATTAGAATCTTACGGCAACAATCGCCCATCATTTCAATCACCACACGGTTTTCAGCCAGGCTCCACCCTGTCAGGCGCCCGCAAAGAACCGGGTTTCAAGGTCAAGGACGACAGAGACGTGGAGCTTAGCGACATGAGCGAGACTAAACAAGAAGACGCCATTCCGGGAAGACCCAACATATCTCGCCGGGATTCCTTTACTGTTGAAATCAGCCTCAATGAACACGACGCCCACAGCGCTGCCGGGACCGGGGATGAAGACCAGCTGTTTGATCACGACTCTGAGGAGGAGCACCCCAACATGTATGCCGCTCACATGAGGAAAACGTCAATTGCTCAGCCGTCAACCTTGATCAAATCGACGGCCGTTATCCAGCAAAAGAACTCCCAGAGCGCCCCAAGACAATCAACAACGATTGCTAGCGAGTTCCCGATGCGCCAAACCAGTCAGCAAATCCACCGTGAAATTAGGAAAATGATGGTTCTCAATGCGTACCCCATCATGTATGTTATTCTGTGGATACCGCAACTGGTGAACCGACTTATGGAAGCCTCCGGGAAGAAGCTGCCGGCCCAGACATCGGCTGCCCTCTCAATATCAACTCAATATGTTGGTCTTGCCAATGCTCTCACCTACGGATTCAACCACCACCTGAGAGAGAGGCTGGCCGGGACCTATCTCGCCCCCACCCTGAAGAGGATCAGCAGACAATTGCGATGGGGTGTCAAACGGAAGCGACAGAACCGCCACAGCCGCGAGGTTTCCCACCAGTTGCCATGAAAGGAAGCATCACCCGCGGGACCGTGCTTACGAAATTCGATATGGGATACGAACTGCAAAAAGGACTGACGAGTCACCAGAGATGGATACAATCCATCCATCCTGAATTTTATGGTTTCTTGAAGGTTCTTTGATGTCGGAACAGCCGCTGGCAATGATCAGTGGGGCTGAATGGTTGATTTTTAAACACTGCGATAGTTGATAGGCGTTGGTGGATCCTGAGCATGATTCTAGTTATCTTATTCCCCTTTCCTTCCTCTCCCCCCGCTCTTCATTTTTCACCCTTGATTCCCCCTTCTTTTCTCTTCTTTGAACACTTTGGTGGCATTATAAAACCACACAATCTTTTTAGGGCCTCAGAACGCGCTGGATTGCGGCATGAGTGTCCCAATGTTACGCCCTAGCCATGCTTCAATACTCTCGCTGCACGCATCAGGCAATAGGGCCTTTCTCTCGGCATATTGCGTGCTGGTTGCACAATATACTGAGCCACAAGCACCACAACGGCAGCAAACCTCTACATAGTTATGATAGACGTGATGGACGAAGAATTCATATGTTTACGAGGCTTCTGTTTTCCAAATTCGTGACTCGCCGCTCAATTGATATTTCTATGGCAATGCTGCTGGATGAGTTTCTCTTTGAGATTCCACCCACAAAGAAATAAGTGGACTCACGGCAACTTTTTTCTCCTTGTTGGGTAAAATCAAAATTTGTACGTGGACCAAGTGTGCACCTGCTTTCAGGTCGGGGCTTGCGATTGCTGCTGAACCCTAGTATTACTCAGTCCCGTTCCATTTGCCTACCAAATGCATGACATACATGTCACTGACTCTGCTAGGTCCGTTGCACTTCCTTGTACGACAGACCCGGGCACAGGAAGATAAAGAACCGCGGCAGACTAGTCCATGTCGGCCAGTGCGAACTCCCCTTCACCGGAAGACTTTATTCCGACCACCCGGGGAATGTCGATCACTTTGACCAAAGTATTTCAGAGCGCGAGAGGCCAATGTTGAACAAGCACCTTCAAACAAAAAGAAAAATATTCTTTAATTCAAGAACCTTCTCGCAAAAGTACATATACTATCTCGAAATGTGGAGCCACCCTTCCCCATACAAGATTGCCGTTTTCGGCCCTGGTGACGCTGGTTGCATTGTTATCCGCGAGGCATGCCGTTTGCCGGAATATGAAATTGTTGGAGCTTTTGTGTTCCAAGAACAGAAAGATGGCATGGATGTAGGCACGCTAGCCGGTATCAAATCGATTGGTATCAAGGCGACACGCAGCTGGGAAAAATTCTTAGCTATTGATTGCGACGTGGTGGTTCACACAGCGATTGATTCTCCCTCAACGCCCCCCCTAGAGACATATATCAGGCTTTTAGAAGCAGGTAAAAACGTCTTGACAACCCACCCTTACAGTTACCTGCCAGCGCGTGAAAAGGAGTTTGGGGACGCGATAAAAGCAGCTTGCCAACAAGGAAACGCCACTTTTCATGCTGGAGGCCTCAATCCCGACTTCATGACACAGCGTGTCACAACATTGCTCACAGGGCTGTCCAATGACATCAAAAAGATCAACTTGGAGGAGTATTTCGATTGTGCAGATCAGAAAAACGCAGATTTGCTCAGAGTTATCGGCCTGGGCGGGGCTCCAGATGCGACAATTGACGAAAACAGTCCTGCGATATGGTACCAGAAACATTACAACTACCAAATGATCCAACACCTAGGCGAGGAGTTTGGGGTAAAAATAGCTCGCATCGACGGTGATAAACAGGTGTTTGCTGCGCCACAAGACCTTGTGCGGGAGTTTATGACAATCAAGAAGGGCGAGACCGGACGCATATCGTATACATCAATAGGCTATCTTGAGGACGACTCTCCGTTCATCAGCATCACAATCACATACTTTTTCGATCCCATCATGAGACCGGATAATCTTCAACCAGATAATACATACATCATCACCATTGAAGGTCGACCTTCGTCGAGAACGCATCTCAGCCTCCGCCCATCTTTTTTGACGGACGCCAAGGAAATGGAGGATGAGCCTGCTGCACCTGCATATTTTACATTTGCTGTCACAATAATGCAGGCAATACCCGTTGTCGTTGCTGCGCCCGCAGGATTCAAGGCACCAGATATTCCTGTGGTGCACTGGAAGAAAGATCAAAGGGACAGGGTCGGACAATGCTATACAGAACCTCGGACTTAGCCCAAGCTATCAAATAGAGAATATAGTCTCAACTAATAAATTCTCTCTGTTTTCGACATTTCCACCTTCCCAGGAAAGAGGCGGAACATGACAGCTGTGGTCCTTACAGGTCAGAAACACTGACTCCGCAAAAGGATCGAGACGATAACTTATGTAATTCATCATTACTCTTCTTAGTTACATCGGATGACCAATTAAAACAAACTTTGCTGTAGCTTCAATTGAATGAAATAGTATTTCGGCCCGCGCAAACATAACGGATCAGGCGTGCCCCCGCCCACGGGGGGCGGGACGGATGCTCCGGATTTCCATCTGCAGGATCATAATCCCGGAACACAATGCTCCGAGTCATCCGGTAGAAAAGAAACCGAACTATTGCGCCACTTTCATTTATTTTTTATATAATTGCTGTTTGAAAATGCTGGTCCCAGATAGAGTCAAAGTAAAACAGAATTTGCGACTCTAAAACCAAGACAGAACAGCCAGCATCATTCTGACCGGGTTGTCATGTGACACTCAGAGTCTGGGGCTACATCGACTTCCCCAAAGAAGAAGAAGACTTGCTTGCTTCATTGTTAAAGATGTTCAAAGCTAGCATATTTTGGCCGCGAGACCAAGACTCGAAAGGCGCCAAGTGACCAGATGTGAATGACTCTTTAATTGATCAAAACCCCGTGTTCCCTTCAAGGCAGTAGTTGGAATTTAATACCTCATTATCCACACATCCCTCGCTGACTTCTGGTAATGAATACAGTTTCCTCCTCAAGAAAGAAGTTATCCTCCGCGGAAGAGGATAGAAGAATACTGCTAGATATCTTTGTATTTTGATATTATTCCTCAAACTATCACCATTTACCACCCTCCAATTCATAGAGGTTAAGTTTCCACCGCCATTGCTTCTGCCCGCCTATCTAAAAGTTTATAAGTCTCGATACACACCTCAGCGTGATAGGATCTATCGTGCAGCCTTGACCCTGAATACTCAATGTGTGCTTGCAATCACTGTCAGCGTAAAGCTCCAGTGAACTTTCGAGTGTGTTGGGCGTCACTTTGTCAAATCGCATGTGCGAAAACTCTTGCTCAAAATTTCGTCAGATGCATGCTTGCGAATGCTCAATCACGGCCCTTGCCAGGAATACCGTTGTCCGGCTCACCCGGGGAACACACTCACTGAGGGAGGCCCAGCGAGAATTCGGGCGCCCACAAGCGACATTCCTGCGGATTCCAATCCCTGCACTTTATCTTTCCTTTGTGTGTTGCTTTTAGCTCCGGACTTATGAGACTTTTTTTTATCTTTTTTGAAGACCCTAGATGATACTTCCACAGCCTGGCTCATGACAACTCAAGAGCATGCTTCCGTGCTCAGAAGCCGTAAAAGTCAAATGATTGAGGTGCCTGTCGAGAGGCCCCGTGCCTGTTGTGGGGCTGTGCCAGCTCATTGGCTGTTTCGGCTGACACCGGTGCCGATCATCAGGTGCTTTTGGCACCAAAAGTTTTGTCGGGCGACCTCCGATGGGATCAACAATTCGATAGAGGCTTCGTTAACGGGCGCATTCGGAAGAGGATATGGCTTGCAAATTCATTGCGGAACAAGTTTGAACCCCATTCTAGAACCAAATGATGCTAAATTGCTATAGGATATTGAGACACGTTTCCGTCTTGACAAATTTCCACGTTGGTACTAAGAGGGATCTGAGAGTGCATGCACTGGGGCTTCTGTAACGGTAGTGATCTATTCAACCCGTTCATGCAGGGTCTACTACGATCTAACCCCAGAATATCTGTTCTCATATGGAAGATTCCGATCGATTTCATCCAATTCCATTCCACTTGCGGTGATTCGAGCGCCATGAGTTTGGCTGGATCTGGGCCCAAACTGGACTGATCCAGGGGTGGGGCGAATGGGTTCATGGCGTGTTCGGCACCGCCCGACCAGGATTATGGGCAGTGAGTGGGGATCACACCACCAGGTCAACATCCCACCGTACGTGAGATGATGAGTGGCAGTCTATCTGAAAGAAGACAACAAAAAGAGTATATAAGAAAGGAAATTATTTTGAATTGTGTCCATCATCATCAGCATCAGCATCGCACTCAATCACCACCACCTCCATCAACAACTACATTCCACTCTCAACTACCTCAACCAACCAATCCAACCACCCCCCCTACAATCAAAATGGTTGCTATCACCAAGGCTATGCCCATTGGCTCCAAGTAAGTCTCGACCCACTTACCAACCCACACACCCCTTGTCTCTAACATCCATTGCAGGGTCCTCGCCGCTGTTGGCAGCACCGCTGTGGTTGGCACCTATGTCCGCTCCCAGCTAAGGACTCAGTCCCGCACCTTTGATCGATACTTTAGCCAGCAAAACTCGGCTCAGAGCGAGGCTGCACGAGCAAAGTCTTTTGAAGGAAGTGTCATCACCGACCCTCGAACATCCATGTTCAACATCTTGGGCTGGTAATTACCTGCTCCACCCAAGCTCATGACAACGGCGTTTTTTTTTCGGAGTTGGATTGATGGTTTTCATTTACGACACGAGTACATAAAGTCTTTCAGAACCTGGATTTACAATAGAATAATAACACAAAATGTGATAATTTGATTCAATCATACTTCAAATCTACCATATCTGATTTCCTCATTACGTGACTGGATAAAATGACAACTTCCATGGCCAGTAATACTATGCCAATTACATATTAGTGTAAAATCTAGTGCTCATTAGTTTCTATTCATACCATCCTTCGATGAGAGTTAAGGCTAAAGGATACACCTTATTACCTACAAACATCTCAGATACGCTCAACCCCCTGTCCATATTCTCTACCCAACTCAATTTGCACCCGTAGACCGCAACCCAGAATTAATAACATCCTATTATACCTAGCACCGGAAACACGCCAGCATAGGTAAGTGTCTACACAAACCCAGTCACCATATACCGACGCATTAATAACAGTCGTTGAGATTTGCGGCCCCCAACTGATGCAGGACGGAATATTATAATTCCAGCTAAGCTCTCCACGCTAACGAAGAATGCCTCATAATTTCTTCGCTACATCCGCAAAAGCCGCCAGTAACGTTAATTTCACCAGCGAGACCAATCACCCTCAAAACCGATTTACTCATATGTGTTCTTCTATCAGACTTGAGGTTTTCAAAAGTTACAAACATTTACTGAGAAATCTTGAAGGTTATACGAGGGATTGAATACACATCAGCAAATGCCCAAGGGGAAACCAAAGATCTGAAAAAGTCACGCAAACTGCAGCAGCGTGTTGAGCTCAGAGAGCGCACGCACATACACGCCAGTCCCAGTCTAGTAGTATTGAGAGGCTTTTCAGTGGTAGCCACCTGTCTTGAGTTGGCATCTTCCAATGGACGCCAGTCTCTTGGTCCAAAAGCATTTGGACTTTGCCACATTGCAGCTCCAGGAACAACCAACTTTGCCCATTTTCTCATCTACATCTGCCATTTCGATTGTCGATTCTATTGGTAGTGATTCAAGTACGTGAAGAGATCCTACAATGTGGCATTGATCTCGATTATTGTTTAGGTTAACATTCTTTTACTATGCAGTTCGATTCGACAAGATCAACGCCCATACATATGCAGCATCTTTCAAGGTAATGTTTATCTGGCATGGTGTATTTCTTATTAGCTAACTGGTAAATGCTCCATTAGTCTCCTCCGCGGTTATCAGTCAAAGAGCGAGCTGTGTACGTGTAATCCCATACAAGTCCCTAGACTTGTTGTATCTGACATTGACGAAAGGTTCATTCCACTTATTCATACGAGTAAGGCGATGAACATAACGTCTTCTTTGTTTTTCCAGATTTGCAAAGACTACGCCATTCCCGAAACGTTTGTTCAGTCTATTCTTGAGACAAATAAATTCCCAACTCCGGGATATGGATATTTTACCGCCGGTGACGATCCCAAAACTCCCGATACTATTTGTACGTCTCAAATCTATTTATCTAGTATTGATAATATTGGATATGGCTATTAAACAAGTCGTGTGAGCTGATGATTCATCCTAGGTATCTATTATAAGTTCGTTGGAGCTTTTACATCAGGAAAAGGGTTCATATTTAGTCGATTTGATCTGCAATGAGACAATATTTTCCATTTGTGCATAAACATGGATTATTGCCTTGACATCTGGTCCAACCAAGTGGCAAAGATCAGAGCGTTTCCCAAAGCGCGGAGTCTGATCGGGATGCACGTGTTACTTATGCAACGGATCAACCAGGGGCTCACGAACGATGCTGTTGAAGAACGCCCCAAACTTACTACCAATGTAAGCTTTATCCTAGCTGAGATGGCACTGTCCAATTTTTGACTTATACCATTATCATTCCCCTAATTCTTGTCAATTTAGGAACCTGGCCACGGCCCCCAGTACGACCTGAAAACACAGCCTCTCCCAAACTCGCAATCGGATATGAGCCTAAAATCCAAGAACCCCCAAAAGCAAATTGTCTATTTCCATGAACTGGCACGGAAGTTTCACATCTTATCCGAGAACTTTGCAAACCTGGAACAGGCGATCCAATTTCTTCATTCAACTCTCGACAAACTATCAAAAACCGAAACTCCTATTCAAAGGAATGCTATCGCCACAGAAGCTCAACTCCTGGACCAAATACTATCTGCCTGCTTGCATTCAAAGCGATGGGTTCTCAACTACCGAGATCGAACCAGTATCCGAATCAATCTGGTTGGTATCATGTCATATACTAGGATTGTAATAAACTCGTAGTATCATCTAATCAATCTGCAGGCCTTCCACCTATCACAGCAAGCTGACAATGAGATCAACCTTGGGATTTCGAATGCCACGGCCTCCATAGCCAAGGACGCCCATAGAGATAACTCTGCGCTGATTACCATATCGATTGTCACCTTATTTTTCCTCCCTGGCATCCTTATATCTGTGAGTATGGACCAGAATGTAAAATCTGTGGCATGTACGTGTCTAATGGTAACATAAAATGAAGGCGGTTTTCAGCATGGTATTTTTCACCAACGATCCGGATAGCCGAGGCGATGATATATTGCACATATCCAAGAATATATGGTGGTACTTTGCCATTACTATTCCAATCACCGCCATCGTTTTCATAGTTTGGATCTATTGGAAAACGAAACGATTCAAGAAGCATTCTATGGAATTAAACAATTATGCAAATCTTACCCACAAAGGCCATAATGTCCGTTGAGAAAATTGTAAAGGACATAGATATATACTAGAAGGTTTCATGGCTATGGTTTACTTACCTGGTTACAGTACGTTCCGATCTGGGCCCAAGAGTGACGGGTATATAGAGCCTTTATCAATAATAGCGGCTGTTCATTCTAAGTCGTGTAGAACAGGATAGTTTCATGGAGAAGACGAGATCTGTCCACCATCAAGGGAAGAGAGCGGGCTTTGTTACTGTTGAACCTGCATAAAATCGGCGTGATGCACCACGGCAAGAAAATCCAAGTCGTCAGAACTTCAATCCGAGG
This sequence comes from Calonectria honghensis, assembly GCA_013403855.1. Classification (NCBI taxonomy): domain Eukaryota; kingdom Fungi; phylum Ascomycota; class Sordariomycetes; order Hypocreales; family Nectriaceae; genus Calonectria; species Calonectria honghensis. The sequence goes on from VTGB01000025.1 coordinate 699,769, forward strand.
ACAATGTCTTCATGGCCTAGGCCGCCTCATCAGTATGCTGAGTATCCTGGAAGACTGTGCTTTTGGCTGAGTGATTCTAGTCACAAGAAAACGCATGAAAAGAACTTGTGCCGAACAGCCCTTGATGATTTGATTCGGCCATAAATGCATGCAAGCTTATTCAAAGACCATCTACCAGCGGCGCTTGCATCCGGCATTTACAAACCCGGGCCGGAGTATTATCGGAAATGGAATAGGGAGAATCCAAAGACGAGTCCAGATCCTGACCAAAGGCCTCTCTGCAAACGAAATTGTCATCATTTGGTGATCAACTGAGTATGCTACACCGCCAAACAAGGTGCCCTTCAATTGAACCAAGTTGAAACATAACTAAAATGGTATGTTGCCTGCTCGTAATGTCAGCCGTGGAATGGAGGGTGGTCTACTATTTTACAATTCGTTTTATTTCTGACAAATTATGACACCGCTGCAGGTCGGCCAAGATGTTGAAGAGATATGTATATGTGTATAGAGGTCTGACTGAAGAGCTTTAACTTGAGTGGTTTTATGTATAAATACGAGCTGTATTTCTTTGCTTTTGTTTGATCGTGCCAATGGAGGAGCAAACCTATGGAACAGCCCCCAGCCAATCCAACCACTTACCTTCCTGCAGTTAACCCATGAGAATTTTTCGTACTAAGCATTAGGACCCTCGTAGCCCGTACCGCCAGGGTTAAGTCTTCATATCTGTTACATCGGATGACAGGTCAATTTTGATATTTTTATATCTCAGCCGCCGCCAATCATTCGGCACGTATCTGACATTTGAGGCCTGCTGGGGTGAAGATCAGCAGTGGCTGTCAGAAAATAGTTGTTCCTTCATATACACCGCCTTTTTGTGTTCAGTAGCCTAATAAAAGTTACGGAACCAGGGGATATGATTCGAAGTGTCGAGTCATTTGCAGTCCCGCCTGAGAAAGTATTGGATAGGCCGTTTCCAGAGTAGTTCAGCTTCACCAGCTTCACCAGCTTCTTCAATGTTCAACGGACAGTGGTATGCCAGATCAGAAAAAGCCTCATAATCTTGATGCTATGGCGGCATGTGGCACATGCTAATGGTGGTTCAAGCCCTTTTCTAAGTGCGCCGCGAATAAGCACTACAGAAGCCAAGTTTACTTTTTTTGGCGGTGTTTTGAATTCCCTTAAATTATGTAGTCGACATATTTGGTATATATTCTTTATTCCTTCGCAAAAAGTTTCTTCGATCTGGGTATAATATCATCTCTCAAATCTGCGAATCAAACACGGCTTCAATACTGCAAAATGACCGCTCTTCAATATCTATATTTCCTATCAATGTCATATACTCAATCTGTCATGTCGCTCCCAATAAACCAGACTGAGCCCTCATTTGTATCGGACCCAGATGGACGCGGCACCATAGGCCTCATTTGGAGTTGCACTGTTACTTATGGCTTGTGCATATGGACAGCAATCCATCCTGACATTATAACCATAAAAGAATTCTGGCCCAGTATATACTATAAGCTATGGTGGGTGTTTTGCGCTCTCATCGCTCCGGAATTTATTGCTTGTCGAGCCATTTTACAATACCGAGAAGCAAAAGAAGTACACCAAAACTGGAAAGAGCACTAGGAAAATGACAAGGAAGGTAAACAGCAATAGCTAGGAATGTCTGAGGCATTCTTTGTCACCATGGGGGGCTATATACTGAAGGCAAAGGAGGATACACTGGTCAGCAGCTCGAACCAAAACCGTGGGGATGACGTGACAACAATATCTCCGCCAGGCTTCAAAATTCTGCTTAAAAATGGTACTATCCGCAACTTAATCGACAATGGGGAGTTGACTCATGCACATTTTCACCATAGTCATATCGAGGATAAGGGTAAGGCCGATACTATTGCAAAATTTCTTGTTTCTGTCCAACTCTTATGGATGGTAGTACAAAGCATAGGGAGAAAGGCTACCGGCCTACCACTAACTTTGCTCGAAGTACGTACTTTGATACAAATTCCCTTCGCAATTATTGCATACTTTTGCTGGTGGAATAAGCCCATGGATGTTGGAATTCCTATGGAGATTCTCTTGGATAAAACGGAATTATCAAGATATGATCGCAATTCTCAGCAAAACCAGACAGCCTGCTCCTGGTCCGAAAGTCCAGCTAAAACACGAAAAATAGGGAGAAGCTGCTGTTCTATGCTTATTTACGCGGTTTATGACGTTGTCCATGCATATGGTCATTATCCGCAATGTCTTATGGCAGGCATGGGTGTGATGATTGGCGCCCTGCATGCTACGGCATGGAACTCGCACTTTCCAACCCTTGTCGAGCTCTGGATCTGGCGTATTTCCTCTATAGGAGTAGCAGCGCTTCCTGCAGCGGAAAGTTTGATTGTTTGGAGAAAGGACTTTGAGTGTTACGTATTCCATGCGCTTGAAAATATGCAGGCTCTGGAAGAGATAACAATGAAAGCTATATTGCAAGAAATGTCTGCAGCAAGAAAAGAGGAGGCGACCAAAACGGTACGATCCATATTCAATGAAAACAATGGGCCAAGCAGGGTCCTGCCAACAGGGTTTTCAAAGAGATTGCCATGCTGGGTTCGGTCTCTTTTGATGCACGTTTTGGTATGGAATCTCGTGGCATACGTGCTCTGTCTTCTCTGTCCAACAGTCGAGTCTTTTCTCAGCGTGAGAAGTGTACCTCATGGTGCGTATTCAACGCCTGACTGGTCCAACCTTTTCACTCATTTTTAAAATGTTGATTTCGATGGGTGGTCTTGGGCCCAGACATAAAATTTGCCCTTTTTAGCTTAGTATGCGTGGTTAGAGGTATTACTTAAAGCCACTTTAAAGCTAGACTTGATATTTAATAACACCTTTTCTTCCCTTAAGACCTTTCGCGAGATGAACTTTGCTCTTTGTCTTTGTGGGCACGTCACCCACCAATCCAAGGTTGACGAAGCAGAGAGACAGAGGACAGAACTGAACGCAGCAGCAGAGCACCGCCTAGAAAGAATTGTATCTGTGGCAGCGGCAGAGCGGGCTTTTGCTAATTTAGAAAGCGACATCCCCCTTTCTGAGTTGCGTGCGGCGAAGGCGAAGACTGGTACCACCATCAACGTCACTTGCTCTTTGAATGCCTGTTGCCTAAAAGAATACTGATGAAAATTGTTTTTCTTCCTGTGATTCGAAGGGATACAGAAACATCTGGGCTCATATTTGGCTCACTTGATGGAAATAAGGGCCAGGATGAGCGGCTGGGAATATTTTCGGCGCCGCACATTGAAATCGAGGGGCTACCTCAGCCTTTGAGAGACGAGCCATTCCCGCCTGTGTAATGGGTAAAAGTAGTTTTTTTATTCGCAGGTATGATGAGAATAAGTTTAAAGGTTAACATTATTACTGCCTGCCATACTGTTGCCAGGGATAAATGGCGCAAGTTCCGAGGGGCGCTATATACTCTGGTTGACAGAATGTCCAACTTGAATGTTCCTACTTCCAATGACTTTTCAAGACCGACCACAGTGCACCACTTCCTTCAACCAAGTAGCTTGCCAATGTGGGTACACACCCCCTGCCCGTCTTGTTCCGATGTCAAATGAGCACCCTGTCCACCAACCTCAACCCGACAGATTTGAGATGCTTTCAAGAGTACCACGAGTTAAGCTGGTACAACTGGCCATTGTAGGACCAGGTACCAGACATCTTTTGCTCGGAGTAGACGCACTGGTTAATAATGTTCCTATTGTTGTTAGATTGATACCATGCTGAAGTGATCACCTCAAGACTTACTCAGTGGCATCCTATAAAACAGTTCAGTTAGCCTAGATCATCATCTTCAAAGGAGGTGAGAGGGTATCATACCCAGCAGTCCTTGAATCCCTTTCCACTTCCCGTGTGCTTTCGGGTAAGGGCGACATTGACGGTAACCTTGGCAATTCCTTGGAGTGACTTGGAGGCCGTTGTTGTGCACTCTTGCTGGTAACCACAATCCGTGTTTCCGCACATCTTGGAACGGGCGTCCCAGTATGCGTCTCCGAAGCTCGAGATGCCCTTCTGCGTGTTTCCGAAACAGTCGGCAGCGAGAGCCGATGCAACGAGCATGCTGAGGGCTGAGAGGTTGGTGATCTGCATCTTGAATGTTGATTTGGATGGTGGTTGAGTGCTTGGAATGTTATCCCAGACAACTTCAGGCACCCTTTATATAGTTTTTGGTTTGCCGCTCCTATCTCGGAGGGATTGAGTAATCCCACCGTCAATTTGTCTCGGTGCCATGACCATTCCACGATGGATCCAACAGTAGCCAATGCACCCGGAGTCAGCATTTAGCGTTGTCCAAAAGGTCCAAACAAGGTACTTTTGGGTAGTGCAAGTCAGAGAAGCAAATACATTTCTGGTGTTGTGCGTTGGGCCGTGTCCCCTTGCATGTCGCCCTCCAAGCGATGCACGCTTTGGGCGCATGTGCATACGGCAGAGCTGCAGAAATTCTCGGCTCTTTGAAGCAGGCCATCCCCTGAAGCCGTTCCTATATTGGTGCACCGGTCCCGCGCTGTCATCGGGGACCATGCAATGTTTCGCCTCTCGTGGGGCCAATTGGCTTGCGACCTTGAAAGCTCCTCGGGAAGCGAGATCCGATAGGGCTCGTCAGCTCGGCATTTTGCACCTCGAATAGCCCCCAGATTACAAAGCGCATGAAGATTTCAGCTCAAAGCGGGGGGGCCAGTAATAGTTGTCCACCTCGCTAGCTGGATTGGATGTGGAGGGCTTCTTCTGGAATTCTCGGTACGAAGCGGCCAAGATCCACCGAGCTGAATGCGGAGTGGGTCATTTCCTTTAAAGTTGACGAACAACTTGACTCGGTGGTATTTCTGACAACGGATGCCGTTTACGAAAGGAATGTGTCACTTTCCACTCTGTGCCTGTGTGCAAGGAAGATCTTAACTCCGACTCGCACAGGTCAGGCATAAATTTATGCATCCTCAATATCCGATTGGCACGCCACTTTTTGCGGTGGACACGATGGAGACACGACGGCGGCCGCCCGACGACGGAACGACAGTCCACATGATAGGGAGCGGTTTGGCAGGAGATACATCTGCTCCACTACAAGACAGACAGGCGGGTAGCTAGAGACCATGATTCCGACGCGTTTGACCGTCATCTGAAATGGCAAACTATCCCAGACGCGGTCTCGGAATACCCTCCGCCGAGACGATTGAGGGTTGGCCACTCGCTAGCTTCCAAATGGGTCGGTTATAAGCATGGCACAACGCACTGCGCCTACGAAGTCTACATACTTGTCTCAAATGGAACTTATGCCCCCTTCTTCATACCCGCCGCGAGCAGCAGGGACAATGAAAGGTAAATAAAAAATTGCACCCGCCATGGCCCCGAAGGACAATGGAGCAGGGAGCGACTCCGCGATGTGCAATGCAGGCCCTCCCTACCAAGGCTCGCCAGTCTTGAGCGGCGAGCCTCCAGATAAGGTAAGTATGAAGAAGAAAGGAAGAAAAGGTTGAAAAGGTGAAGGGGAGAGCAGATCTTTATAGTCAAGCACACTTGGTCCGAGCGTCAGCTCGCGTCGGAGATTACACGCCCAATCCTTGTAGGTAATAAGTGCCACCCTAGAGCCACCCAAAGTACGTAGTTGTCCTTGCATTTTCAGTAGCTTATGGTGAAAGGTAGCTTTATAATGTATGATAACTCTATAGACCCATGCGAGATATCACCACTGCTCTCAAAATCGCTATCTTGATGCACAGCGGCTTAGATTTGGTGTCGTGTTCATAAGACCGAGGTGGCTGTCGCGAGGTCGCGTTTCTCTTTGCATCAGCTGTGTAAAGCCATGATCTACATTGTGGAGATTATCAGTATACATAAAATGGTAACTTGGGGTTTGTATACGTAATTGTAGAGAATATTCATGAACCGTCTCTCCCCAACCCCTGTGATTTGTATGTTGGATTCTGCCAAACATGGCGCTCTTTTTTTTTTAAGGGCGTATCTGGACACAAGCTTTTTAGTCGACAGAGGTTCGAGGTACGTCAGGTCAAATCTTACTTTGCTGCACGAGACTGATGGGACCAATTGATAGTCGAGAAAAAGATCGACATAAAGAAAGGGTCGCACTGAAACCGAAGTTGAAAGCAATACTTCACATACTTGTCCGTGGTCTGAAAACACTCGACCAAACAGAGGTATTTCCCATAAGATAAGAGAATCCTCATTTTTATTCCTCCCTGAATTAGGATATAACTTTAAAAATATCTTCTTTGGCTGATGGTGGGCCCCCAAGACACCTGCTCGCCTGCTATTTGGATCTTGGACTGGTTCATATCAGATCCAGAACTGACGCCCCCGACACCAGCTCAGCTCACCAGCTCACCCCGCCCGCAGGCACCCGTGCTTAGCTCGCTCAGCCTAAGCGTTGGCTGGGGCCTACAAACCAATAAGGACCTTTTCAGCCACGAATGCGGGGCTAAGGTGGAAACGAAAGTGGCCACATTGGTCATCTTGTCCGAAATGTTCGAAGACGATTGCTTTTGTAACCGCCCTAAACCAGCAAGTTCAGGTGCCAGAGGATCTTGTTGATATTGTGTAGATATTGAGAAAGTATATACAAGGACCACCCTTGTCCCCGTGCACGATCCTTATTGGCGACTCACATTTTGCCAAGGTCGGCCGAAACCTATCGATATGCCAATCACTGGCGCATGTTGCTGTATCTGCGGGGCCCATGTGCTCGATGACTATTATCAGGCATCATGGATGGCTCAGTTCCGTGCTCGTGAGCAGGCTTTGCCTTGAGTAGACCAAGATATCCATCTGACCGGGGTTACAGTGTATGTTTTCGCCGAACAAGCGGACACGCACGTTTGGATATCCGGGGCTGGTCGAAGAGGGGCAGTGGACGATGTTTTCGATGCTTCTCCTTCATCAGGCACAACTGATGAAGAGGAAATGCTCTGTATTGACCTGATGCGATCTAGCCCAGGTCGAAATCCGAACTTTGGACGAGGCACCCTAGATCGCGCTGACGTTTGGGGGTTTCCATTTCACTCCGCATGTTGGAAAGTCCTGACCGCGTCTCGACTGAACGAGTCTTTGGATATTCGAACATTATTCGACCTCTGCCGTTCTTTCCCTAATAATGCCCATCCTGCAAATTGGGGGCACGATTACGGTGGATTGGCCGAGCTCGATCCTGGACTCGCCCCAGCAGAGCAGCCCAACTTGGAGCATTCACCAGCCGCACCGGAATACATATCGGCGGATCCCACCCAAATTCCAGAACTTGGCGAGATATTTGGCCTGGGGGAACCCGATCCACTGAATTCGGATGCCCCGAGCCCGGTCTCTTACCCTCCTCACGTACAAGGAGTGGACAGCTTTGGAAGGCTTCCTCCTGAGATACTCTCTAATATTCTTCACTACCTCTCATCACAAGATGTGGTTTGTCTAAAGCTAGCGTCTCGAAGTTGTTCTGAGTTGCCATTGGCCGATACTTTTTGGAAATCTCTCTTTTTCCAAGGAAGAGAATTTGATTGCGTATTTGAAGTTGAAAACCATTTCTCGTCACTACATGGACAATGGAGGTCCATATTCAATTCAATTAAAGCTTTGAAGGACCGCCCAGCCATGTTGAACAGGAAGCGAATTTGGGATCTATGTGCATCTATCCATCAAGTCTTGAAGTTGATAGGTCCTGGTGACTGCAGTGGAAATCCTGTCTATTCCTTCTTTGAACCCAACGCTCCCCTGGATGACCAAGATTGGGTTATCTCAAGCAGATACTTGAAATTACCGAACGAATTCATGTTTATGGGATCAAGATCTTTGCACGATCGGACGTTAGAATTTCCCTCTGGTGAAATTGCTGTTTTCGCTTCTTTCATTGACCTCTTTGGACGACGTTATATTTCGGGCATAAGGATTTTAGAGGGGACCGGGGAATCCTTTTGCCTTGGCTACAGGCATACTGATAATGAAATACCACTTTGGCCTATTGGTGAAATGCACCGAATTTCCGGATTTCGTCTTGCTCTTGATGGGCAAGGGGTACGAGGGCTTGCTGTGGCTTCGGATACCGGGGAGCTGTCAAATTGGGTCGGGGAGCATGCCCAAATTCCCAAAAGCATGCTATCGCCTATTTCTGAGGATGGTGCCTTGTTTCATTCGTTGAAAGGCGGGTTTGATGTAAGCAGTTTTGATCAGTTCAAACTACGAGTTCCATGTTTGAAGCACTGACCCTCGCGCAAGGCTGCCAAACTTGTGTACCTTGCCGTACCTTCGTTGCGAGAAGCCGAAACCATCGAACAATATTTGCCGCAGTTTCAAGATGCCTCTCTATGGTATCCCGATATACCGGAACCATCACTAATTTTTGCCGGGGTTTATGAGGGCATTTTTCTACATGATCTGAACAAAGAGATGCCACTATGTTCCACCGACTTTCGTCTCAGCGGTGGCAGTGCTGAAAACCTTACCAGCCTCACCATTCGCAGCCGCAAATTGGAGAAGTTGGTATCGATTGATTTTCATTTTGCCAATACACAAAGCACACCCCGGCTTGGTTTTCAAAGTGCTGACGCCACGTGCATTGATGAATTTGCGATTGACGGCCCTGGTGGTGAGCGTATCGTGGGTTTTGACACGATTCACAGCTGGAATCAATTTCAAGGATTCCAAGTAGGTCACCCTTTTTGTCGTGTGTCCCATTACCAATTGAGATGATGTATTCACAGTTATTATCAGATCTACACTAATCGCCACCGCACTGGCGGTTTCCCCTCAGGGTTTGAAATGTGGCTACCCTCTGACGGCGGGGATAGGACGTCTGTTCGCCTCGAAGGAGTAGATATTGTTGGTTTCTGGGCAATGATGGTGAGTCTATCAAAAATTGTATCGCAATAATTAGAGGTCATCGGCTGATCCATCGCTATAGCAAACAGAGGCAGGATTCTGGGACGTAGGAGTTGTTGCTAGTACTTCTAGGTAAACAGGAACCCGCATTGATATTGAAATTTAAATTATGTCGCAAACAGAAATATATTCATGCCATAAATATTACTGGAACGCTATCTCAAATAAAATACAGGGCCAGCCTTGGGTCACAGGGTGCGAGGACACAGCGACTAACCCTGAGATTACCCACACCACAGTTGCTCACAGCTTGTTGCGCGTTGGCTATACGCGAGCGTGTAATAAAAAAAAAGTGATTTCAGACTCTCTTTTTAATAATTGATTTGATCTCCAATTTCGGTCAGCGCTTGGCTGACAGGGTGGGATTCCTCAAACGTACATAGACTCCATCTTGGCACCATCAATGCATGTTTCCCATTGGTGCGCTACCCGGGGATGTCGGAGCCGGTGGTTACATCAATAACTCCAAGGCCGCAGATCACAAGACATTTCTCCTCAATTCCCCGCTTCTGTGCCCACTCCAACCCCGGATTTGCGCTGGGAAGTGGACTTATCAGCCTGACAGCTCATGCTCAAGGCCCAAGTAGTCGAAATTGATCAATTGCAGACCCATGATGCTACCGACCATGGGGTCGAAAGCTACCCTCTTGATGCGACCAAGGTCGTATCATGGATCAACGTGACCGTGCAAAGACGCATGCTTTCTGATTGAGGACTTGCTCCGTTCATGCATGCCGAGAATCGAGTCATGTACGAGAATTATAAAGCACCGTTCCTTTCTGTCGGCACATGGACGGATTTGTACACTCACCTCCAATCTTGAATCTTGGCCTCCCCATCACCCCGCACAAGCAAACATGGCGGACCGTTCAAGCCAGGATGCTCCTGTTGGAGATGAGAAAGCCGAGGCTGTCCACAGACACTCGAGCAATGATGCCGCGCCAGTTGACATTGCTGTTGAAATCGCTCACGAGTTCGACAACAAGAAGTATTCGCCATGGACGGCATCCATGTTTCAGCTTTACGGTGTGCTGTTTGTTGCATACTGTTGCGGATGCCTCAATGGTAAAGTCAAGGCCCACCAACAAATAAAAGAATGAACTGACAAAGAGAAATTAGGATACGACGGTAGTTTAATGGGGGGATTGAATGGCATGACCTCTTATCAAAACACCTTCAACATGTGAGATATTCCATTTCTGCATCAAGCGTCTTGGTGCATGGCGAAAGGCTTCGAATTAGGTTGCTGACAATATTAACCTTTCAGGACGACGGCAGGATCGTCGACAGGCATTGTATTCATGATTTACAATGTTGGTAGCATTGCTGCAGCACCTACTGTTCCATTCGCCACAGACCTTCTCGGACGTCGTGCGGGCATGTTTGTGGGGGCACTCATCATCATTATTGGAACATGTGTTCAGTAAGCATATTTCAAGTACGCTATATTTCGTGCCTTGGCTAACTTTTCTCAAGGGCTACGAGCCATTCATTGTCACAATTTATGGGCGGTCGATTTTTGCTCGGGTTTGGTGTGTCGTACTGCTGCATCGCTGCTCCGACGTATGTCAGTGAGCTTGCACACCCAAAAGTAAGCCGTTTATGAACTGTATTTGTAAGCTTTTGCTAATGCCGTTACAGTGGAGAGGAACCCTCACTGGACTTTACAATTGCATGTGGTTAGTTTGCATCAACCCCAGTTGGCGTTCTCTTAACTGACGTCGTTTTGCAGGCCTGTTGGTGCAATCATTGCTGGTTGGGTGACCTACGGTAGTGCCTTTATCGACAGCAACGACGGATGGCGGCTCCCAGTTTGGATCCAGCTTGTTACATCCGGTATCGTAGTACTCTTTGTTTGGTTTCTCCCAGAATCTGTGAGTCACACTTTCGTCACCTCAAGTTGTTTATTGCTAATCAAGCCCCTTGACAGCCCCGATGGCTTATTGCAAATGATAAGCATGACCAAGCTGCTAGTGTTTTGGCAAAACTTCACGGCGAAGGCTCAGTAGATCATCCCATTGTTCAACTTCAGATGAAGGAGATGATGGCTCAAATATCCAACGAAGCCTCGGACAAGAGGTGGTGGGACTACAGAGAGCTCTGGAACTCACACGGCAACCGCCGACGTCTCATCTGCGTGCTGGGCATGGCCATCATGGGCCAGGCTTCAGGAAACTCCTTATCCAGCTATTATCTTGTCACGATGATGAACACGGCTGGCATCACGGAAGAGAAGAAAGTGTTGGCTCTGAATGCTACGAACAGCGTTCTTGGCCTTCTGGGCTCAGTTGTCGGCGCACGCTTGACAGACCGCGTTGGACGCAGGCCCCTTCTTATTTACAGTGTCATCTGCTGTTCCTTCATTTTTGCCGTCATCACAGGAAGTTCGAGCCTTGCGGTGAAGGACCCAGACAACACTAATGCAGCAAACACCACTATTGCGTTTGTATTCTTGTTCGGTGTGGTCTTCTCGGTTGGCTGGACGGCGCAGCAGAGCATGTACATTGCCGAGACGCTTGCGACCTCTACCAGAGCCAAGGGAACCGCAGTGGGCAACTTTGCTTCAAGCTGCATTTCTCTCGTTCTCGCCTACTCATCTGGTCCAGCATTCGAAAAGATCGGGTACTACTTCTATATCGTCTTTGTCTTCTGGGACCTTCTTGAGGCCGTCTTCATCTATTTCTTTTTCCCTGAGACTAAAGACCGAACTCTAGAGGAGCTTCACGAGGTTTTTGAAGCCCCGAATCCCGTCAAAAAGTCACTGGAGCCTAGAACCGCAAACACTGTCATGGCAACTATGCAGATTCACTCATCCAAATTGAATGATGTGTGAAGGGCGCCTTGAAATAGTTAATGTTGCCAAAATGGGCCGCGCCGCAATGATTAATTAATTTGGCTTGCCCTGGATGAGAAATTGCATGCGCCTTGACTTAACATGGCAACATATGCTTCTACTTAGCTAGGATAATTTAAATTTTTCTTAACAAACTGCCAGTAAATGCAGGTACATTCAGTGGATTCGTCAATAGCAATGCCGGCTTAGGTGTTTTCACCGAGATGCAGGGATAAGCCCCTTCTCGCTAAACAACCTCGGCATTTATGAGATTCACTGGCCTCGCCGTCATCCCGATTGCCCGTAATACCATAGCAAAAGCCGCAAAGAAGCTGGCCATATGGTGTAACTTCCATCTTACGCCTTTGTATACCAACTGAGAAGCTTGTTAGAATTGTTTTTGTCAAAATCACAACTGATATTTCGGCTTCATGATCATTTCACCTGGATACCCAGTGCGGGGCCCCGCATCCAAGCAGCGGGGTTTATACGATATATGTTGAAATGAGCATGGGTCAGGTCCCAAGGGAACCGAAGCGCACCAATGGGAAATGTGGCTCATACATCAAACCAAGCGTCGTTTACGACGGGGTGCGGCAAGGTTTGCTTCAAGGCATCTTGTCCGAGTGATTCGGTGGGTCAATGCATGGCCAGTCACCCATCTTTGAACCTGGGAGTGGGCAGATTCAAATTTAGCCGTCGTACTAGATTAGCTTTTTTTTATGTTTGGTTACGGCGAGCCGCTATTTTCACAGGGATCCCGTATCACGAGGGGGTTCCCGACGAGTTGATGCAAATTGTGCACCAATCAATATTGGTATCGAGGAACCCAGGGACACCTCTTGGCAGCGGCACCCTCATCCAAGTGAAATCTGACTCAAAAAAGCAAGTTCATACTTCCCGGTCGCCACGTTTTACGTTTGAAAGTGACTGGTGCTATTTAGGTTGGCGCATGCAAGCAAGGTTATCAGCATGCTGCCTTGCACATGCCTTCCATCTCTTTAAGCGCGCCATTCATCCTTTCCAATTATCACGCATTCGGTATTCGGGTCTTTGATAATTTCCAAGGTTTGGCACCATTTTATGGCTTGTGATCTGGCAGTCGATATATATAGTCCGGACTATCTCAGCCTATCAACTCCCCAGCAAACCCAAGCACTGAAGTCGCATTTGCCAACCATGAAGTTCCAATCCGGATATGCAGTGCTCCTAAATGCACTTTTTGTAAATGGAATAACAGCATTCCAGAACCCCATCCGCAACCCTGGACCTGATCCCTCCTTGGTTTACGCGGATGGATACTATCACCTGTGAGTAAATTCCGCTTATGTGCTCAAGTAACAGGCATTCGAGGGTCTGCAGTACTTGCATAGAATATGGCTTCCCGATAATTAGGCATGAAATTAAGCTTGTACTGATATTGAATGTAGAACGTATACGACATATGACCACATTGAAATCACAAAGGCCCAGACTTTGGGTGGTTTAGTCAATGGAGAAACCAAGTCAATCTGGACCGATAGCAACAAGACACGCAATGCAAACATGTGGGCACCAGAAATTCACAAGATTGACGATATTTGGTACATGTTCTACTCCAGCTGTGATTCCACCTTGTCATGCTGCGACAGTTGCCAAACTCGTGTCCTGAAAGGGTGTGACGCAGCTGGGCCCTCGGATTGCACTTACACTCACTTGGCGGATTTGGTACCTCCAACAGGATCACAAGGAGGTCCAAACAAGGACTTTGGATTCAGCATTGATGGGACATACCTGGAAATCCCAGACCACGGACGCTATCATGTGTTGAGCATCATCAACGAGGACGAGCTGCAGTCTCTGGCGATAACCAAACTTGACACGACCACATGGACGGTTGAAGGCTGGCATGTTATTTCGGTTCCCAATCAAGACTGGGAGAGAAACACCACCAACTCGAACCCAAATTCTATCACCGCCGTCAATGAAGCACCCCATGTAAGCAAGCCTCACTGAGTAAGGAAACAGGGTCTGACAGAACTGTAGCCACTTTACCACGACGGGGAGATCTGGCTCTCCTACTCAGGATCTTATTGCGGAACCCCAAACTATTCCCTTGGGCTTCTACACTACCTTGGGGGAGATCCACTGGATGCCGCATCGTGGAAAAAGATAGGTCCCGTATTCTCGCAGGCAAATGGAAATTACGGCACAGGACACAACTGTTTCTGCAATTCTCCCGATGGGACTCAAATATGGGTGAGTGGACTTGTAAAGAATCAGTGTCATGTAAAACTAACAATGCGATAGAACATCTTCCATGCTACAACGAACCAGAATGGATCATGTGGTAGAGATAGATATACCCTTGCGCAGCAAGTCACATTTGACGGTAGCAATGACCCAGAGTTTGGTGTCCCACAACCACTCACTGCCATCATCGACGCGCCTAGCGGAGAATAGAGTGAGTATGAAATAGAACCGGGAATAGAATCAACATTTTGCCTTTCCAAGTTTGAACATGTTTGTGTGAATTGGTTCCATTTACGGTACTTGAAACACTCATCCCATTGCGTTTATACATTCCAATTCTTGATTATGAGCTAAACACTGCAATCAAATATGTACCCTTCCTCAGCTTGGCTCTTTTTCCAAAATGCCGCCAGTCTCTTCTTATATTCCACCTCAAAACTAGAACCCAGGTTGAACAAATCAATCGCATTACGAGACAGCATATTTGCTCTCTCCTCCCACGTCAAAAACTTGGATAGTGTGTCATCTTTACACAACATCTTTCCGGCCATGGGGACCTCTGAAACCCGTGTTAGCATTCTGCTTTTTCTTCTTTAATTCTGCTTTGCAACTGCACGTACCTCCTAGTGGAAAGGGATAGTCGCTTCCCATGACGATGCGATTGGAACCAATCTTTTTACACAGAAACTCCATCAAATCTGGGTCGTGAACCAGAGAGTCGACCCAGAATCCTCCTCGAGTAATATGGTCTGTCGGGCTGACACCGCCGGCATTTTGAGCAACTAGATCTGGGCGACAGTCGTATCCGTGTTGTATTCTGCCGAGAAGAGCCGGGAATGCACCACCTGCGTGTGCAAAGCACCATTTCAACCTAGGGAATTTAAGAAAGGTTCCAGACGAGGTGAGAGCCAGAATCGAGAGCGCGGTTTCAGAGGGCATGCCGACGAGCCACGAGCCCCAGTACTTGGCCCACCTGCTCTGGTTTTCTTTGGTCAATGAGTACCCCAAGGGGTGTACGAAGACGGGCATATCTAGCCTTTCGCATGCAGCCCAAAATGGCTCTAGACATGGGTCGTCCAAATTGATATCCCCAATTGTTGTTCCAATCTCCACACCCTTCAGGCCCATGGATTTGGCCCTCGAAAGCTCCTTCACGGATTCCTCCACGTCCTGCAGTGGCACAGTGGCCAGGCCAACGAACCGGTCGGGATATTGATTACATGTCTCCGCAAGGTGGTCATTTAAGGCCCGTGCTAGCACAGTCACTGGCTCTGCTGGTTGGTCGTAGAAGAACAAGATGGGTACCGTGCTTAACACTTGCACATCGACTCCAACGGCATCCATCTCGGCGATGCGGACCTTGGCGTTGACGCAGTTGGGTTCTACTGTCCTGAAGAAAGCATCGCCCACGTACATGTCAATCTGATCGGGGTCACCCGTCTTGGAGGGACGAAGGCTTAGCCAGGGGCTAGAATCTGAATTGGTAGGATATGAAGAGAGATCTGGTAGTCTCTGAGGCATAATGTGCGTGTGGACATCAATTCGATAAAGGGACGAGCCATCAACGGGAGAATTAGATTGACCGGAAGAACGACGCTGAGATGGGCGTTCACCGCTCCGACCAGTGGTGCAGCAATTGCGGCCACTGTCGATGGATATTCGAGATGGCGCCATGATTGATCGCGTATAGGCTTTTTTGCACGGTTTGAAGTGTGTGAGAGATCTGAATGATAGTTCTGAATGAGCTTATCTTTAAACGACCACAATTAGGTTAGGATGGATCCATGCCGTCACCGTCCTGTATGTGTTTATCTCTAAAACTGGTTGCACGGTCCCATCTTCTGATGTAGTGCCTGGGGGGGTTCGGCCCGTTCCTGTATCTAATGTGGACCAGCTGGCGGAAAACTCCCCTAACCCGCCCACATGAGGCCCCACGTTCAACAATTCCAGTCCACGTGGGCTACCACCAATATGGGCACAATTGATGTGTTCAATTTATAGAATATGCTTTGTGAAACGTGAAAATAGCTTGATTTGTTCATAACTTGAAGTGGCATGTCTACTCCAAATTCGGGTCCATGATCGTCCCTGGCTTCGGCGTGGAGCTAGCAATCTCGCCGCACTTTGAACAGGTCCGGATATCCTCATTGGACATGAAAGCCTCAATGGCTGCCTTGATCTGGGTCCCCAAGTCCACGCAGTGGAAAGAAGCTTCGTGCACCACAGCCTTGCACTCTTGGCAGTACCATCGCAGTCGATCGATGCTAGTCTCTGGTCGCTTTTGCTCAAGGACGATGCCTACCGTGTTGGCAAATCTGACAGGGTTGTGCGGCGTATTAGCCGGCAACAGAAACATATCACCCTCTCTAATAATTATATCCCTAAATTCTCCTTCATCTACAACCTTAAGTGTCATGGCTCCTTTGTATTGATAGAACCACTCTGGTGTCTCATTGATGTGGTAGTCAGTTCTCGCATTGGGCCCACCAACCACCTGGTGGTGCGTTAGTGGTTGAATGTAAAATGGAGTTGGCTGGTTTTTACCATGACAATAAAGCCATTGTCATACACGCAAAAGTTGTTGACAGGCGGTTTCAGAAGGTGGGAATTTTCATTGAGCCTGTTGAAGATTAGCCAAATGGGGTATGTTAGTTGCTGCAAGATGCACGCACCACTTGGGCAGGTTTACTGGGGGAGAAAGCATAATGGTGAATTGGTTAGAGAATGATCCGAGTTGATTTCTGCAGGAAATGGCGCGAGGAAGGAGCTCGTTCCTGTTTTTGAGAGCTGGCTAAGTGTTTGAGCAGTCATTCTCGCCGTATCGTTTAGTGCAAGTGACATTGCACTGAGGATGGGGTGATATCCGCCGGCGGCAAATGCACCTCAGTGGCTATCCGATGAGACTACCCCACTTAAATGATGTCATACGGATTATACCTCTGAATTTTGACATTTCTTTTAGCACTGTCTTGTGAAGGTGAAGTTGATTACAAATGGGGTAAAAGTGATGAAGATTCATGAATTAGTTTTATTAGAGCGAGATGCAAATTCAATCTACTCGGTCCACAAGGCTGTACATTGAATTTCAACGTTTAGCCTCTCATTCGGTAATGCTGTAACCTGAATGCATGTTCTTGCTGGTGCATTGGTCTTGTCAGGCCAGATCTTGTTCCATTCCGCATTCATCGCAGCATAATCCTTCATGTCTGTGAGGAAGATGGTGGCGTTGACAATACTTTCGAGCCCGCACTTTCCACCTGTAGCGCCATTGATGATGTCCTGAATGTTCTTCAGAACTGCTTCTGTTTGTAGGCCAGCATCGAGAGTGTGTTTTCCGTCCTCATCCGTGGTGACGCCGGCATAAGTTCCGTCGCCGCGGCGCGATGATGTGCCGGAGACGAAGATGGTCTTGCTGGATTGAGGAATGATGCGGGCGTGGGGATAATTGGCTAACCCCTGCGCTCGGTTGGCGGGCAGAAAGTATGATTCGCCGTTGGGAGAAGCCATTTTAGATGGATGGAAATGTTGAACAAAGGAGGATTGTTGTACTGGTGGAGATGGCCATGTTTCGTGCCCATTTACAGTTATTTGTACTGACCCAGCTGCCCCCACTCTCTGTCGTTTGCCGCGATATGTCTGGACCCAGCCAAATTAACGCACTCGTTGGATTAGGGGATGGGTATGGGTATGGTTTGTTTTCCAAATATTTATTTACTATTATTTTATCCCATTATCAAAATGCCCTGTCTCTATGAGTCGTAAACTGGAAATCTTGCTCTAATCGCCGTGCCATGGACAAATCCGTAACGCGCATTCCCGACGTCCCCTTGCCGATGCCCAGTATCCGTATCTTCGACCCACTGTGACCCCGTTGCCGACACATTCTAGGTCTGGGTGCTAGCGCTTTGCGATAACAAACATCCCCTCATTAGTTGATTTGAGCTTCTATCTGACTATCTGAGGATCAATTCTGGAGTAACGACATCACATCTTTGTCGCCAAAATGAGCTTGGAACAGAGTCAGGTTGTCCATCCTGCTGCCCTTCAGATCTGGCAGTGTGATACTTTTGAGAAGGCAACGGCCTTGATCCAGGACAACAACGACTCAGGGAAGATTGTGTTGCAAAACTATGTCAACAACGATTTTAGCCTATCCTCCAGCCAAAGTCACCTAGATTCGGTTGATCCCAAGACTGGCAAGGCTTTTGCCAAGGTGCCGATAAGTTCCTCAGCCGAAGTCGACCAAGCCCTAAAAGCGGCCACGGAGGCTTTCAAGACATGGAAAAATACGACTACTGCCGCCAGATCAAAGTACCTGCAGCGTGTTGCGCAATTGATCCAAGAGAATCGAGAATTATTTGCAGTATGGGAGTGCATCGACCAGGGCAAGACTTTGGCCCGCGCGAGGGTCGAGGTTGATCGCGCAGTGACAAACTTTCAGTATGCTTGAGCTGGACAGGCTTCCCCTTGGGAGCCGTACAAAAAGGAAAATATTAACCCTACTCTAGATACTTTTCTACTTTCATTTTGCACCAACAAACCGCCGCGAGAATGATGGATGGTGATGTGTTGACATATGAGCATCGCTCGCCCGCTGGTGTTTTTGCACTAATTTCCCCGTGGAACATGCCGCTGTACCTTTTGACCTGGAAGATTGCGCCGTGCCTCGCCTTCGGATGCACTGCAGTGGCGAAGCCGTCAGAGATCACGCCAATGACGGCGTTTCTGTTGTGTGAAGTGTTTCGCCGAGCCGAGCTGCCGCCTGGAGTCATCAACATGGTCTTTGGCAACGGAGCCACCACCGGATCGGCATTGGTCAGGAGCCCCCTTACTAAAGGTGTATCTTTCACGGGAGGGACCGCCACTGGAATCCAGATCCGCAAAGATACCGTGGAGCACATATACAAACACGTCTCGCTGGAGCTGGGGGGAAAAAACCCAACGCTTGTTTTTGACGATGTGGATTTGGACGAGGCTGTGGGAACTGCGGCTGCGGCCGCTTTTGAGAATCAAGGAGAGGTAATCAATGCCGGCGGTGCCTATTGTGCATGTGCTGATGTGCTGACATGGCCTAGATATGTTTGTGCGGATCCCGCATCTATGTGCATGCCAAAATTTATGATGACTTTGTGCGTGCATTTACGTCCTACGTGACTTCGAATTACAAATGCGGAGAGCGTGTTGGCGCAGTGGTTTCACTGCCACATTTCCACAAAATCCGATCATACTTGGAGCTGGCCAAGTCCGA
The DNA here is from genome assembly GCA_013403855.1 of Calonectria honghensis. NCBI lineage: Eukaryota > Fungi > Ascomycota > Sordariomycetes > Hypocreales > Nectriaceae > Calonectria > Calonectria honghensis. The sequence continues at coordinate 719,013 of VTGB01000025.1, forward strand.
AGGGGCAACATTCCAAACGGGCTCACTGCCCCCGTCTGATCCACAGGAGGGCTACTGGATTGAGCCCGCGGTTCTGACGGAAGTTTCTACGTCATCGAGAGTGATGAGAGAGGAGATATTCGGCCCCGTGGCGACAATTGCAAAGTTCGAAAGCGAAGAGGAGGCAATTGAGTTGGCAAACGACAACCCCAACGGGCTTGCCGCCATCTTACTGACCAAGGATGGAAAACGAATCAGACGGGTGGGGGAGCAAATTGAAGCTGGCCTGGTTTGGGTGAATTGCTGGCTGCTAAGGGAGCTGGGCACACCCTTTGGCGGCATGAAGAACTCTGGAACCGGACGCGAAGGCGGCGAGTATAGCAGAGAAGTGTTTACTGTGGTCAGAACGCTGCACGTGCCTAATTGAAGGGACTCGTCAGGCCCTAATTTATTCAATATCCCAATGTGTTATTTTGGTGAATCTCGATATGCCTTGGTTATGACAGACTTGGAGTAAAAAACGTATGTATTCTATGAGATAAATTCCAAGAACCATCATTCTCACTAGTTTATATCAACCCAAATCTTTTTTCTTTTTCACAACATTTTTCTGTCTCACTTTTAGCCAGACTGGTGAGTTTATAATATTCAGAATTATTCTCCTCCTTCCCCTAATGACTTTTTATTCCATCTTCATTTTTTTGTGTGGATCTATCATCGTCTACGTCTTAGCGCCTCCTGCAAAGTTGTCCCAGCAATTTGGGTGGGTGTTAGTCCGTTTGTACGGAAAGGGCAGCCTTGACCATGTGCATTCGCATTGTGTACGCCCGTTGGGGAGACTATGTTGTCCCAGTTGGCCAAACATTCCCAGCAGAACTCGTAATTACAGCTAGAGCCTATACACACTGTGAGTGGCAAATCAATTTGCGCTCCTTGAAGTCACTTACAGGTCATGTGGAAGCAGTATTCTCCCTTTTGAATGTTTTCCCTGCAGCCGGGACATGGCTTTGTGTTCTGCGAAATCCAATCTTGTGTTTGTTGGAATTCCGGGTCGCCGTGCTCTCTATTGCTATCATACTGTTCACATGTTTGGCCCTCATGCCACGGCATTGAGTGAGTGTAGCACATCTCAAAAGCACACTCGTCGCAGTGAATGCGGGGGTCACCCGGTGCTTCGTCGTCATCGTTTTCGCCGTGGAGCTGGCCACTCGGGCAACCCGCACGCAGGCACCATCGAAAATTGGGAAATTGACTCAGAGTGTTTAGATTAAGATACCGGTCATATCTGGAAATCCAGTTAGTTGGGATATCGCGTGTTGATTGTAGAGAGATTAATTACTCCTCAAACGTCTTTGGCTCAGCGTATAGTCGGATTTCGTCATACAGTAGACGGCGACCGCAACCGCCACCAGGACAAGCAAGTTGATCACACTTGCTTCTCCCATACTGATCAAGCTGCGTTTTAAGATGTTTCTCCAGGCAGCCGGTGCAAAAGTCAATATCGTGCTTGCACTCCAACCCAAGCTTCACAGGAAACAGCAATGTCTTCCACATCCAATCCCCATGGAAACCGTTGCATAGGTCCAGCCACTCCTCCACTGACCCGAAGTCGACGTCGTATAACTCATCAGCGCAGAATGCACATTCTCTGGGCACTTCTCGTCGACGAATGAATCGCATAAAGAGCGGCACTTGAATGCTTCCTCCGTTATGGTCAACCCGAACCACGCAGATTTCTCCCGGGTTGAACGGGGGAATGCGACCAGTGTGGTCTGGCTCTCGGTTGTTGAACATGGGGTCAAACAGCGAGTGCATGCGTCCGACCGAAACGAGCTGCGCATGCATGTTGCATGCAACTGTCAGGCTCTCATCGCTCAATGGACTTTGGGGACTATTTAGAGCGCGTCGGAAGGTTACGATACGGTCATACCTGCATATCATTAGCAAAAGCGACGACAATGTTCAGAAAATTTCTCACATAGCTAGGCTGTGTTCCATGTCATTATCGCCTAGCTGGCGGAGCAGATTTGTCAGACCTTCGCGATGGCTGACGGGAAGCGGACTATTGCAACTTAGTGTTGGGCATCGGAGCCAGTTATCGACGCCCAGGTTTGTCCACCAGTCTGTGGAAAGAGACTTCTGGACGGTACCGAGATAGCAGTCTGTACAAATAGATTTCGAGCAGCAGCTGGTAGACGGCTTTGTGAATTCGTTGATGCGGAGGTGCGGACTGGCGTTGGGCATTTTTGCAAGTTTTGGCCGTTGGCACAGGTCACAGAAAACAAGCGTGAGTTGATCAATGCTCGCGTTTTCAGCAAATCTCTTGGCCTGCTGAGAGTCAAGCTGGATATCGAGAAGATGGTTGGTTAGCATAGCCTGAGAGCATGACTGCAAAAACATGGCAGAATTAGGAGCCTGATGATTTGTGACATTCTCAGAACCCTTGGCGAACATTTTGTGAACCAATACCAATCGGGGAGTCAAGTCACTACCGAGAACTCGAGATGCTTCTTTTTTTTCAACGTCATGTCTTTGCTGCTGTTCCTCGAGTTTTTGAATCAGTCGCCGGCTCGAGGCAGCTTCAACGGCCTCCATTTCCTGATGCAAGGATCGAATCTTTTTTGACAGGGTCTTGTTCTGCTTTTCAGATGCAAGGATGCGATTTTGTAGACCTTCGTAAGCTCTATTTCCAGCTTCACGAACAGATCGTTCATGCAGTATCTCAGCCTCAAGGGTCTTTATCCTTTTTTGGAATTTCGCCTTTTCTCTCTGCGCTTCGGCAGCGGGGGAATCGCTGTTCTGCAAGAGAGCGTCGTTGTCATTCTCTAACGCGTCGCATTTCTCCTGGAGCTGTTTGTACGCTGTATCCATTTTGACATAGAGAACCTGGTACTCCTTCATGTTGTGTTTGAGTTCGGAGATTTCCCGTTTGTAAGCATCTACAACTTCATCCCTCTCTTGCTTCAGACTCTCCACTATCGCCTGCTGTGTTTCGCTTGCGGCTGAGTGATCGCGTAGGAGGCGAGAAAGATCTTGCTGGAATCTACGCGCTTCGTCCGTCTTTGTCTGCAATTGCTGCTGCAAATGCTGGGATTTGGTGTTGAGCGATTCGTGCTCCTGCTCCAGGACATTATTTCTTTCGCAAAGGGAGTCCACCAACACCTGCTGCAAATTTTCCTCATACTGAAATTCGTGCTGTTGCGGAGGCGGGCTGAAGTTATCTTCGGGCAGCTCTGCGAGAGAAGTAAGCCCGCTAGGTATAGGCTGCTCGGCCTTCTTGCTCTGAAACAGCCCAGAGAAGCTTCGTTTTAGCTTCGGCATAATGCTTGTCGACTACAATTGAGCAAGTGTGATCTGAGAGAAAATTGATGGCAGAATCATGGAATGAAGCGAGAGTCTGGCGGAGCGGGGGTGTCTAGCCTGGTTTTAAGACTGGGCTTCAGCTGAGGCTGACTGAGGAGAAGGCTCGAAGACGGCTCACCAAAAAGGCTTAGTACCGCCCGATGGGCTTGAAAAGCCAATTTCAAATCAACCTCACCGATACAGGCCATTAGGAGACATGCACAGAGAATATCGCCTTGGGTGTCGCCATCGTTTGAATTGGGCTTTGCTCCGTCCCCGACCCGACCAGCTCGAGCTGCTGCTGACTGTTGTTGACGTTTCCAAACATGGCTTAGCTGGAGGTTGAGACTTTCTTTTCTTTTCTCTGCACTTTTCGTATAAAATGCACAAATGTGCATATTTACGTGTGTAGTATTTCCCCTTGGACGGGCGGTATGGGCGACGGGACGACAAGACCCATTTGCAGCATTGGAAGTACCAATGATGAGATGCCTCAATCAATGCCCAATTGGTGCCAACCATTGAGATTTTGGCGCGAACCACAAACGCTCGGATATCAAGATAGGCTAGAAGGTTGGATTCTATAGGAACATGGCTCGCAAAACCTTCGCCGAATGGGCTACCATTGTATCCACCTGAGTAGATGTCATTTGAACTGATCATGACTGCCACAGCTGAGATTGACGATTCTACTTTTCTAGCACAGCACACTGGAGTATTTTGCCTTGTCACTTTTTATTTCCCGTGCATCATCTCATCATTGGGTGTGATGGATACAAGATCTGCGGTTTGCTAATGTTTCGAATGCGCCTCATCACGGTTGAGCTTGTGGTAGCTGCATGCAGCGTTTCCCCAGCCTACTCTGCTAGCTTGCAGTAGTGCAGGAGAGGCCAATAGGTTGGGACGACCCGCCCGCTATCCATGCACGTTCGGCTTCTTCTCCAGGGGACGCAGGGCCATATTATTCTGAATTGGACCACTCAAATGATGCCACACCCATATGTTTGCCTTGTATCGATAGTCTGTTGGAAAGGTGCCTTAGCTCCACGACTCGGCCAATTACGAAGACTGATTGAGCTTATCGTGCATGCAGGCAGTGGTGCAGGCTATGAAAGGCAACCGACAGAGACACTCTAAAGCCTGGGCATCTAAGCTAAATAACTCGTCCAGAGTCCTGGATTGCCATTTAGTGCGGTGCGCAAGCGGAACCCCTCGTCTCATCCCATGCTTAAGCGCCCAAAATCAGTAAGCCACGCATCGCTGCGGCACGCCCACAGCCAACCAATTCCGCCTTGGCTTACATACGAGGCAGAATTCTATCCGTTGCCCGTCAATTGCGCGCCATTTTGAAGCAATGGAATTTAGTTTAGACAGTAAAAGCACCGGACCTTGATACTTGATCATTATCTCAAGTGTGCAATGCTTGTTCGGCAATTGTTCTTGCAGGCAATCACCTGAGGATTTCACAGCCACATTTACGCTAAAATGTCGGCATTTTCTCCGGGCATGTCCGACTTTAATTCGTGCCTCGTACACGTGTGCAGCTATTCGATATTTCTTTGCAGCCGCCGTTTGCCTGCAATGGAGCTGCAAATGACGAGCCCCAAACATGAGAGTTGAGTTCCGTCTCATGTCAACATCTGCAGGATCCGCATTTCCTCCCAATTCAACGGTCGGGCTTGGCATCGTAACTTTGACTAGGAGAGATGCGCCCTATCATGCTTGGTACGACAAGCTAGGGGTATATCCTGGTAATCTCCATTCATGGTCAGCGAGACAGGGCAACGAAATGGGATTGGCAGCAAAATCTGACTTCTAACTCGCGTAGTTACCCAACCACGAGAAGATGCGAGATAATACAAGATAGATTCTGCTCGTCTTGGCTTTAACAGTCTCTCGCTTGTTTCGGCTCATACCGGTGACCACATATTTCTGAAAATTTCTAGAAGAACTCGTGCTATTTTGACTTTGTGATTCTCAATGATTGCTGCCGGGATCCGGACTCGCGCCGTCGCATCTTCAAAACAGCAAGGTTATCAGAACCTACAGGAAATGGAGTTGCATGAGCAGAAAGTGGCGCCCGCCCAGTTTTAGTTTTACGACTCCTCGTTTTTGAACCTTATTTAACAAGGCGGCAGGTTAATTATAACCAGCTCATCCGGCCTTCCGAGGACGAACCCGAGGAGCATTGACAAGGTATTTTTGCTAGCGAAACAATATGAGCAAGGGTCAACCCTGCGCAGGGTGATCCGGAACGTCTTGACAGCTGCATCTAAAGTTCGGCTAAGATGCTCGCAAAGTCTATTCGCAAATATAGGCTGATTGATGCGGAGCCATTAATTTCGTGTGCACGGCAGAGACGCATGATTTAAAGCATCACGAACTCGCCATGGTTTAGTTTTCTTTCGCATCTTCTTCTGCCTTGTTCTCATCACAGCCCTCCAGCTTTGGAACTAGTCGGCATGAAAACTACCATCCTCGCCAGCGTCACCCTACTGGGTGCCATAACTGCACATGCTCTCAGCGCTTCTGGGGAAGAAAAAAGTCTTCCGTCGCATAGGTTCAAGCGTGGCGATGCGCCTCTGGTCGAATCTAGAGATGTGAAGCACCGGGATAGTTTTATCTGGAGTGGGGGTGAGGTTGAAGAAGGCACACGTTATGCTTCTGTGTCAGCAGAAGTCGTTATTCCCAACATCACATTCCCCTACGGATACAACTCTACAGCTTACTACAGTTCATCTGTTTGGGTTGGCATCGGAGGTGATCAAAATGCATGTGATGACAGGGATCTAGTCTATAACGGAGGACTAATCCAAGGAGGCTACTACTATCTGTATGATAAGGAGGGTGACTTTGGAGTGTTTGCTTTCTATGAATGGTGGCCTAACCCACCAATTTTCCTGGACAACATGTACAATATCACAACAGATATTGGGGACCACGTGCGCATGTCCGTGACACAAAAAGATAATACCACTGGTACATTCACTTGGGAAAACCTTACCCAAGATAAGAGGTGAGTGAGCTCAAAACCCCTCTGCAGAAGGCTTCAGAGATGCTAATTTTAATTGCGCGCAGGTTTGAAATTGATCTCACAGCTCCAGTGAATGGAACGTTATGCACAAACCACGCTGAGTGGATTATCGAGAGCTTCATGACACGCGACACCCCCGATGCGTATTTTCCCGATTTTGGTGAATTGACATTTACCAACATCAAAGCGGTTTCGGAGTCAGGCAAGGCGGCATCATTGGCCGACGCTTACGTTTTAGATGCGCAACCCTTATTGAATGGAAGATATCTCACAAGCTGCGACGTCATCGTCCCAGATTCTACAACCTGCAAATGGCTCGGTTACGAGGGTATTTTTGACAATACCACCAGTGTGTAAACTAGCGCCGCGGGGTTATCAACACGGAGATGTTAACCTAGAATATTAATCGCTGTCACTTCCTGCCCCGGGAGCGGGAGAACCCGCGCCTGTGTGAAACTCAAATCTCGAATCATTAGCCATACCCATCTCTGGTGAAAATACCGATCAATCGCTCGAAGGCTAGGAGAGGAAGAACTTGAACGTGCTGAAAAAGTGAATTGAGATGACCCATGAGGAGGCATCAATTCACTGTGCCAGCTAATTCCCTTGGTACAAAACACTTAACCTCTGTAAAAGCTTCACGACGTGGTATATACCTGCAAGCAAGCCTTCTCCATTTATAGACGAAAAAAAGAAGAATATTCCTTTGGCCCATGACTGTTTCCATTGCGTTCTCCTACCCTGTAACCATCACAGCGCTTCTCTACTCTTGTCACACACTCGAAGAAAATTGGTGATTCTGTCCCAATGTCATCTCACTATCAGCTTCCCGAATAGAAACTAAGATTATGTAGGATCATGGATGAAAATTTGAACGAATCATGCACTGTGCTGACCACGCTACGCTAGCATGTCTAATCAGCTGGATCATTTATTTTTATTACAGATCTACTCAGTTCATCAAGTCTATCCAATCATCAATTATCTTCTCGGGGGGAGAATACTTTTTCTTCCCAACAAACATTTATAAAAACATCACACCGTTCTCCTCTGACTCATTTCTTTCGAGCCACTTGCGCCACGCACATCAGCGTTGCTCATGTAAACAAGGCTAACTTCATCAGAAAACCAGTCATCGAACCCTGGCTCGTGAACCGCTTCCAGTGGTGTGGACATAAAATCCGGGGTGTTAATTCTGTAAATTGAAGGAAAGCGACTGGGGCTGAGACCCAGACGTGTAGCGGTAGCCAAGTACTCAATTGGGCTGATTCCAACCAAACGGCCGCCTGGGGCGGAACGGCTAGGAAAAGGCTGGTCACGACCAGAACTAGGCAAACCAGCACTAGAAGCGCTTTTAGAACTAGCGCCAGTGTTCTTGCTGGTTGTGGTCCCATTGGAAAAGAATGCAATGAACAGATGGCGTAGAGAAGGCATGCAAGCGCAAATGGTGCCTGTGCCTAATTCAGCGATCGACCACCAGTTAGTGTCTACATATACCCATGTCGGGTTATACACCATTCCTACTTGGATGAATAGGACTAATCGGACGATGCTGGCAGCAGTGGCACTGGAAGACTGTTAGTGAAGAGTCAAATGCGAGAGAGCAGGGATATACATGCATAAAGCCAACACCAAACATCAAGCCGATGCTAATCTTCTTCCTGAGCCGCATCTGTAGGGATTTGAGTTGGTAGAAGGGGATGGATATCATCCAAAGATCAATCGCAATACTAATCGCAGAATTGGACCAGTTGATGGCGAGGATGTTCAGACACGTCCCATGTTGGCTCGAATCCAATCTTCTCCAATTAAAAGAGATAGGGTGACATTGAACCAGAACCAGGATGCAATAAGCCAAGCCAAAGAGGGCATTGAATATGATTGTTCCCCATAGCACCCGACGAGCACCTGTGCTGACAAAGATCCGAAGGTAGAAGAACAAAATTGATGTTTTGAGCAACGTGACCTCGAAGAAATATAAGATTTTCACAACAAAAAAATACCTGCCAAAATTTGGTAGGTATGATAGAGGCAGGGTCCAGATATCACGGCCGAGACCATTGGGTACCAGTCCAGCACGGTCAATGACCACAAATGCAATACCAGCGAGAAGACTCAAGAAAAGAAAGAAGTCATCTAGCCCATAGGTTTGTTTTATGTAGTGTTTGAAAACCAAGCGCTGGAGGATGCACATGAGTGCAATGGTCATGACAATATTGCACTCCATCATATACGAGTATGATCGATCGCGCATAGGTCTGTCGCAGTGTATTGACGTTACATTTTGTGTTACTATTGAGATTGAAAAATGTTAGCTTGAATGATTATGACGGAGCCTACTAGCCTGAACTTACTCAGAATATCCACTATCGTGCATTTCTCCATCAAACAGCCTGCCACCTGGGTATGCATAGCGGCATCATTGCATACACAAGTCGTATTTGACATTGCGCAAGATGTGTTTGCCACTGCACTGAGCAAGCAACTGAGCTAAATTGGATGGCACAACGTTAGATTTCCGAAAATTCCAAAGCAGATATATCAATTTGTTCAGAGAACATACTCCACACTCAGGTACCGCGGCGACATCCGACATTTGGGACGTCATTGCCGTAGCTCCAGGCACGAAGGCCAAACAAAGACCCAGAGCGAGACTCCATGCCGCTCTCATGGTGGATGTTGCTGGATGATAACCAAAAAGCAAGGTGAATAAGGCCAGGATCAAGGGTTTGATATACCTAGGGATAGGGCAGCAATTATCTCTCCTTTGGCATCGATGGCTGTGAACGCACGACCGCTACAAAGATCGTCGTCGCAATGACTAAATCCCCTGATATTCCACTATCGACGGGAACCCGTCCTGTTGGTTCAGGGGGCCGCACTTAGCCTTGGTCTAAACAGATGCGGTTGGGCCCGTTAGCTATAACGGTGAGGCTTCCCCAGACGGCTACGTGTTACGCACGGCCGACCACTGATAATGTCCTGTGGGAGGGCCTCATCCCATTCTTGGCGCTTGACAGCCTGCCATTTTAGCTGCTCAAAATGGACTTGGACAGCGTCTCAATTGCCGCGTTGCCGGTGCGGCCTCCAGCACAACAAAAAGGCCGCTGTTATCACGCGCACTGCTCTTGACAGTTTAAAATTGCACAACATGCATGGTCCATTTATCTTTGTTCAAATACTGTTTATCTCCAGTGACTGTCTCGTTCGTGTCTCATGTGCGGATTCAAACGACACAAGAAGTTGGGAACTTAATATTTAAGAAGCAAGCCACTGTACTGCTTGACCAGATTCTGCTGCTTTTGTGATGTGGCAATCATGCATACATACTAGGCAACAAGATCGTCCACATTCCCTCCGATAATGCACAGAAGAACACTAGGAACGTGCAGGAGTTGGGATGATTTCAGATAACACGGCTTGGCCGATTCGTGTCAAGTTGTCCTGAGACAGACACGTGGCGCGGCCCTCCGAGGAGACAGGCAGCGTGGCTTAGGGCTACCATTAATTTGCCCAGGCTATCTCGATAGACTTATCCGTAGCCCGTGTGTAACTATTCCAACTTTGGTTATTGACGCGAGCCCGAGGTTCATCGGCACAATCATGTGCCAACGTCAACGTGAAACCGAGCGCAAATATTGAGCACACCGATAGAGTAGCGCATATATAAATAAGGCTAGATCAATCTGCGGGTATAATAGTAGCGTGAGGGGTAGGGCCAATGCTCTCGCTGATTGAGGGGAACCTGTTGTGAAACCTGCTCTGCTCTCATATTGACACCCTTAAATGTCGGTTGACGGCCTCAATTTCGGCAAATTGTATTGACTGTTAGCGCGGGTAGTGCTTTTGGGACGGATCCCGCGCGTCGCGAGCCACGACGTGATTGGCTCTAAGGCCTAAGACAAATGATGCTGGATGATCAGCCTCTTGTCTGTGCGTCCGGCAATGCGAACCCTGGGATGGATCCTATCTCGGGTCTTGCCGACAATTGGGAGCCGTCTTGATTATCATCCATGCTCTTATTCGAAAATCCCATCATTATCTCATGATGAACAAAGGCAAGATCGTGCGCGAAAACAGTTGCATTATTCCCAATAGATGCACTTGAGTCCTAGTTACACGCCAATTCGGACGCGTTCAAACGACCTGAATTAAAGTACAATAGGCTACTAGAGATAGGTTAGAGGCAATGTTACTACCATCGGTAGGATACGCGTACTATACCGGGCGTGTCTCGTCGAAATTGTGCGATCTATACAACATCAATTTTGCAGATCTGAGAAATTGTAGAACTTGTACAGGGTAGGATGGTTTGGGTCCACTCTGCGACTACTGTGCATTGCGTTGCGGGCCATGATATTATACAGGACTTTATACGACTACAGGAGGATAACTCCACATAGGATATGTAACCTTATTTTTATTGCTATTATAAATGTGTGTCTCCTGGTTTGTACCAGAAGCTGATGTGCCATTGGCACCTGGTACCATTCCAATAATGAGCGATGAGTGTGTTGCACTCATCGGCTGCAGATAGGCACATGGGACATAGCGTCGAAGGTAGTATGGTGGCTTGAGGGGCCTAGCTCAATTTGGCTAGACTTGGGTTTGAAGTTTTAGGGGAAAACCAAGTACTTGCCTATAATTATCAAGTCTCAGGTTAAAGAGCCAGGGGCCAACTAATATTAATGAGCCGTCCCTCTTCCACATTATTTTCTCTTCTTTAATTTGCCCATTTTATATTACTTTGTTTCTCTACACGAAATTGACTCTTCATTCTCTGCCATGAAATGTGCCAATATACGGAAGACGTTTTTCATGCGATATTGAAAGTTTCAACAATAGATTCGAAATATTTCAATATTAGAATAATCTTAGCCACCATACTGATGGCACTGGAATGGCCGTAAATGGCAACCAAGCCTACGACTTCTTTTTCAGTGGGTCACTATGTTGCGGATCTCGACCAAGACTTTTTCTTCGGATACCCTCATAATGCGAACACATTCTAAGTCTCTAATAATCCAGTCTGGCTTGGATGCAGCTAATTCCTCGAATGTGTGGGTTGTTAAGAGCCCAAGAACTTTGCAATTTGCTGCTTTGCCCGCTTGGATCCCGGCAGGACTGTCCTCAATCACTAGAATTTCTGACTCATCATTATTCAATTGGATGTTGTCACGCCCAAGAAAATAACATGCAGGATCCGGTTTACCTCCGCTGACAGACTCAGCTGTGATGAGGTGTCCTGACTCTGGACAAGGTAAATTAAATCTGTTCAGCCAGGTCTTGGCCAAGGGTGAAGTGCTTGATGTTACAATTGCCCATGGTGTAGAATAAGATACGAGTGAGTGTAAGAGTGCAGAGGCTCCTGGTATCTCTCTTGCTAGGTGTCCGTGATTGCGTGGCATGGCTGACTCAATCTTTTGTACATCTACACGAGAAGGTCAGCATCAAATCGAGAGCAGTGAGGAGACATATCGCTTGAGTTGGCGAAAGCTGAAAACCAATAACGCAGAAATGAAGTTTGACTTACAATCCCAGGTGGCTTTCTCAGGAGCGACAAGTTTCAGAACGTCCATACTGCGTCTCCCATGAGACATCATCAGGATGCTTTTCGGGTCAACCCCAATATCTTCACCAACACTATCTCATTTGTGTCAGTAGGAGTTATTATACCACTGTGTAATAAGCTTACTCCGCCCAGTGCTTTGATACAGCGGCTGTTGAGTCAATGATGGTGCCATCCAGGTCAAGTAGGAACCCGTCAAAACAAAGTTCTTGCCGCTCAGGCTGAACGTTTGCTTGGAACGCCATATCGGCTTATCAAAGCCTTTTACACCAGGATTAGTTGTGCAGACTACTGACTGATGAAATACGTATTGTTATGATCTTAAGCATAAGAGAATCACGGATCTTGTATAGTAGGTGTGAAATGTACATGGAGGGTGCTGGATAAGTAGGCCATCAATGATCACCCAAACTTACCATTCTTGGTAGCTCCGAGGCATGGCTTCCGTCCCTAGTCCCAAAAGGTCACTCGGCGCCGAGAGTCGACGTGATTGCTGAATTGATTCTCCGATACGGGGTTAACTGTTAAACCTGCTGCAGCTCAAATTTCTGAATATGCCTGTCGACCTGCAGGAAGTCCCCGAAAAGCTCAGGGTTAGAGCTCACATCGAGGTTTCATAGCATGTCGGGCATAGTAGAGAAACTCAAATCCCTCCGAAACGACAATCAGCACTCACCGCAAGGGGTCTTAGTGACTGGAAGTCCGGCCTTTTCTTCAAATTGTTCCAGGGCAGACCAGCCTAATTAACGCAGCCTTACAATGGAGGATCCACGACTGAGCTACAATAAGACGAATAGCATCTTGTGTAAGGCAGCAGATGGAGGATATGGAATCGTGGCAGCCATTGCGTTCGTATTTCTCCGAATCATGAGAAGTCCCTAAACTCACCAAATATGGTCTTCTTAGCTATAATATTGAGCACATTCTTGGCCTAATCCGTGGTGCAGAGAGACAGAGATCGCCGCTTATAATCCAGTTGTTTCCTTGGGCAATAGAATTCTCGGCTGGGATTCTCGTCCATACGGCCGCAATTGCAGCAAATCAAGCGACCGTCCCTGTTGCTGTGCACCTAGACCACTGTCAGAACGAAGATCTTGTGAAGAAAGCCTGTGAGCTCCCATTCGACTCCATCATGATTGACATGTCGCATCTGCCGAAAGAGGAGAACTTGGCCAAAACCAGAGAGCTTGTCTCTTATTGTCGGGCTAGAGGCAAAGTCACTGAAGCGGAGCCAGGACGCATAGAAGGTGGTGAAGATGGTTTGGCTGACACGGTAGACCTGTCAGGTCTTATGACTTCTCCTCAAGAAGCCCAAATGTTTCTTGATGCAGGCGTGGATATCCTCGCACCGGCCTTTGGTAATGTTCATGGAGAATATGGACCCAGAGGTATCATTCTTGAGCACAACCGGTGAGTCCAAGAGGCTGCTCTTGAAAAAGAGAAAGGTGCAAAAGTTCAGAGGTTTGACCACACTGATTCTAGGCTTGAAGATATCCGGCAAGTCACGGCGAGTGGTGGAGTATTTATTGCGCTTCACGGAGTCAACAAATTCCCCGAGGTTCTTGTGCGGCAGCTCATAGTCGGAGGAGTCTCAAAAGTCAACCTCAACCGTGACATTCTTGTCGACTACTACAGGCACATGGAAACCCGTATCAACAAGATACCTTTTACACAGCTTTTGGAGGAGTGTGTAGAAATTGTTGCGGATGCAACGGCCAAGTACATGGATATTGTACTATCGAGTGGAAAAGCATGAGGCCTGGATTTCCGTTTGTTTCTGTCTCTTGTAAAGATAATGTGTATTGAAGAGAGGCATAAAGCAAAATCATATCAATATCACTTGGGCGTGCCATCCATCCCCAGAAATATGCCATTCACCCGCTTCACACCAAGGGGGGCTTAAAGTGGGCTAGCCCGAATTCATCGGCCATCCTCTGACCAATCGGAGAAGGGCTAAACTCCACTAGGTGCCATCGGCGCCGAAGTATGGGACTGACCAAATGGGACTTCCGAGTCTCCGCTGAGGCCATACCTGCTGGAATACTGGAGAGTCGACAGACCTGTAGCATGTCCGGAGAACACAAGAATGGCTAGTGTGTATCTGCCTTCGCGGGGTAAAGTATACAAACAGCAATAGTTAAACTTCCCAATTGCCTTTGTCAACGGCGGCAGATTACGGTGCTTGAGTCTGCATCTCGTTTTTACAATTCGCTACGTCCAGTCAATCTTCTAATGCACCGACGCTGAAGATGAAATCACCACGTCCATATCAGAACAAGCTCGGCATCGTGACCGGGGGATCACGAGGTAGGTGCCCGAACGGAATCTTGGGCAACTTCTGCCAAATTGTAAGTTTGTGCCAGACTAACCAAAGCTTTGTAGGCATTGGTGCTGCTGTGGCGCATCGACTTGCAACCAAAGGATGTAACCTCGTGCTCGCTTGCGTATTCATCAGATGGCTCGACTATTGTCATTGAGCAGCTATGCAAACGACTCTCCTCAGAGCAAGGGATTTACTACTCCCCCGCCAAAACCGACCTACAGAGCCCCAAGGACTCATGCCAGAACATCGTGCAAGCCGCGAAAGATTCGTTCAATTCATACAATTTAGGTGGGTACTTTCAGATAGACATCTTAATCAACAACGCGGGTGTGTCTTCAAACCAATATTTGAACAATGAACGGCACGGCGCTATTGAAAACACTGAATTCGATCGCGTATATACAGTCAATGTTTTGGCTCCATTACTCCTGACTCAGCTGTTGCACCGCATCTTCCCACAGATAGGTCTGGTCGCATCGTCACTGTGTTCAGCGTATCTTCCTCCATTGGCTATCAGGCCCAATCAGTTTACGCAGGAAGCAAGGCTACTGTAGAAGCAATGACGCGGGTCTGGAGCCGAGAACTTGCCCATCGTGCTACCGTGAATGCCATTAATCCTGGCCCTGCATGGGGAGATATGTACGAGAACGCTGGCCCGACCTTTTGAGATATTAATCAACCGTATATGGATGCAACCCCTCTGGCAGCATATGATGGCGAGAAGGATGTTTTAGCCATGGTAGGACCGGATGCGGGGAGATTTGACGCAGTTGTCAACGGAGTGATGAGGGGTAGGCGGCCGGGGTTTACAAGCGAAATTTCTGGAACAATCGACATGCTCTGTTCGGCAGAGGGTGGCTGGACTACTGGAAGCGTCATTTGTGCAAATGGGGGAATGAAGATGTCTATCGTTTGACCATTCCTGCCATACATAGGAGTTAGATAGTTTATGCAAGGCTGTGATTCCAATGTGCTATTCTGATGTAGTGTGTGTGCTGTTGATTGCTAGTCAAACAGATTGCACTATCCTAATTCCACCGTTCATTATTCCAATTGAAAGATACTGGGAAACGAGGCCTGTCATGTAGTCCACATTCATAGATGGGGGGTGGAGTGGTCATAAACTTGATCACCTGCACACTTCAAAATGGTGGTGTCCTTGTGCACTTGGTCGGCTGAAATCGACACATTTCGGAGATACCGATTTGAGTGATTCGGGTGGTATTCAACAAAGTGACCGGCTCCGACTGCGCTTCCTCGGCTCTCCGCACACCACCATAAGCATGAAACCAAACTCCATAAATTGAGCTATTTGCTGGCAATCATTCTTCCTCATTCCAGCCCGAACTAAGAACCACAATGTCTCGGGTGCCCGAAACATCCAAATGCAACCCTTATAACGGAAAGACTGTCCTGTTGAACACTGGACAGCGAATGCCGGCACTGGGCTTGGGAACATTTCAAGACCCCGATGAACAAGAACAATCAGTCTATACCGCGTTAAAGCACGGGTACAGACATATCGATACGGCGCATAAGTTCGTCATTTCCCGCTGACCTTGTCATAATTTGCTACTCCTGACCACGTTATTCTATAGCTATGGAACAGAGAAGCAGGTCGGAAATGGCATTAAGCTTAGCGGCGTTCCAAGGGATCAAATATTTCTGACTACAAAGCTGTGGTGCAATGCCCATCATCCCGATGACGTTGGACCTGCTCTGGACGAGTCGTTACGGGATCTAGGTACAGATTATGTTGATCTGTACTTGATGCATTATCCGTGTTCATTCAAGCGAGGAGTGGATTTTCTCCCGTTTGGCGCGGACGGGAAGATGGTCACAGACACAACACATTTTGTTGATACATGGAAGGCCATGGAAAAGCTCCTTGTCACTGGAAGGGTTCGTGCGATTGGGGTGTCCAACTTCAGCAAGATTGAACTTGAGCAACTTCTCTCGGAGACTGCCACTGTAGGTGGACTTGGCATGTCATAGTGGTCCAAATATTAACTTGACATCTAGGTACCCGCCGTGCACCAAATGGAACTTCATCCATATCTTCAACAGGAAGACTTTGTGAAATGGCATGAACAAAAAGGGATTCGCATCACTCAATTCAGCCCATGTGGCAACCTGAATGCGTTCTACCGAGATGTTTCGTGGGCGAAGGAAGTTGCGCAAATGACTAAACTCATCGATCATCCAACGTTGATCGATGTCTCAAAAAAGCTCGACCGGTCGGCTGTTCAAGTGGCGCTAGCTTGGGGCATTAGTTGTGGGAGAAGTGTGATACCTAAAAGTACCATCGACTGGCAAATACGTGAAAATCTGGCAGCCGAAGAAATTGTGCTCAATGAAGAGGACTTGAAAGCTATCGGAACTATGGATCAGAAGGCTAGGTTTAACGACCCGAGTGCTGATTTTGGGTATGATCTATACATTGGATTAGACGGGAAAGGTTCTTGAGGGACTTTTGTTCCGCCGAGTCGACGCATGTATTGAATTATTGAATAAACCTGATCCATATTTCTCTATGAATCATTTAATGTATCAGCTTTTTTTGTGGTCAAATACTCTAGTTTCATTCATCTCTCACGACTCTCATGCCTTGAAGATAAAACAATTAAATACTGAGGTTGAAGATTCTCTTGGCGGAAAGAAGGCGAGTAACATCGATAACCACGCAGTCCCCGACTCCTCGTCTTGTGACCTAATAATAGCGATATTGTCAAACATGATAGCCACAACTCACTGAAAATGGAAACACTCGTGGTTGGCAACAGAGGTTTGGTGGGACTGGTGATTTTCCCCATTCATTTTCAATCATTTGTAGAGAATCGAATTCACGGCTTCATCGGGTCATGGTATGGTCTCGTGGGTTCAAAGTTTTACTAACAAACAGCTATAGACCCTGTGGGGCCATCGGAAGAAAGACCACCGATAGTTACCAATCGGAGCCCATCTAATGCTCCTCTACCGCGACTTGGATCGTGATGGTCAATCTCGGCTCCGACTTTGAGAATAGAATTCCGAATCCCTGCGGCCTCGGCACCGGTCCCAAACACCGAAGCTCGCGAACTATCTTTTTGGCACCAATCTGGGGACAGAAATTAACCTCACATGAAATTTATTTATCATTTTTTGGGTCTTATCGATGCCATCAAGACTCGCGGTTACGGCCCCTTTATCTGCGGCGGCGTTATAATCATTGGGTGATGCGGTGACAGCTCCCTACCACTGTCAGACCATCAGCACAATTCGGTTCCAACCACCTACCGGCTATTACTAAAATGCCATGTCTCAAAGACAAAGTGTTCGCTGTGACCGGAGGTGCATCTGGAATCGGCCTCGAAACAGTCCGCCTATTGATCACTCGAGGGGCTTCAGTGTCCGTGTGTGACATTCAAGAAAAGGCACTGCAAGAATTGGAAAGCTCCTTCCAAGACCGAAACGAATTTTTATATTTACAAGTAGTCGACGTTAGAAAGCGAAAAAGACGTCGAGAACTAGATAAAAACGACAATTGAACGATTCAGCCGCCTAGATGGGGCTGCAAATCTTGCTGACGCCATCCCCAAGTCTCATAACATTGCGCACTTGGTAGATCAAGATGAAGAAGAGTGGGATTTCGTGTTTGACATCAATGTTAGAGGTGTCATGAATTGCATGAGGGCTCAACTGCCTTATCTCAATACAGGAGGAAGTATTGTCAATGCTGGAAGTGGACTCAGTCTCCAAGGCCGAGACGCCGCAGCGGCATACTCAGCTTCGAAACACGCTGTTGTCGGATTCACAAGCTCCGTTGCCAAGGAAGTCGGTGACAAGGGCATTCGAGTAAATTGCATTGCCCCGTGAGTCTCTTTTCATTGCTCTTCTCAAAGTCCGACAGCGTGAGCTGACGCGGTTGTGAGCTAGCACGGTTGTGTTATGACAGAGGATACATCATGACCCCGATGATGACCAGGGCGGAGGCAAATCAGGGCGAGGTATGCCGGGAAAATCCTTCCGGCACTGCACTCAAGAGATTTGTTGAAGCCACGGAAGTCGCGAAGTTAAATGCATTCCTTCTCAGCGATGAGGCAAACCTTATCACGGGTGCGACTCTATGCGTGGATGGAGGGTGGAATTGTTAGAGTAGAATGGTATTGCAATTTTAATAGAGAGATGAAGAGTATACATTTGCCTTAGGCCTCTCTCAAACTATTATTTAACAAACAAACCCGGCTCCTTGAAGCTCTGCTAGCGGCCTGAAGACCGTCAAGGGTCACTACACCACCCACCATCAACAACGTATGTACTTCCAGTTACCGCACTAGCCTCATCACTGCCGAGGAACACAATCACCTTGGCCACTTCCTGGGGGGTCAAATCGCGCTGCAAGCTTTGCGCCTGCATAACCTCGGCGCGATATTCGGGCGTTAGGACCTCATCTATCTGCCTCTGTGTTGCGATGGCTCCTGGCATGACGCTGTTGATGCGAATATTGTAAGCACCGACTTCTTTGCTTTGGACCCGAGTGAGGCCCATGATTGCGGCCTTGCAAGCTCCATACACGGGCTGACCGGCAGCTGGGATCCGCCACGTAATGGATCCCAGATTTATAATACTACCTCCCATCGATTGCTTCATTGCTGGCAGGACAGCCTGCGTCAGGAAGAACACATGCCTCAAATTGGCATTGATATTGAAATCCCACGACTCAGCCGTGACCTTGTCGGTGTCGAGTCGACACTTGCTGCCCACAGCCGCCGCGTTGTTGACCAAGGTATGCACCGTTCCGTACTCCGCCAATATCTTGTTCGCGGTTGACTGTAATTGTTCTAGATCTGTTACATCGCAATGAATAAAAATAGGGACAATAATTGGAGCCCCGCTGCGGGTTTCACTATCCTTGGATAGTGAGGTGATACGGTCGATGGTCTTTTGAGCTGAGTCGGCAGCGATGTCTAGAAAGACAACACGGCACCCTTGAAGCGCAAAGAGGTGGACCGTGGCTGCGCCTATCCCCTCTGCACCCCCCGTAATAAGCACAGTCTTTCCGCGTAGGCTGGGATAAATGGCATGGTTCTCCGCCATGGTTCAGGCCGTAATTGAGGGGCAGGACGTCCGGAGTGTGTTCTCAGAATTGTGCGGGGTGGGAGAAGGTCAGTGTCAAATGATCCTTACATACCCGGGGATCGTGGAGGTTAACCGACATGTGAATTTTGTATTTCCCACTGCATTATTAGGTCCTAACTTCTTGGGTTCGGGCGCCCGCTTCGTCCGCGTTCGGGTTGTGGCCGAAAACGGAACTCGGCGCCGAGTGAGTCTCGAACTCGGAGTAATCGGATTAGCATTGATCTGGATGTTGAAAATGGAATGGCCAAAGAATTCAATGGATTTTGCTTGATCAAGTCAATTATAACTAAGAGATATGTTTTTGAAGGATATATGTTCAAGCGTTGGTCGTTGGAATGTGCGTGGTATTGGCGGTTTAACTCTATTCTTGATCCAATATGGAGACTACACGACACACACTATCACCACCATCGTTGGATGAAATCGCCAAAGTTCTCGATTTGGCACTTCCTTCTAATTATTCCACCTCATCTGCTACTGTCGTTGATTCTCCCGATCTTCGTAATGCACCATTCAATTTAGCCTGCGAGGGCCTCAATGGGTCCGAGACCGCAGCAGATATTGGAGGCCAAGCGAATCTATTCCCACAACCACGCCCATACAAACAGTACTCACTTGTTGACTGTGCTAAATTGATGGGAATGCCCCCTGAACAAGGTTCTATCCTTGGGGCAGGGGCTGGCCCAGTCCATGTACATGGGATGCCGTCGGAACTTGCACCGCACATGAGCTGGCAGGGTGGGTTTGATAATCTAAAAAACCTTACTCGATCTGCCAGACTCACTGGAGAGTCCCTTGATGAGGCCGAAGTTACCTGTCCAGCATCTGGGAGCACCGAATGTGCACTCATGATGAACTTGTATGGGTCCCTAGGGCTACCAGGCCCAGTTATAAAAGTTACCGCCCAGGGTCGACATGGACACGTTGGCAGTTTTACGGACTTCATGCGCAATGCACTGAGAGAGGCATATGGAGAGGATCACCAAGTCTCACTTGGAGGTGTCTTCATAATGAGGAGAGGCAAGGCGCGATATCACGTCATGCCACCATTTCCATCGAAGGATGAGCTACCTTTCAAGAGTGAGGCAGTTCTGAATAATTGGTTGTCATACCATGATTTTGAGGGGCCTATGGTGTGCCTTGCAATATTTCACTCTGCTGATCCTGAGCAATTAGGAGTCAGATTGGAGCACACACACTGCTTTTCGAACGGAAAGGATGAGGGAGGCCATTACCACTACGATCTGCTGGGAGATGATGAGTCTTATGAAGTGGAGTATGAAGGGTATTTCAACACAGTGAAGACTTTCTTTCAGATAGATCACCCCAAGGTTACTTGAAGTAGATATTGCCTTGGAATGTACGTTGAATAGATTGCGAGTAACAAGTTCCAGTTCTGGAGGTAAAAGATAGTATTCTGAACGATTTCGCGAATCAGTTAGCATTACCATTTTCATTATCTATCACATTGACGGCTACGGCAAAAGTGAAGTGACACTCCGCTAATGCGTAGTGCAATGGTGGCCTATATCCCGTTTGACATTATCTACTACAAGATCACGACTCAACATTTCTAGCACCACGTACATAGGAAATGACACGGGTGAATGTTGGCCTGCCTAATCATTCACGACTCTTCACAACAAGCATCCCAGATGAAATCTAAAAATAAACTGCAAATACTTCTAAATAACCTGAATGGCCATGTTTTCTACATGCTACTTCTTAGCTAAGAGCTATCGCTAGCTGGTAAACCCCCGATGCTAGACATTGTTGCCTATGCAATAGCATTGACTTTTCAAATTTCGCTACAACATTGCCTCTAAAGTACCCAGTCCTTAAATCGTATTCTCATCTCCTCTCCGTCAACTGGCATGCCAAATGAAAATCTCTTTGTTACGAACCTAGTTTCATGCCATATTAAATAAAAGACCAACCTGTAGCTCAAATACTTGAACAGCAGCTGAAGCCATGGGCAAAGGAGCACCAACACTACCAGCTTTTGCAACTGCCCTAGCCTAAGTCGTTTGTCAGCCAAATTACATCCCGCACTTCCAGCCCATACATAACTCACCAGTTTGATTCCTATTTCTTTAGCCTCTTCAATCTGCCGCAAATACCATGGTCCCTCCGTCATCTTGGGGGCATAACGCTCAAATTGCACATTCCAGCCAGCAGCTCCACAGATAATATCGAACATTTGGTCTGCGTTCAATCCAACAGCCTCGGTAAATCCTCGCGACTCAGCAGTCGCAGCCAGATGCACGCCAACCATGATATCCTCGATGTCTTGCAGAGTGATCGTCGATTTTGTGGCCGAAGTCTCCACCTTGGTTTGCTGATGGATGGTGTCCTTGGGGTATCCCTGAAGGTACAACCGCCAAAGGGCAGCATTATCCATTCCAGCCCAGCCGAGATAGATGGTAGTTTGGTAGATCTGTTCCGCCGTCGCAACGAGCGGGACGGGGAAAGACTTATCGCCTGCCGTTCTCACAATAATCGATGAGTCCTTTTGGCTGTTGGTCATGGCAGAGTAGACAGTATCTTCACCAGCGAGCGCATGAGGGATGCGGTTCTTCATGATCCAGCTCGCGCCTTCACCAGATTGGAGGTGATCATAGACTTTCTGGGTATTCAATCCCACCCGTGCCGCGAGAGCCATGACTTCGGCAACAAGAGCGATGGCAATCTCCGGTATAACTTGGTGACACACCTTGCCATTTGCCCCAGACCCGGTCTCGCCATTGGACGAGTCGCTCTTCTGGATTCTGCAAATCTTGGAACCAATTGCCCGGAGTACAGGATCAGCCAATGCCATCCCGCTGTCAGTTCCACAGGGGAAGATTGTGAGATTGCCATCGGCAGCCCCAGATGCACCTCCGGATACGGGACAGTCCAGCAAAAGAATGTCAGGGCGACCAAATTCGGTGTCGAGTCTCTTTCTAACCTCCTGACAGTAGGCTCCTAGGACCGTGGACGAGATGATGATGGCGGCGTTTTGGGAGAGCCCATGGACGGCTCCTGTCTCCTCTTGAAAAAGCACAGACGTGACTTGATGGTGGTTTATAACCATGACGAGGAGCACATCGGCATTCTGAGCAGCTTCTTTCGGGCTAAAAGTTGCAGCCCCGCCGCTCTGTACAAATCTATCGACAAGTTGAGGGACAATGTCATACCCAAAGACCTTGAAACCCTTCTTGATGAGATTTCTGGAAAAGCCGATGCCCATCGCACCCAATCCGCAGATGCTCACGCGAGGTAATGTAGCGTTTTCAGCCATGATAATTGATGCAGTGAGAAAGAGTTTTCAGGGAAATTGATTCTGATGGTCCTTTTTGGGGTGGTTGCAGTTCTCTGTAAAGACCTAGCTCTGATATATGTGTTTGCTGACTCTCGTCAAGGTGTGTGTTGCTGTTATGACCACCTTCGGAGCTACCTGGAGGCATCAGTTTCCTATTTAGCTTGCGAGCGCTGTAAGTTATCTTACCTATCGGAGGCCGTGGTTTATGTTCGGCGCCGAGCAAATTAACCCCACAATCTTCGACCGAGGGTGTGCCCGAAGCACATGGTGCCAATGGCACCTTGAGGATCACATATTTTACCAGCACTGGACTAAAATCAGAACTACCATTTTTGTTCGTTAAATCTTCCCCAATGAAAATCACGGCTATGAGTAAACAAATAAAGGCGTTTGTTTCTTCTCATACGGAGCTGGGAGAGTCACCTCTTTACCGCCAGAGTGACAACACCCTTCATTACGTTGATGTTCTGGGTCAGACGATTAACATTATTGAACTAAGTGGCAACTTCAATCGACGCACTATCCAATGCCCTGAATATGTCACTTTCTTGGGTTTCCATCGGGAGGGAGGCTACATTCTATGTTCCTTCTCGTCGATTGTGAGGGTCTCGGAAGAGGGAAAATGGGAGGTTCAAAAACAAATATTCGAAGATACGACCATCTCTCGTCTTAATGATGCAGGAATCGACAGCGCTGGACGACTGTGGGTGGGAAGTATAGATCGAATTGGAGAGTAAGCAGCTACATCCCCCCATTTGAGAGCATATTTACTAATACAATTTAAGGTCCATTCCGAAGTCATCCGCCGAAGCAAAACAACATCAGGGTACAGGATGTATCTACCGATATGATCCCGATGGTACTCTAAAAATTATGCAAGAAGGCGACATCATTGCTGGCAATGGATTATGCTGGTCACCAGACAACACGAAGATGTACTTTGTGGATTCGTACAAAAATGTAAATGTTCGCATGTGCTGCAGTACAAGATTTTCCTGCTAATGCCAATAGTACATCTGGTCGTATGACTTCGATGCCAATGCAGGAGAGATATCCAACCAAAGATTACTCGTGAACCGCGAAGGGGCAGCGGGAGAAGCAGATGGCCTCCTCACAGATGGCGACGGAAATGTCTACACTTTCATATGGGAAGGCGGCTCTGTCATCAAGTATAGTTCTGATGGAAGGTTTCTCCAGACCTGGAACATAAACGCATCCAGGGTGACCCATGGCGCGTGGGTGGGTCCTGATCTTCGTGACATGGTAGTGACAACTGCAAGAGTGACCAGTGCAAATGTTGTCTGGGATGGGGAAGAAGGGGGGGCTCTTTTTTACCTTCGCAATTGCAGTCGTGGAGGAGTCAGGAAGAATCTATTTGGATGATAGACGCAGCAAGCCCGGAGTTTAGTAGAGAGTGTCGTATCCAAGACGACTTAAGTGGCACAATCTCATATATCCTAGGAGTTGGATCCTAGGCCATTATTATTCTGCCAACTGTTTACGTTGAATGCCAGCATAGAGGATGGGTTGATCATCCAATCCGAGGTCTCTAAGAGTTGGTTCAGAGCATCTGGGTGCCAAATGTCATCAAACCCAAGACCTAACGCTGTTGGCTCTCTCATTGCGTCAATTGGAAGCTGGAATTGGGTAGCCTGGTCAAGGGAACCATGATTTCCTGAAGTCGGCTTTGGAGTATAGCTAAAGGCAAGTTGCTCGTCATAGCCAAAGTTTGTAGGCTCTATTTCCATGGGTGCTGGCGCGCCGGGGTGTTGCAATAAGCGAACCCGTATAAGTTGGTGAAAAAAAGGGTCGTGATATTCGGCAAGTATTTGAGAAATACCGGTGACCGTGGTAAATACGTCTTGTTTGTCCAAGCTGTCTCGATATCGAGAGATTTCCAACGCGAACATGCCTTCAGGGGGATCAGCTAAATGCTATCATCAAACAACTCAAACTTACTCGTGAATGTCAAGGACCAAACTGTGTAGTTGGTGGCCCATTTCAGATGCCATGTGTATGACTCCGATTGCAAAATAAGACGCAACTGGTCCACTGCGATGGATATGACAAATTCGATGATTTCGGAAAAGGCACCACTCGGGTCCTTTATTGCTACTGACAGCTGCCTATTGCCGCTAATTCGAGCAATCGTGGCACACCCGAGAAAGATCATGGCGTAATGCTTTTGCCCCTGGAGACTGATTCTCTGGAACGATGACAGATCGTAGCCACAATCTACCGATGGTCAGCTTCTGGTTCATTGCCCATGTTACGAACCCGAAAAATGCGCCTTGGCAGAATTAGAAGCCCACGAACCGTTATGGAGTGCATCCCATCGTTGGACCCATTCTTCAAACCTCGCTTCTATACTCTGTAATTGCTGCAAGCCATTGTCCTCAAGGTCCTTTGTCGAGGTTATCCTGCTCAAGAAGTCGTCTGCCGGAATGTTAGCTGCGTTCAGTGGTCGGCCTGGCCCAGTTTTCAAACCTCTGATTTGTACTGCCTCGACTAGGGATGCCAGTCTCATGTTTGGGGGATGCGTCTGTGATTGGCATGTGAAATGTTCCAGGTAAATATCTGGAACTCTTGGGATCCTCGATGATCTAGCAGTTCCGATTGCGATTTCACGTTCGATAAAGCACAGCGCAAACCATACTCTGGCACTCCTGATGACTTCTCGCTGACCTTTGGAATTACTGGCGAGGCTCTCCTGCTCAGGCATGTTCTCGTGCGACAAGGACTTATCAAGACCAAGGTCAAGAGCCATCTGCAAGGCGTGTCCTATGGCAAACCATGTGCTTTCGGCGTACGCGACCAAGAGAATCATGCCCTGCACTTTTCCGAGAGACGAAGGATATTGAAAGAGGCTCTCAGCGACAAGCTCCTTGACTTCCCTCAAGCACCTTTCCCGAAGTATTGATCCTTCAATGCAAGATGCCAGAGCGAGTATGACAGCAAAGCAGAAGGCCTCGCGAGAGCGCAAAGTCTCAAAACTGTCGAGAATGGGATCAAAGATGGGAAGGAAGTTACTTGCGTTTGCCATAAACCTACCCCCTTGTTAATAATCGCCAACCCAGCCCGAAGATCAATAGAATAAAATCTCACGTGTTAAAAAGCTGTCTTGCTTGGCGCTGATCCAGGAGTCCTTTGGAGATCATATCTTGCTGTCCGGTACCTCTCCCAAATAATAGGCCTGGTCGCAAAACCTGTGGCTTACTAACACTGGAAGATGTATCAGTCGGTGTCTTAGATTGGAGGTTGCTGGAATCTCCGTAGTGGCTCAAGTTATGCATAGCGGAGACGGGAGCTCGCAAGTCTTCGAATGTCAGCTCCGATGGCTTTGTTGCTGGTGTGTGACTGAGACATGGCCCGGCCTCGGCGGAGGAATCCGATACCCTCGAAACACCAGTTGGAACTGGGCCATGCGATGAGATTGGAGTTGAAAATGAAAGCAGGTTGACGTCTACAGCAGGTGTTTGCGCAGTACTTGGTCGGGCACGATCAGAAGGACACTGAGGGCCTGGGCTAGACTGCGCTAGGCGGCTGCCACACTGTGAGCAATTCTACCTCGGAGATGAGTGCTACTAATTCTACGAACCTCCTCACACATGGGTCGCCACGCTTGGCGGCAGTCTCCCTCTTGCGAGAGCCAATAGCGTCATAGATGCATTGGACCCCGTTGTCGTGGCAGCGCTGACATGTGCCATCGTTGAGGCGTTCGCATTTGAGTTTGTGTTTTCTGCATGTTCGACATGCCTTGAACCGTCTCCCAACATGTGAGTTATACTCTATCGTCCCCTGG
The DNA here is from genome assembly GCA_013403855.1 of Calonectria honghensis. Taxonomy (NCBI): domain Eukaryota; kingdom Fungi; phylum Ascomycota; class Sordariomycetes; order Hypocreales; family Nectriaceae; genus Calonectria; species Calonectria honghensis. The sequence continues at coordinate 745,481 of VTGB01000025.1, forward strand.
AACCTCGATTGTGGCGCAACCTGCATACCCTCAGCATCTTCGAGCCCGCCAGGGCCCTGAAGCTCGCCATGTATATCCAGTCCTACTGAAGGTGATGGAGACATGACTGCGTCGACCTGGGAGATCACCGAAACAACCATCAACTCACTCCCCAGCTTTGCTCCAACTTATTGAAACAGCCAAGACCTAGCAAGGTTGAGAATCCGAGGCTGTGCGGGGAATATCAATATCAGCGAATCGGAGGCTGAAGATAAATCCACTCGGCGCCGAAAACCGAAAGGAGACAGGACTTGACAGGGTCACGCCCCACATGCCCGAGCAAAATCAAAGCGACCACTGGCAGTGGGAACTACCCTATAGTTGATTTAGCCGATGAAGGAGGGCTAACACTTCAAGACCTTATTCAGCCTTCGTACCGTTTGGCAGACCTTGAATCCTCAAATTATATATTTCTACACATGGATTTGAGATTAATACTTTCACTGTCGATATTTCCCCAATGACCTCATGTAAGGGGTGCTGGACCATTGTGCATGCTCATGGTTTGATAATTTCAATCCCCTTCAACTCAAGGAGCTTCGTCACGGGCGCTAGCTGAGTTCTCCCAGTCCTTATCTTATCAGCCGATAAGATAAGGTGGTTAGTGGTGGGTCCGTGCGCCCCAGCTCCTTACAAATCACCATTGAATGGAAGACAGGATGGCGATACATTATTGACAACATTTTTGAATTGAGAGTAACTAAGTATCACTTATGTTGGCGATTTTCCCTTCAAATAATACCAATGGGTTTACAATTAATCTTATCATTATCTAAACTTTGGATACCACCTCCAATCCATTCTTGGTATCCGTTGAGGCCTGGTCGTAAATGCTCCCACTTCCAACCAAGATTCCTTGGATCATATCGGGGTTCTCCCCTTCAAAGAAACCCTCCGAATCAGCCATGTACTCGAAATCCATCGGTCCAGACATGTTGTCGGGGTACACCGGGGGAGGCCAAATAAGGCATGTAACATAGTAAACCAACGACCCCATCAGCAAAGACAATAAGAATCCCAGTTTGTACATGTTTTTACTGGCTTGATTGACCGAATTAGGATTAAGGCTTCCAGCGATACCGTGTACCGTGAATGCAACACCAGCAATCCACGCGACAACCGCGCGAAAGTTCCAGCCCTTGTAATATGTGTACGGGGCTGCATTGTCTTTGGTGAAGAGGCTGGGGACGTGCAAATTCCCTCGACGAATAATCCAATAATCAACGATCATAAACTAAACTTTTTAGCATGCATTCTATATTCTAATAGAAACATCAAGGGTAAAACTTACTCCACAAGTAGGCATGAGAAACACGGTATATGAGCCCAGGAATGTGAGGAATGATTGTGCGTTTGCAATGATTTTCCAAGGTACGAGAAGGGGCGCCAGAAACGCACAAATCACTTGACCTCGAACAATATTGATCCAACGCGGCCATAATCCACTGATATCGGCACCAACAGGAAGTGAGTTGGATCCAGCGTTGGTGGCAATAATTGCAAGCATCATTCCCTTCAAATCATAATTAGTATTCCATATTGTCCATGGAGGGTTAGAGACAGATACTTACGGCACAAGCAAAGAAGACACCTGCACGAGCGCCTGGACCCCAATACACGGTAAGAATTTCGCTATACAGATCCCAAACATTCCAATAGGCTTTGCCAAATATGGAAGCTGTGGCGCTTGTGGTCGCACAGCTGAGGAACATGACTAACACCTTGCTGATCAAGATACCGATGCTCTGCGACCATGTTGCTTGCTCCGGCCTTGTCGCATAGCGGGCAATATCAGGCTGGTTGACGAGAATCGGGCAAAGAGCGCCCATCACACTGTTGATGGCTTGGATCATGGGCCACACCAAAGCACTTCCAGATAACGCCGTACCGCCAAAGCTGAAATCACCAAGAGAGCCTCCATTCATGCTCACAGCCCAACCCAAGACTCCAAAAAGGCCTGCTGTGGTGGCGACAGCCTTGACAACAAACAGATGGCGGAGAATCGTCGGATGGATAAACATGACGGGCATTTGTAGAATCCAGAAAATGAAAAAGGCCAACAAGCCTTGCGAGGTGATGCCGGCGCTAGCAGGGAGCTTGTTGGCCAAGTTCACCCAGCCCGAGCCGAAGATGGCGCGAAGGGCGACTGAGGTGAGCATACCTCCATAGTAGGTCTGGGTTGCAAAGTAAATCGTGGCAACCGACGCTCGGACAACGATGAACAACTTTGAACCTGTGACGCCCGCGGCTGCGCGAATGTACACGGGAAATCCAACGTGGTACCTGGTTGCTCCACGCGAGTTCAGCACAACAACTGCGCTCAGGATCACGGAGCCAATTACTGCAGCAACTATGCCGTGCCACCATTTCTGGCGCATGTCAATATTTGAAAGCAACCATCCACATACAAGGCTGAGAACTTACCAATCCAATCGTAATAAGCGTTGCGCCAAGATTATATGAACTTGGTGAAAAGGTTTGGGTCAGGTAGTAAGCGAAAAAGTGCAGTGCCGTCCATGATCGCTGCTCTGGTCATTTTTTCTTTAGCTTTGTGCAAATTATGGTTCTCTTGCGATGGCACATACCCGGTGGCGTTGGAAGCAAATCTTCATTGAACAGAGCCTTGCCGCCTTCTGGCCATTCTTTTGTCTCCAAGAACCGAACCAGATTCTTCTTGGAAGAAGTGGCCTTCTTGAGTTTTCGCGCAAAGGCCATTTCCAGAACCGCCGTGTTGGGATGTTTGGCTGAGGTTGGTGGAAAAGTATTGCACAAAGCGAGGTCCACCTTCCATGTAGGAGCGGCACAAAGCGTGGCCAAGGTGGTTGTGATATATGGAAAGGATTTCCATGGTGTCGCCGCCTTTTTGCGTGCATCAATCTGCACCCGTTATCATCCTCGACTAGCTCAATCTAAATTTCTGGACTGATAAGGTGCTCATACTGACGGTTTCATGCCAAGAGCTTGAACCAGGCTCACGAACCATTCTGATCCATCATCCCGATCTTCGGGATCTAAGCTACAGCAGGCCAGGGGTGCTGATAAGCCACTTTCGGATGTCCGATGGCTGGAGCACACCGTCGTCGGGGCACCTCCGATAGCGTGTGGAGCGCTTAAGTTACACCAGCTTTTGATTGGTACCATTGAATGGGGACTTCTCCAGTGCCGAAGCCCCAATTTCAATGGAACTGAAGATGGTCCACGAACCAATCTGAGCCCTTCGTTTAGCCCATCCATCAGCGCGGGTGAATTACCCGTATTATTAATAAAATTGCTGCTATTTTTTCTTTTTTCATTCTTTTCAATTGAAGCGGTCCGAAAGGTGCAGGTTTGTGGTCAGCTTACATCGGGTTTCTTCTTCACCTGTGAAAGGGCCAGACAATCACACCCGGTCGCAAACATTCCTTCTAAGAATGGGCTGTATCTTTTAATCTCCTTAGAAAATTCCTATGTAACATCTTGGCACGACCTTTTAGCTTTCAATTCTTCTCATCAGTATCATGGGGCGTGCTACACAGCTCACAGCGGCTGAAAAGGCCCTTCACGACCAAACCGATCTTCTCCCACGCCGCCGGCTCATAATTGTATTTGCTACTTTGTCGGTGACGCTTCTTATCACATTCTTTGATCAAAATGGGATTAGCGTAACTCTACCGACCATTGCAACTGATCTTAATGCTGGTGAAACCATCTCGTGGGCTGGAACAGCGTCACTGCTAGCCAATACCACCTTTCAAATGCTCTATGGCCGTCTGTCGGATATTTTCGGTCGAAAAGCTGTATATCTCACAGCTGTTGCTCTTCTAAGTCTTGCTGACTTGCTCTGCGGTCTGGCTCAAAACCCGACAATGTTTTACATATGCCGCGCGATAGCAGGAATCGGTGGAGGAGGAATCACGAACCTTTCAATGATTATTGTTAGCGATATTGTCACGCTTGAACAACGTGGAAAGTACCAGGGAATTATTGGTGCCATGGTTGGTCTCGGAAATGTCGGTGGGCCCTTCTTAGCCGCGGCCTTTATCAAGTCTGCAAGCTGGCGTGCATTCTTTTACATGCTGGCTCCCTTGGCCGCCATCGCAGGTGTCATCGCCTACTTTTTGCTGCCAGACAAGCCTCCGACAATGAAGCCGAAGGAAGCGATTCGCAACATTGATTACGCTGGCTCTTTTACATCGTCTGTTGGCATCATTTTACTTTTGATCCCAATCTCTGGTGGTTAGTCTAGTGTGACAACAAAATCTGGATTTAACTAACAATGTGCTACATAGGCGGAGCGTACTTTTCATGGAACTCACCAATGGTCATTACCTTCCTTGTAGTAGGAGCCCTGTTACTAATTGCATTCGTTTTTGTGGAATGGAAATTTGCAAGACTTCCCATGATGCCTGGTACGCGAGCACACATGAAAAATGCATCCCCAAGATAGCTTGCTAATGCGAAATAGTTAACATCTTCCACAGCGGTGCTGTGATAGTAATGATGATACAGTCCTTTTTATTTGGGGCCGTGTACCAGTCATACCTATACTACGTTCCTCTGTACCTCCAAAATGCTCATCAGTATCCTGTCATCACTTCGGCTGGAATATACGTTTCGCTTGTCGCCGTCCAGACACTCTTCTCAATATTATCTGGCCAGTACATCTCTCGGCGCAAGCGCTATAGCGAGGTTCTTTGGTTTGGGTTTGGTTCTTGGACACTGTAAGTCTACGGGCGAGAGAATTCGAGCATGAATGCCAACCTCTGAACTTGCAACTAATATCGCATTCTAGTGGCGCCGGACTCACGCTTATATATACTCGGCATACTTCCCCTGGTGTCATTGTGATCCCACTGATGCTTATCGGGGCTGGGGTTGGTTGCATTTTTCAACCCACTTTGGTGGCGCTTCAAGCGCACTCGCCAAAGTCGCGTCGCGCAGTCATAATCTCCAACCGCAACTTTTTCCGTTGCTCTGGTGGAGCCGTTGGACTTGCAGTTTCTGCAGCCATGTTACAAGGTGCCCTACGATCAAAACTACCTGAACAGTTCGCATATCTCTCTCACGACACCTATTCTCTGCCGGCCAATTTAACAACTTCTGCTGAGGCAGGGCCAGTATTGGATGCATATATGCACGCAAGTTATCTAGTGTTTCTGCTTCAAGTTCCATTGATTGGAATATGTCTTTTGGGCTGTATGTTGATCAAAGACCGGGGTTTAGAGCCACCGGAGGACAAACCCAATAGCCCGATTGCCGAACCCCAGGATAGTGAGAAGAGAGTTACCGGGTAGCTGCTTTTAAATATGCTGTTGATAAACTCTTAGAATATAGATTATTTTTCATTCGATAGGCCCTGTAGTGTCTCAAAATCAGGCATCCAGATTGGTGTCCCTCCATCCTGATCTATCCAGTTTGCCATTTCCAACACGATTGGCCACGCGTCGTTGTTACCACTGCCCGATATTCCGCCGTAAGTATCTCCAACCATGTTTTGTCCGGTTACAATTCCTTGCCAGACAGTGGAGTCGACCGCCATCGCCTCACTCGGACCCCCATCTGCCACAAATGGCTGATGTCGCTCAGAATTCTGTAAGTCTACTCTGGCCGGCGAGTTTCCAGCCTCGGGATTTCGATTTTGGGTTTTGGTTTGTTGTCGTGATATTTTTGAAGACGTGCGTTCTTCTTCACTCGAGGTCAGCCGTCCCATTGCCGCGCTGACAAGAACCTCAAATGCATCCCGATATCGTCGTACCCACGATGCCCTTTCGCTCATTACAAAAAGCACCAAGGAGCAAGCCCGGATGTCATCTGCTAATGTCACACTCCACACCTCATGCTTTCTTGTCCAAAGGCCATACAAAAGCGTTGCGCCCGCAACAAATACTGTCTGGACGGCAATAAAACTATGGCCATAATCTGGGCTTTGATGGAGCAGTTTGTGTGCTTGGCATATGTCACCTGCGGCTCGCAGACATCGGGCATATAGAGGGTTTGAAGGTTCGAGGAGAGGTAGGAAGGGCTGAATGAGAAGCCTAACTGCGCGGTGGTAATGTAACAGTGGGTAGTTCAAATCCGGGGATGACACCGGCAGTGATGATAGTAGCAGAGATTTCCAGTCCTCTAGGTCCTTCAATAATGGATCAAGCTTTGAGAATAGTGATGTGAGTGGTTTATCCACGCGGTAGATAGAGTGATGTATGGAGGCTTCTATCCTTCGCAATCTGAAAAGATGGAGTGCTAAATTATTTTTTGGCTGATGCAGTCTCGGACTCCCGTTCTGGGACAAGGACAAAGAACTGCAAATATCCGAATCGGGGAACGCAACGTCGATTTGGCTGTCCGAAATACTCAATGGCCGCCCCAGAGAAATTGCAATAGTTCTCTCTAGTGAGTAGACGGACCAAAACAAGCGACGCCGACGGTCGACAACATCTACTGGAAGATTTTGCTCACGACCTTTGCGGTGCATACCTAAATCAATGCAAGTTCGCATGGCAAGACCGATCATATACCATAGACCGTGGCTCGATGCTGTTCGAAGGTGGTACAGAACTAAAAGGGTCATGGCTTCGATGTTCTGGACAGTACGAGACTCTCGCGCAGAGGAGATGTGCTGGAGTGCTGCCATGTAAAGGCTCTGGAGACACAGGTTAAACTTCAAACTACTTAAAACTACTTGTTGATGTGAGCGTTACATACCTCGGCTGAAAAGCTAGTTTGCTTCTCAGTCAATTGCAATAGGGTTGCGCCGATTGCATAGACTAGATAAAGCTTGAAAATGCCAAACCGCTGTTCTGTTGACAAATCCTTTGGTGACGCCTCTGCAAGTTTGAACCTGTCTTTGTGAATCGACCATACATCCTCTGGTTGGAGAAAGGGGTATCTTGCATGCAGTTGCACAAAATAGGCGTTAATAATTCTTGAGCCCAACTCGTTGCTGGGCGGTTCCTTTGCACTTCTTGCTAATAACTCGGCCAAGCTGATAGATCTTGATCCCCCTCTGCGTGGGCTCTCATAACTATCATCTCTATTTGTCGTTGTTGGACTGGAGGCTTCCGGGAGCGATTTATTCCAGACGGTCGCTTGAACCATCTCGCCGAAGTTGACAGCCAGTGATAAACCCGAGGATGAACCAACGTATGCTGGAGCCTCGAAATTTCCGGTTGACATAAGATTGACAATGTCATCAAGGGCACTATGGCGTTGTTCGGGTCCCATAGTATTTAATCTGACAACCCCTTCGCCCTGAATATTCTGCACATTTTCCAGCTGTCCCAGCTGTTTCTCGAGGAAGGCGACTCTGTCTTCAAGAGCCTTTGTATATCTAGATGCTATCAGTTAGAAATACTCGAAGCATGTTGGCTCAATTGGGGCCTTACGACGCTGGTAGGGCCTCATCAACCACATCGGCCTTGTCACATGATGATCCGGATTTACGACAATTCGAGCAGACAGGAATTTCGTTATCACACTGCGTTTTCGAACCAAAATGACGAATAGTTAGAAAAGTTTAGTTTGCTAGGTTGTTCTTCGAAGCTCTGCGTGGCATTGCAACTCAATCAACCATCGTCCCTTTTCCCCCACCAGAAATTGTGAAGTAGGACAAGAACAACCAAATGCAAGAAAGTTTCTCACCTTTTGTTTTCGGCTTTTGCACCTAGTGCAAGCAGTTCTTCCTCTCTTGCGTGGATTTGGCGCATGAGCTGGAGTATGAGGACCACTGGGTTGTGGTGAAGGTGGGGTCATTTTGTTGGTGGTGGGCGGTTCACGCATGTTCGGGCTTTTTTTGACCATGAAGCTCCGGGCGGACCTCCGATTTACATATCGGCTCGTTTTCATCCTATCTAGCCCCTAGCCCCGCTGCGGATAAAGGAAAGCAACCCGTTTATCATTGTGATGCCGGAGTAGGCCGATCTTATCGTCGCCCTATTCCCGCGCTAAGGCCGTACTTCTTCAAACCAGCCATCGCCCGTTGGAGGCAAAGACCGCCGGTTTGTGCCCAGTCTACAGCATGAGGTTCTTGGATACCGTCAACGTATCTTCTAAAATGTTATTGATTTCATTACCTACTATGAGACTTTAAAGCTATGGCGATGCATTTCCTTCAGGCTCTAGCCACTTTCCATTTGGTTTGTATGGAAACTTTTCCCTCATGTGCTTGGCGATGTCTCTCCTTGTAGTCACCCAAACACCTGGCTTTTCTTTGATGTATAACATAAACTTCCTCAATGCCTCCGATCGTCCTGGTTTCCCGATAATGCGTGTGTGGAGGGGAATATTCATCATCCTGCCACCTTCTCTGTACAAACAATCGAAGGTATTTTTGAGGTATTGCTCGTAAGTCTCTGCAACAGAGCTTCCAAAGCCAGGCGACATGTGAAATTTGCCGTCGTTGCAGTCGTAGTTGTAAGGAATAAGAAGGAGCCCCTTTCGTTCCTCCTCTGGGAGATCCTTTTCGTTGGGCAAGTCGAGCCAGTAAGGCACGTCATCGTTGTAACACTCCGACGACCAAAGCAGTTCTTGGCCTAGACTCTTCCAAACCTGTGGTAGCACCATGGGTGTGTTAGGAGTGCCGCGGCCAAAATAAGCACCAACGGGCATCTCGCCAGTAACTTCTTTCAACACCATGATGTTTTGCTTGATATATTCTCGCTCCTCCTCTGGGCTGTAGTCCCAAATGTCAAGCCAGCGGAGACCATGACAAGCGATTTCATGGCCATCGCGGACGAGAGCCTTGGCGAATTTAGGGTTTCTCTTCAGCGCCATCGCAACGGCATATGTGGTGAAGCTCCATCCGAATTCTTTGAAAAGGCGAATGAGGCGCCAAGATGCAGCACGGCTTCCATATTCATAATCGTGTTCAGCATTTATGTACCGAGCCCCTTCTTTGTAGCCGCCAGAAGCTCCTTTTTCCCAAAGGTATGGCTCCGAAATAGGGTCACCGTCCAAAATATTTCGCTCGCCACCCTCTCTACATCACTATGTCAGCACTTGTTTGTGATAGGAGTAACTCTCGCCTTACTCATAGTTCAAAACGAAAGAGACCGCAATTCTGGCTCCGCCAGGCCACTGTGGATCGAAGGACTCCTCCCCGAAACCTAACAATTGGCTTGTTAGTAAAATTCTAATTCATCAGTTGAAATAATGCATCTTGCCTTCGAAGTCTCGAGGCACATCCAGACTTTCATCAATATACACCATGATCAGTCGCGAGTGATTCAGATTTCCAACTTTTAACTTTGCAATTTGATCCGGAAGCTGTTACTCATGTGCGACTTCTGTGCACGCCAATGACGAACTACAGAGGCCATTTTATCTTTGTTTCAACTCGCTAGACTACATTGCCGCAAGGCTCGTATCGGAGCTCCGATAGTAAAGGATTGGCCGTCGGCGATGTGGAGCCCAATCCTGATAAGAAGCGGGGTTTGGACCAGATCAGCAGACTAACCACCCACTGATCGGGGTATCGGATACTCGCCGAGATTCTTATCGCTCATCGGCAGAACGATAGGCAAACTGAAAGAGATAGGCTCTGAGACTTGAATCCGGTACTCGAGTTGGTTTGGATGCCATCAATAGTTAATACCAAGTCGCATGTCCCAACAGATTTGAGCATCTAGTTCCGAATCAACATTTCACTACCTTCACATACATCTATCAAAATGTCCGTCTTTTCACTGGATGTTGACAAGGCCAATCCTGTAACTGAAGCTGTCGTCAACGACTTGTGCCAGACATTGGGTGTCAAAATTCGCGATGATGAGAAGAGCGACTACCAGCGGCTTCTCGCCGTGTTTCATGAGTCTGTTCAAGGATTGATGGCACTTCCGGGTACTTACTTTGGGCTACACGAAAAACTGGAATATTCGCTAACATCTATAGACTATGTCCCATCTGTAGATCTAGACAAATTTCCACGAGAGCAAATCAGGTTTCCTGAGTCCTCTGAGAACCCACTTGGCGCTTGGGCGTGGCGATGCATTGTCAAAAGCAAAGAACCAATTGGAGGCTTGCTTGCCGGCAAAACTATTGCTATCAAAGACAATATTGCGGTCAAAGATGTTCCAATGTTGCTTGGGACAAACTTTATCCGCGACTATACACCAGTGGGTCTTCGTGGGAACTCTATGAAACGTGGAAAATGCTAACTTATGGCGAAGAATACGGACGCCACTTGCGTTACCAGACTTCTTGAAGCCGGGGGTATAATAACTGGCAAATCTGTCTGCGAGAATATGTGCCACTCTGCGACAAGCAGCTCTTCAGGTACAGGCCATGTGCATAACCCCTACGCTCAAGGCTACAGCTCTGGCGGCAGCTCAAGCGGATCCGCAGCCCTTGTTGCGAATGGAGACGTGGACATGGCGATGGGCGCTGACCAAGGAGGGTCCATCCGTGTGCCTGCAGGCTGGTGTGGGCTGTATGGCTTGAAGCCGACGTTCGGGTTGGTTCCGTACACGGGATGTGGCTCCAATGAACCTACAAACGACCACGTGGGCCCCATTACTAAAAGTTTGCTTGAAAATGCCCTCATGCTGCAGGTAATTGCTGGCAATGACAATATTGACGATCGATCATTTGCTGCACCGTCGCCGGAAAACGTACCCAAATACTATGACAGTCTCAACGCGCTGGAAAATCCGCAAGATCTCACCGGCGTACGGATTGGAGTACTTCTGGAAGCTATGAACCAGCCTTCAGTGGAACCACGAGTTAGAGCCTCTGTCGAGGCTGCCATTCAGGGATTTAGAGCGTTAGGTGCGACGGTCGAAGAGGTTTCTGTACCGCTACACTCTCAAGGTGCGGCTATTTGGACGGCAATCAGCAAGACCGGCGGCTATTTGGCCAAGCGTAACCTCAACTTTGGTCGGCGTGGCTACGCGATGAATGATTTGAGCGCAAAATTCCAGGAGCTCAGCCAAGACCAGTGGGATGAAGGATATGTTTCAAGCAAAAACATCTATCTCAATGGGCTCTACGCCCAGAAGCATTTCCCAGGCCTGCTAGGCAAGGCTACCAACCTGAGCCGCAAGTTGCGAGACGATTATGATACTGCCTTGAAGAACTTTGATGTCTTGTTGGCACCAAACCTCCCATATATCGCCAATTCTCATGCACCATATGACTCAACACCATTACAAAAGATTTCTAAGCAGGTTGGACTGACCGCCAACACGGCGCCTTTCGATCAATCGGGTCACCCGGTTCTTGCAATGCCCATTGGAATGCTGCCGATTGAGGAAGGTAGCTTGAAAGGCTCAGGGACAAAATTGCCGGTCAGCCTTCAAGTGATTGGGAAGTGGTGGCATGAAGAGGACGTGTATCGTGTTGCGTATGCATGGAGTCTCGCAAACGACTGGACGTTGCGATGAAATTTAGACAATATGGCTTAGTAAAATGACATAAAGCGTCTTGGAAAATTCGAAAAAATATTTGCTTGACCTTTTATCGTGCTTCTGACTGGTTGCGACGTCACTGGTGTTCAGCTGAACCGACGCTTGACTAGGTAAGGTAACGCCGCGTACACGACTTGAGTGTAACGAGAGCTGAGAAGGGGACCCAAATGTGGACCAAAACACCAAACTGTATCTCGTACCAGCGGTTAATATCTAGTTCCTGCCCAGCTTACATACAATGTTGAACTCTTCGGTCTCTTTCTACCTTCAATCCAGCATCTGCAAGGGACATTTCTAATCTGCGCGCATCTTGAGGCATCCACAACATAATCCTAGTCACTAGTCGGTGAGGAATAGATGTGACTCTACAAATATATTGATAGCAGATTGATATTACAATCTCAATTTCATTACTATTATTCAGCATCATCGACGGACATGTTCGCTAAAATCCCGAAATGTGCAAAATGATGATGGATGCCGTTGCAAACCGCCATCGCTAGCCATTTATGATTCTGGGGAATGGCCAAATTAACAGCTTGGATCAATGGTCCACTTCTGGTTATCGCCTCCATTGTAGCGGTAGAGGATGATTCGGACACCAGACCTTGGGTCTGCATTTTCCAGATCCACCACCATATTTTCGTCCCACGTGGTTCTAATTCCACTAAATTCTTGTCAGCAATCGCATATACCAAGGATTTAAATGAGCTCACATAGTCCCGTCATTGTTCTGGTACACACCCCAACCCACAGTTGGATCTTTAAAGCCAAAGCCTCTCGTGCATGATAGCTGGTCGCCGTTGGCACCTAGTAAAACGGTTAGACCATAAAGACATATTTGGGTGATTAGAATTACCCGAAGTCGTCATAAAAGTATTTGTCGCGACGTTGTAAAAGGTGAATGAACCATCGTTCTTCTGCACCCTGGTCCATTTTTGGTTGTCTCCTCCATTATAATTGCTGTGTTATTTGTGTTAGTAAATTCGTGAAGACTATCTTTAAAGAATTTCGGGATTTTGGGGGGCATTACTATGCTATAAGATTTCCTTCAGGCTCGCTCCTCTCAAGGTCAATGACGATGTTGGGGTTCATCGCACTGCGAATACAGAACGAACCCTCCCAAGCCTAAAATACAGATTAATACAAAGGTTTAATCAAGAAAGCATATATATCGCATACACTCTATAGAAGAAGATTAGTATTTGTGTCACGAGACCGCCTAGAAATACTGACCTGTCGAATCCCTCCCTGGTTCGTATCCCACCATTGGCCAGCAGCAACGGCGCCGATGAGTGTGGTGAAGAAAGTAAAAGACTTCATTTTGGTGATAGATTCTTGAATATTGATGATATAATTGTCGAAGTAGAATGAATGATTGGAAATAGGCGATTGTGTGTGATGGTATTGATGAAGGAAATGGGGAGAGTAGCACCCTTATAAATGTTGATGATGATATGCGGCCGGTCCATTTCACACTGAGCCTTCAATATAATTATGGTTTTATTCTATTCATCCTTTAATCTAGAGTAGATAATAGCCTCTCATGCGACCAAAGCATCAGAAATCACAACTGTTGTGGTTCAGAGCGAATCTGACGCCGGCCGTGGTACACTGGCTCAGGGCTGAGTTGGCCGTGCAGTTCAGGGCTGATGAATTATTTGGTGGTGGTAACGACTAACGTAGCCAATATCAAAAACACACAGATCTTCATCCGTAACTCGGCATCCAAGTTTTACTTTGGATCAACATAGGCAACGCACCACACTATATTACGCCAAGTACCCGCGCGCTCTGAAAATGTTGGGGCTTTTCATGCAGCTTCGAGAAAGTATTGATGGTAGACAAGCGAGACAACGTGCATTGAGCTTGCATTTGGCCCAAGCTAAATTAAACTTTCTTCGCGTTGTTTAGTGCGCGACGCTCGGACTTTGCCATAACAATCTTGCTAAATGTGCTCTGACCGGGTGGTTTGGTATTTGGTGTGCTAAGACAAGCAATGACCATCCGCATTGTGGCTCGGCCAAATTGCGGTGTTTTTCTTCTTTTTTTAGTCTTATTAAGCTCCCTCAACGGACCCTGAAACACCGTTCATAAGCTAGGTATTTGATTCTGTTCACCAGATGAAATACTAACAGCTACAGGCAGTATGGCCGACTCAAATACGTGATATAGCCCGGTGTCACAGAGCCTCCTAGCCATTCGGCGGGAGGACCGCACATCTGATCATTTTTAAGTAGCTAGCTGCGCAGAGCCTGGAGCCAACACGGCTATTCTTATACTTCGGACAATTAGGATTACTTACCAGCTGTTACGAGCCGGTCCCATTTAACAGCTGTTATCCGTGCCTGTAACCACCAGCATTGTGGTTATTGACTTATCTTTTGGCCCAATCGTCAATTGACGTAAAAGAATGCACGGATTCTTACACCAGCCTCGGAAACTTTCGGTTTGAGAAAATCCGGAAACGCACCATTGGCCTTAGAACCCTTGACGCTGAGTTTATCGGAATGGATTCAGGATCAGAATTCTGATCAACGCGCCTCAAATAGATAGATCATGCAGATGATGGTTGTCATACAAGTCCGAGAGGTTTATTCGGCTCTACAAACCACCACATTGCCCCCAGGCGTCATTTTTGTCGTGTTGTAAATATTGGAAACGAGACGCGCCGGATTGCCTGTCTGGAAAACAGATCCTCTGGTCGATGGATTTGTTGCCAATAAAGTAATGGGTAAACATGGTATGCTGCAAAAACTTGTTAGGCATATAAATCTAGAACCCGGTATTTTCTTTTGTTGTGCAGGAGCCAGAGTTGATTCATGTTTAAGCTGAGCAATCTCCGTATAAACCCGAACAGCGACCGAGTAAACTCAAGTACGCATAAAAAGACCTGAGTATTTATTATGTTTTATTAATCTTGAAAATTGTTCTCGCCTGAAGCTCACTTTTCTTATTGCTTTTTATGTTGCCCCTGCATCTCACTCCACCCCCCTCTAGTCCTGTTGAGCTTTTTTAGACTAGTGTCATGATCACTTGTTGCACCAGTGAATTATACTACCACAGCATGCAGTAGCGTGGCTATTTCGTCGTTCTCACACAGGCTGCTGCTAGTCTTGGTCCCTTCCCTCCATTCCAGCCTTTTGCCCCTAGGTTTACCTAGAAACTTATTCCCCCTATAACCTGTTTGGCCCAAGCATTTTCCACTCAAACAATCTGGATCTCGGTCGTTTGTCTAGATAGAATCATAGTTAAACTTTGATAAGAGTGTTTTGGAGGGGGCTGGAGAGAGGATTGTGATTGAGAAGATGCGCGGAAATGGGATCCAGTAGCGGGATAATGGGTGCGAATATTTCATCATGCCAATGCGGTTTATTGGAGCATACTAGGATTTTTTAAAACAAGTTTGATGGTTTCCTACTCATCATATGTTCAGGTGCCTTTCTATTGGGGGCGCAATTTCCATGTTGCGCTGTTCAGAAGGGTGTCAGTTGTCAAATCTTGCCATTTTCGCTTTTCGCTTTCGCTTTCGCTTCCGGATTTTAAGTTCCAGAACAACACAACCGAAATACATAAAACGACCGCGGTGCGCATCAATTTCGTATTTGAGGACGCCAAGAGATCTTTCTCTGGTTCATTTTCAACACCCAGCAATCGAAATTGAAATTTTTTTACTTTCACCTTTCCATTCTCACCGCGAACTTCTCGACAGAGGAATGAAGTCCATCCAAGTGACAGGGCCGGGGGTAGTGTCATGGGTCGACATCCCCATGCCAGAGTATGGCCCCAAGGATGTTTTATTGAAGATGAAGAGCTGTGGCATCTGCGGTTCGGATGCTCTGTACACAGAAGCAGGTGGCATCCCTCCTCGACAAGGTTGCACACCCCTCGGCCACGAACCAGCAGCCGAAGTTGTCGCGGTAGGAAATGAAGTAGTGACCCCGGATATCGAGGTTGGCGACCATGTTGTGGTGGACACGATGGCATTCGTGGACGGGTTCCTCGGTTCAGGCGGTGCACAAGGCGCATTGAACGAATACGTAGTCGTCTATAACTATGAGCCTCGTACACAGTTAAAGAAGGTCCCCGCACACATTCCTTGGCATGTTGCGGCACTGAATGAGCCCATGGCCGTGGCCCTTCACGCAGTCAATAGGACCAATCCCAAGCCAGGCTGCAAAGTCGTCATATTTGGCGCCGGGCCAATAGGTCTCGGGGCGGTCCTCGGCTATCGGAGGAAGGGTGCAAGCAGCATTGTGGTCGTGGACATCCTCCAACCAAGGCTTGACAAAGCGCTTAGAATTGGAGCTGATGCCGTCGTCAACTCACTCGAGGTAAACGACCTGGCCGCGCGCATTGTTGAACTTCAGGGCGATGGGGCTACATCCTGGAACCGAGGCACGCGCCCGGCGACCGACATCTATCTTGATGCGGCGGGTGCTCCGTCGGTGCCAACGCAGATATTCAACATGGTGAAGCGCGGGGCCACGTACGGCATTGTTGGCGTACACAAGAAGCCGGCCGAAATCCCCCTAGGACAACTGATTAGGACGGAACTGAATATTGTCTTCAGTGTGGGTTACCCGACCGAGATTTTTGAGGTAACAGATGATATTGTCGACAATTGGGAGAAATACGCAGAGATTGTGAGTGATAAGGTGCCATATGACAGGGCCCTTGAAGCACTCGAGTTGGCCAAGTCAGGCAGGGCAGAGAAGGTGGTTGTGGTTTTTAATGAATAGATTTGTGTCGAAAGCTTTTGGTGCCGCTCCCTAAGCTTGACACAATTCCTTTCGGAGACTCTTCCGAATAGCTATTCACTAGCCTCCTGCGCCTGAGAAACTGCTACCTGAATGCAAGACCAAAGGTGAGCATTAGGTGAGGGGCTTCAGATTCAGTGTCGATAAGAGTGGGATCGAATGGTATTGAGGTTGGCTTAGTATTTTGAGCCCTCTTTCAGCCTTGTGACATACGGCATTGCCATGCTGAAAATGTATTTATAGTGTAGACGGGCCAAGCAATGGTTGCCTCTATTTCGATTTAGAACGCTACTCTATTTTACTGACTGTTAGATAAAGTCAGTTAAGGCATACATGAAATGTAATTCTACCTACGCAGTGGTCTGTCCGAGAAGCATCCCAGACTGTGGTGAGGCGAGTGATTTGACCGTCTCTGTCAAGTTCAATGGCTGCTATGCCATGGTGACCATCGGCCGCAGTCCCGCCACTTCCAATCCACTCATAGGCACCTCCCTGTACACCTCCAACAATGTGCCTCACTGTAGGATCGATGCCATAAGGAGCGACAGATAGAGTTCGGTTCAGATAGCTTTCAATACTGATTCGTCCTTCAATTCTAGCTCGTAGAATGTAATCCTCAAAAACAGCATCGTATGTGAGTAGTGCTGAAGCTGCCATTGCATTTCGAGTGGCAAAAGCCTGGTTTATTTTGGTCGCGACACGTTGCATTTTATCATTAGATCTGTCTTCGATAGTCGATTCCCCGTAATCACTCAGGTACTGTGAGTCTAGTACTCGGGAGCTCGTAACTGTGTTTTTTCTTCCATCCCAGTAGTCAACCTGGCGAATGATTTTGCCATTCTCCTCGAAATCGAGCACGCAGGTGGCACGTATTTCAGCTCCAAACATATCAGGAGTATCTACAAGAAACACCACGGCACTATCCGTATCACCGATGATACGGAGCGGATAAGAAAGCGCATCCGGACCCCATGAGGAGAAGTAGGATCCAAAGACAGCTGTCATGTTTGGCTGAGAAACTTGTGCTCCGAGGGTCGTGTTTGTGTATGTTGAATGAGTGGGGTCGAAGTAATCTGCTCACATCCTCACATTATGATCACTCTTAGCGGTAAAGTATCCATCCATTAGTTTTACTAGGGATTCGGATGCGTGACTCGTGTCCGCGATATTTGGGTATAAAGACCCCGTTTGCGGAGAATCTTGACATGAAGAGGCAGTTGTTGACAGCCCAAGGGCAAAGGCGACTGCGAGAATTGGTCCTGAATGCATTATGAATCTTTTCATCTGGAACAATGTATTTTCACTGTTGAATTAGGTCAGTGAATATGCTGTCATCATCGCAGTATACAAGGCTCATTTACAACAAGGACGACCGGATTTCGGCAAGATGATCCCACCGTGTCCAACCTTGCATGCCCACCGATCACGAGATGATAAATTCAGATGCTTGCAGAAAACTGAGTTTGAACCCTGACCAGGATTATTCGGTGTGATATGTCTGTGAAAGAGATAGTGTTACCACACCGACAAATGCTGCTCCAGAATCTGCCTTGCCAGTACACGCAAACCCTTGACTCTTTGAAGATTTCTTAGTGCGTCACAAAATAAAAGTTGAATTTTGTTTAATCTTTTTCCAAAAATAAAAAACCGCTTTTGAAATGTAACTCAATTGGAATTCTAGTTGTTCCAAGGACCATCCCCTGAAAACAGGAAGTGAGACAGGGTGATACTATAGCCAACACCACTTCCGGCTCCGATTATGATTTCTACTCATCAATTCAAATTTAGGTGCTGGTATCTGAGAAAACCCTTTCAGGCTAAGCAATGAAGGTATGCTGACATAAATTCAGCCCCCCACGTGATGGCATACCGACGCCACGGGGCGCGTCACATGACAAGCTGAAATCTCTTCAGTGTGCATCCACGCATTTTCATAATTAAACCTCATCAAGCATCATGAGTGACCCAAGAGACAATAAAGGCAAAGCAGCCAGTATTTGCATTCCCCATATCATAAAACGCTTAGGCTTGCGTTGTCAATCTGCCCCTGCACCGCCTTCTGCGCCTGAGTCTATCACACAGCATGTGCCGCCATCAACTTCTTACATTTATGAGCCTCTTCAGCTATTCGAACGAGAAATTCGGCTTGTAAGGTTGGCTCCAAGAAGAGAGTCTTTAGAATTCATGACTCTCGATCTCATAAACACTTCGTTAGATGCGAATATTGAATTCACAGCTCTCTCATATGTGTGGGGCGACCCTCGCAACACTTCAATTGTCATGCTTGATGGATATCCGTTTGCGGTTACCAATAATCTTTTTGCTGCTCTTCACGAGCTAAGGGATGAGCAGCAACCGGTCATCTTGTGGATAGACGCCATTTGCATTCAACAGTCGGATAATAGAGAGAAAGCCTGGCAAGTCTTATTGATGGGACAGATCTATGTGAAGGCTACCAAGACCATTGTGTGGCTGGGCAGTGATGGTGACATGGCGGGACAAGTCATGGAAGCTTTCCTTGAATCAGCCGACCTGGCTTCGTTGGTTGATACGGAAGACTTCCTACAACACTTGCAACAATATTTAGCCGAATTGGCACTGCAAGACGCCAATTTTGGTTTAGGTCAGATCGCGTTGAAGAAGCTACTTAACCGCGGATACTGGTTTCGCACCTGGTGCCTGCAGGAGTTCTGTCTTTCTGGGAATCTCTTCATTGCGTGCGGTAAATACCAAATTAAGGCTGAGATATTTCAAAATATGGCAAAAGTCTTCCTGCAAGCTTACTCCAATAGCTGGACCTATGCTCTATCCTTGCAAGATATGATAACAGCCAACACCATGAACCCTGCTACATTCATGCCAGAGAATATCGCTAGCATGAAGCATGGTGCGACCAGAATGTTTCAGCAGAGGGAGCGGTTTCGGAACAGATTCTATAACCCAAGTCTCAGGCAGTCACTTTCGGACCTCCTCATCTACGCTTTCACTAACAATACTGTCGACATGAGTCTCCAGGCAACAGACCCCAGGGATCGTATTTTTGGTCTAATAAACCTCGCCGGTGATTTTGAGGAGCTCCAGATCTGCCCGAACTACGATAAAACCTGTGAGGATGTCTTCACCGAAACTTGGTCAGCCATTCTTGCCCATGGCCAAGCGGACCTTCTCAAGTACCCTCAGTACGGATGGAAGCAAACAGAAACAACTGAATCAACTACCGCCCATACCATAAAGGGCGCAATTGACTCATTCGCCCTTGATTCCTCTAGAACGCCCAGGACTCGTAGAGTACCTGAAGATGATGAGGAACTGCCGTCTTGGGTACCTGACTGACGTATCACCAGAGATCCCTCTCCAAGAACTTCTTTTACGGATAGAGGTTTTGCAGCCTGTGGTGACAAGATAACTACCAACTGGATTCCCACGAATGATATCAGGATAATAGCTCTCACAGGTGTCAAAGTGGACACTATTGAAGAAGTGGGCACAATAATGAATCCCACACGCGTGGCCGACTCCGAATTTAGTCATGCGAGTACTTTCTTGAAGGAAATTCAATCCTTTGTAGAGAAGTCTTGCATGACGCATCCGGATGCACCCATCTACGACCCGGCCACCGCCACGGAAGCTGTTTGGCGAATCCCCGTTGGTGACCGAGAAATTATCTCCGAGGTCGGGTCGGAGGTAAGAAGGGCCACAGCCGTGAGCGCTGAGCGTTTGGCAAGCCTCCAGAACGTTATTATAGCAAAAGAGGAAGCCATGACATCCGACGACCGCCTCAGCGCGATCTGGGCTTTCGCAAACACTGTCCAAGAGAACGTGGGTAAATTCAACCGTTACTGCGGTTGAATGATGACTTACAATGGTTGGAAACCATTTCTATCATCGCGGGGCTTTGTTGGGCTTGGTCCCACAGCTACGAGAGCTGGCGATATTCTCGCCATCTTTTATGGTTCGAAGTTGCCTTTCGTCCTTCGGCCCCAAGACCCAGGGCGATATCAGCTTCTGGGAGAGGCGTATGTTCATGGCCTTATGGATGGAGAGTTTATGCAGACTCAAAGAGAAGAGAAGATAAACTTTTACATCTGTTAAAATTCCAGAGGATTGTAGGTAGAGATTCGTTGTTTGGTGGTAGGATTAGACTTGGAAGGGATTGAAGCACCTCTACGGAACAGACCACATAAGCGCTCAAAGTGAAACATGGCTGGTGTGAACTTTGTACCTAGTTCCACAGACACTGAGGTTTCTACTTCACCAACTGTCGAAGTGGTGGCCGGTGACCCCGCCCCCGGGTTGTCAAAAGTTTGTGCGACGTTTTCTAAGCCCCAACGGTTGTCAAAGAAAGTGGCTGGAATCAATTGACAGCGACCAACGACTAAAAAGGTCATTCATTTTGTTAGTGGAATATGCTGGTCTGGGTTCGTCTGGCTAGGAAGGAGACGCCTTTCTGCTCTAAGAACGAACAACAAAGGGGCTTTTGCAATATCGGGTGAGGTTTTTATTGTAGGAGCCTTTTAAAATGCAACATCAGTGTGGACAGGTCTCTGGATAGTATTTGTAGATTGATAAGCCAGTCAGCTGGTTCCGGATTTAGGGTTGGCGCTTGGAACTGCGCTAATCAGATTCCGTACACAACTCGACATGAGGCTGGAAGCTATCCGATCTTGTCCTAGATTTACGAAGACACTGATGTGTATGAAGGAAATCAGATTTTTGTTCAGACCTATACGTCAGGGCTCTTCAGCTGTCGATCACAGCGTTAACTCTTTAAGCCTCCATCCAGCATTGAGTGAGCAACAGGGGACCACCGGATAAACGTGTGCAGCTTATTACTAGGGAAACCGAGGGCCTCAATCAAGCTTTTAGGATATTTCAGGAATTTATCAACTCTCCCAGTCAGCTTTAGTCCAAAAATTAATCAGGTAATCTCTTGCTCGTCGTACCACCAACACTAGCGCAATCGGGAGGGCTGCTTCGGCTTTGGAATGGCTTGTGGATACCCTGCCGGAAACGCCTTTTTGTGAGATGAGCGGGTCATAAGGAGAGTCGTGATTGGAGAGATCATTTTGATGTTTTGATGGGTCTCGTTACAGCATTGGACATGCGTCAACATATTTATACCAATTTTCCGCCCATTTACTTGTTCATGCTTGACGTATCCTCAACGCCCAATTTGTATTCATTCTTTTTCCAGACCAGGCATCGCGCTTGTATTCTGTCTTTCCCCTCAGTCTTTCACCCCATCCCCGGAACTACGGGTTATTCAATCATTGAACATTCTCTAACTCATTGGGCCTAACACGAACCATCAATCTTTTTTTCTTTTTCCTCCTTTGTCCTTTCAGGGCTGTCGCAAGAATGCGCTTTCTTGCCATTGCAGCCGTTACACTTGGCGGCTTGAGTGTAAGCTATGCCGTCTCATCGTGCAAGCCAACCGCCGCCACTGCCTCAAGAGAGGCCGCCACGACAGATAAAATCACCAAGAGCGAACCTTCTGCAAATCCAAAGCGCGGTAAACGTTCCAGCCATGTTCAAAACGAACTTGATTTCGGTCATGACGGCAGCAGCCATGCGTCCAGCAATGCTCCCAGGGTGCCAGTGGGTGTCGATGTTTCGGATTCCGCAAAGATCGGGAACATGTTGTCGCCTTCCGTAGCACCAACATTAACGTTGACCTCAAAGTCCATGGCAGTAGATGGTACCCTGAAGAAGCGACAGGCGTCCTCTGGCACCATCACAGTCTCTCTCAAAGATTTGGTAGTGGCATCTAAATACACTCTGCACTACTACTACTATGTTACCTACAACCTCCAGGCTAACAATTGCAGAATTCAGTCATATCTTGACAACACACTCATTGGGAGTACCCCTTACTTCGCTATTTCCAAGGGCGTTAGTCTTTACAATAGTTGGTCAGATTACAATGCAACCGCCATCCCCACGGCAACCTCGGGGACGCTCACGGTGGCAATTACTTGCACCAATGGCACTGCTCAAGCGTACATCGATAGTGTCACTTTCACAAAGGACTCCGGTATATCAACGGGGCTGACCACCCAAAACATTGCGACTTCAACCGCCACTGCTCTGAAAACGACGATTGCAGCAATCTCAATAGCATCTACGACTAGATCGGCCACTTCTACTCTTTCAACCTCGATAGTTCTTAATCCAGTCAACAAGGTTGTTGTCACATCTAAATCCACAGCAACGAATTTGAGCGCCAAAAGCAGTAGCCCCGGCATTGCAACTACTAGCAGGACTACCAGCAATGCAATCGGTAGCATTCAAAGCAATACATCTGGTAGCAGGAGTCTTTATACCACTATTGGCAGTGCAATGACTTCTCCGGGTAGTGGCTTACCTTTCGGATCATCTATGAGCACAAACAACTCCGCACCGTGGGAGGCGGAGGGTTTCTCGATGCCGTCCACCACCAGCCCTGCTGGCACTGTTCCTTCTGCAGCCAGCTCCAGCCGTTCCAGAGTGACGGTTAACAGCACCATTCTCATCATTGCTGGAAGCAGTGATGTGGCTGCTACCGCAAGCTTAGGGCTTATTGCTTACGGCATTCCCTACCAACTTCTCATTGTGCCAAAGGAAGGTGTGAGCCTGCCTGTGCTGAATTCGAGTCTTTCTCAGGGTAATTTTGGTGGTATGATTGTTATGAGTTCAGTTGCCTACGAGTATAGCTACGGCTGGGCTAGTGGTATCACCCCCGAACAGTGGACTACCATCTATAACTACCAAATTGACTTTAAGATCCGCATGGTTCGCATCAATGAATATCCGGGTTTTGAGTTCGGCGTTACCACTGCCGGGGGTGGATGCTGTGATAGCTCAACCGACCAGCTGGTCAGCTTGACAAATGTCAGCGATTTCCCGACTGCAAATTTGAAGAACAATGCCGGAGTGTCGACCGCTGGTCTCTGGCACGTGCCCGCTATCATCACCGACCCAAGCACTACCAGGCAAGTTGCCAAGTTCGGTGTTGGGACTGGATTTTCCAATGAGACTGTTGCTG
The DNA here is from genome assembly GCA_013403855.1 of Calonectria honghensis. NCBI lineage: Eukaryota > Fungi > Ascomycota > Sordariomycetes > Hypocreales > Nectriaceae > Calonectria > Calonectria honghensis. The sequence goes on from VTGB01000025.1 coordinate 768,682, forward strand.
GTGTCATCAATAACTTCCAAGGTCGTGAGCAGCTCGTTTGGTTCATGCCTTGGGCTCCTTCGTGGTCTTTGGCCTCGAGCTATCTTCAACACGCTCACATCCACTGGATGACACGCGGGATTTTCCTAGGCAAGCGCAAAACCTATCTGAGCTGTCAGGTCGACGACTTACAAATTCCCACTTCGTTGTACTATCCTGTTAGCTCGACTCCGTTCAAAATCACAATTGCTGATCTTGAAGCCCACGTTGCCTGGCAGAAAAGCCTTAACTCTCGCTTGCCGGCTGGCTCGGCGTTCGCACTTGAGCTTGCCCACAATGGCAATGGGAACATTGTTGCTGCTACTGCGTTGGATAAGAATGGAACTTGCAGCCCTAATAGGGCCATCTACTATTCTGCACCTGCTTCCACTGATCTCGAGTATCAAAAGCCTCTCGGAACTGGTAGTGATGCATGGCCTTCGGCTTATGAGGCTTATTCTTGGACGCTAAGATGTCTCCAACTAGATTCATTCGCCTCTTGGTTCATGGTACCAGCTAATCGCGACCAATTCTTTCATGTCTCTCACACTTTTACCCACCTCAGTCTGAATAATGCCACATACCATGATGTTAACCGAGAGATTCAATTTAACAAGGCATGGTTCACTCAGACTGGAATCGATCAATCGCCATACTTTTCCAAGGGTAGTATTGTCCCCCCCGCTATCACTGGACTCCACAACGGAGACGCCATTAAGGCTTGGATGGACAATGGGCTTACTTCTGCGGTTGGCGACAATACCCGACCTGTACTTCGAAACACCAATATCTACTGGCCGTTGACCAGCACTGTTGCAGGGAACGGCTATGCTGGATTGACAATTGTCCCTCGTTTCTCAACCGCAATATATTTCAACTGCAATTCAGCTGCATGCACCACTCAGCAATGGATCTCCCCTACTGAGGATTCTGATCAATATTCCGCTCTCCTAGCTCAATCAAAGACCACCAACGTTCGAAATTTGCTTGCACTGATGGCAGACCCTTACATGTTTCATCAAGCCAATATGAACCAGGTTGGCGTTGACAAAATAACTGTTGGGTCTCAAACAGGGCAAATGTCTTTGGTTATGTCTTGGACAGAGACTGTGGCACAAGAAATGGCCCGCTTGACCAATTGGCCAATTTTGTCGTCGGGAAATGACGACCTTGCCAAATATTTCAATAACCGACAGACCTTGGATAACTGTCAACCCACCATGTCATACAGTTATTCCGCCGATGGGACTTCTATTACCCAGATTACTGTTTCTGCTGCCGGGAATAACTGCCCAGTACCTATTCCTATCACCATTCCTTCCGGTTCTTCAACTGCATCTGGAGGGTCGGCCACATCCGATGTCGTTGGCTCTGAGCCTCCAATCCAGTGGGTCACACTTCGTGGCTCGCCAGTTACACTCACTCTTAGTTCCCCTATTTCTGTGTCTTAGCTTTGTCACTCTTTAATTTTTTGCAAATAAAAGAAATCGCTCGTTAATTTTAAATTTTGTCTGAATATTCAGACATTTCATGCAGCAGTTGTGCGTAACTTCGAACGTATTGACATTGTTCCCCGGATTCACCCATTCGTTCAGATCCGTATCTAAACCCAGAAGTGGCTGCGGTTCCTGTAAGCGCTATTTCCAGTTGATTACAACGGCTCGCAGTGGCAGCCTTGGCGGCCCGTAGCAGCATAGTCGCAGTGGTCTCAACTATACCAATTACACAAGGGGGCCAATTAGTTGAATCCCCAGGCCTGTTTCTAGCCTCAGAAAACGGATGCATCCATTTGTTCTTATTGTGAAAGGAGCGAACCGATGTTGATTACAGCAAAAATAGTCCCGTGGTTGGGCCAGCCACGACCTAATTTGGGATGATCGACCACTCACAATGTTCTGTATTTATTGTCCTATTTCCTATACTTTTTCTTCGCCTACGAACTATCCTAAATTTCTCATAACCATTATCCGGTAAACGAATGCCGTTGCTTCGGCCCAAAACCGTCCGGAGAGGGGTAGAATGGAACGCCGACCATGAATGCGCCAATAAGGAATAAGTACAGCGCCACATGATTTGTCAACAAATTGATAAGCCTGCCTATAAAGCATCTCATTTGTGCCCGCTTCCATGTTCCTAGTCCTAGTTTAATCACTATCCTTCATCAGAAACTTTAGGCAAAAATGACTACTAGTTGGGAGCAAGTTGCCGCTGCCAAAAAGGAAGAAATATTCCAGTCCATCCCAGCTCAATGGCGTCTTACGAAAGTACCATCGGCACAAGAGCAAATAAATGTGACAGGCTCCTTTGCCCATCAGTTTCTCACCCCAGAAGAAATCGAGATAACAGAAACTGATGCTGTCGGAATCGCAAAAAATGTATCCACCGGGCATTGGAGTGCAGTTACTGTTACCGGCGCTTTCTGCCATCGCGCGGCGATAGCGCATCAGTTGGTATGCATCCTAATATTTGCCGAGACCGATTATCGCTGACTTGGATGAAGCTCAATTGCCTGCACGAGACATTTTTCGACGCTGCCCTGGAGGATGCAAAGCGCCTCGATGAGTACTATGCCACGCATAAACAGACGATTGGCCCTTTGCATGGTGTCCCCATATCGCTCAAGGATCAGTTCCACGTAAAAAACGTTGAAACTTCGATGGGCTATGTCGGGTGGATTGGCACATTTGAAGGGAAGAAGGGCGATGCGCGCTTCAAGACACATGAAAGCGAAATGGTCCGCGAGTTGAGACAACTCGGGGCCGTTTTGTACTGCAAAACCAGCGTCCCACACACGCTGATGACGGGGGAGACTGTCAACAACATCATAGGGTACACCTGGAATCCAGCCAATAGGTTCCTCAGCTCTGGTGGGAGCTCCGGCGGAGAGGGATCATTAATCGCGTTTCGAGGCTCGCCAATCGGCCTCGGCTCAGACATCGGCGGGTCGGTTCGCATTCCTGCCGCTTTCAATGGTCTGTTCGGGCTTCGCCCTTCGTATGGAAGACTTCCATACGAAGGAGTAGCCAATTCTATGGACGGGCAGAACAGCGTGTTGTCCGTCTTGGGCCCACTCGCACCTACACTGGGTTCTCTCAAGCTCCTCTTCAAATCTCTCCTGTCACAGGAACCTTGGCTTTTCGATCCAAATGTTGTCGAAATGCCGTGGAATGATCAAGAAGAGCAACTAGTCCTCGACAGAATTAGCGGAAAGGCGGGCAAAAAACTTACTTTTGCCGTCTTCAAGAATGATGGTGTGGTCACTCCACATCCTCCAGTGGCGCGAGCCATACAGGCCGTTGTCGACGCCCTTTCCAAAGCTGGCCATCAAGTCATAGATTGGAAACCTCCAAGATATTTTGAGGGTTTAGAGAATACTCGTAAGGCATGGACTTCTGATGGAGGCGTCGATGTCCACTCTGCTCTCAATTTATCTGGTGAGCCAATTGCACCACAAGTCTCGTCAATGTATGGATTCAAACCTAGTGCCGAGATGACCGCCTCCGAGATGGCAGCGAACAACGTTGCCATTCGCGAATGGAGGAAGGCCAGCATGGACTATTGGAACTCTACATCATCTGTCACTGATACAGGCCTTCCGGTAGATGCCGTCATCTTCCCTGTCGCCCCGTTTGCTGCTGCCATACCAGAGCGATTCTCTTACTATGGTTACACTTGTTCTATCAATGGCCTTGATTGGCCATCTATCGTGGTTCCAGTCACAACTGCAGACCAAGAAATAGACCAGGCACATGCCGCCTTTGAGCCGATGAGCAAAATAGACGAAGAGATCCAGCAAGACTACAAGCCCGAAGTATTCCACGGAGCACCAGTTGGAGTGCAACTAATCGGTCGTCGCTTCAAAGAAGAAAAGATGATAACTATTGCCGATTACGTCAGCCGTCTTCTAGCTGCTTAATAAGACTCTCGTTTGTGTTGTGCACTTTGGTGCAAGGTAGATCAAGTTGACCCCCATGGTGGTCATAGCCGTGCTAGTTCAATTACTCTTATACTTTAGAGCTAGATATTTCATAAGATAGAGCTTGGATTGTACACACAATTAATTCAAACACTCCTTCGCAAAACTCCGCAGCTATGTCTATCGGCCCACATCACAGTGCCCCGGTGCCTGCAACGCTACGCTCAACACTGCCCCCTCCCACGCCACTACCGCTCAGCCTTCAACATATGGCACCCCCGGAAAGAAACGAAGGTGGGGCCCGCTGGGTGCCCTACCCGATGTGGGCCAAAATCTCCTCTCTTATCACTGAGCAGTTCAACAGAAAGGAAACAAAACCCCCACTTGCCTCTCCAGTTCTTCGATCATGAAGGCTGAGCGATGGAGAGGGGGATAGAGGTAGTTCTCAATGTACATTCTCATGGAGAGCAGTCGATTATTCATGTTCGTTTCAGCCGCACATGATGACAGGACACGCAAATTATACTCCAGATACCGTAATTTTATGCGTGATGATATGACCAGTCCAAACTTGGAAGATATTTTTTACTACAATGATACTAGAACTTACTAGCCTGGTCTTTTTTTGAGGTTATTATGAATATTCACCTGGTCCAGGAAAATAAGAAAGATGTGATGTTATTAATGAGTAGTGACACTGCTCGGAAAGGACGGTGAGAGAGCGGCCTATCATGGATCGCACTCACAGGATAAAATACACAGTCAAGTAATCTATTAAAAGGTATCAATATGGCGTGATGAAAAATCTCCCCAAATCCTACGCAATTGACAAATCGACTGCTGCCTTTAACTCCATCGGCAAACTTCGCCTTATTCCCGCGCTGGGAAGCAAAGATGAACGGAGCGCAAGGGCCATGAAGGATTCGTCCCCACTGGGCTTGCAGCGCCTGAAATCTAAGAGTCCCAAAATGGTCCAACCAGGAAGTCCATCTAGGAGCTCCGACTGCCATAATTAAAATTCAAGACCATCCAGGGACGCTAAGGGATTCATCACCCCTGTTGCTGACGCAAATCCGTCCGCCGCGACACACTATGGGCAAATGAAGACGATTCAAGTGAGAGACCCTTTCAAATACGCTGGGTGGCGGCTTTTCTTTTCTTCTTCGTCCCTTTTCTCCTGTTCGCAAAGGCCACAAGGAGACATTTGTCTCTCTGGCTGTCGCCATGTCTCTGTCCATCACGTTATTATTTTTCCTCGCTTACCTAGTTTCCAATGTACGATCCGACACATTTGTCAAACCTCCGGGTCCCGGCCCGTATGGGGATTATACCGACAATTCCGTATACGAAGAGGGACACAACATTAGTATGGAATGGCAATCATCTCTACAAAACATGAATCTTGTGCTGTACCAGGTTTATCCTCTCGGCGGTTCTGGCGATTCACAATGGAGTTACAATGACACGATTCTCGGTATGTCAAGGAGCCACAACGTTGGAGATGCGTGGGCTGACAGGGTCCAGTCAATTCGAGTGACACAACGCTTGTTTGGAACGCAAGCTTCGGTGTCTTTTCCACCGACTTCTCGACCGATGAGGCTGGCGTATTCTACCTTGCGCTATACGAAACTGGTAACACATCTCTTGATGCAACGTCCCATTACTTCAACGTCACGCTAGAAGTTACAGCCACAGCAACATTACCCGTATCATCAACGACGCCAACCTCGACAAGCCAGGCTACATCGAGTGCGCCATCGGAATCAACGTCCGCATCAACAGAGAGCACGAATTCAGGGTTATCGACTGGCGCAGTCGCCGGCATTGCCGTCGGTGCCACGATAGGTGGAATTGCACTTCTTGGTGGCGTCGCATTTTTTGTCTGGAAACGATTCCGAGGTGCCAATTCCACGGGCGATCAACAAGCCACACCAATGGCCGAAGAAAAGGCTGGTGGAATTGGCACGAATATATATTATCCTCAGACAGGATGGAACAGTGTTCATGAGGCTCCGGACACAGCGGCGATTCACGAAGCACCAGCCCCAGGCGCACCCCAAGAAGCGCCTGGTTTGAGGGATTTGCATGAGGCACCCTAGTAAGACAGAGATAATATAAGCAAAATTATACTAATAAAGTGACCATGAAATAATTATTGTCTGTAATTTCACAGTGCACTCTGTCACTGGATTCCTAGCAATGAAAGAGTGTAAATCTTGGGATTAATATCCAATCCCAACTTCCAACAAAGCAATTTTTAAATAAATCAACTCTGATATCAGAAGGATATTCAGAATAGAAAAGAAGGGAAATTTAGGGGGCCTTGTGTCACATAAATGACTTTCTATCAACTTCGTTCCTCAGTTTTGATGACCGGAATTTCCTCAACAAATGGGAAACGATAAGTTCCATCCAAGATATCCGATCCGGGGAGGAAGCAACGGGCTGGGCACACTTTTCAGTCTAAGCTTAACTGAAGTATTGACCTACTCACGGTATAAGAAAAAGCTGTCAGGGATAGGCAGCCAATCGCTAGTTCAGTTTGATGGAGGTGGGGAGCTATCCCGCTGGACTAGAATCTGAAAGGGGCCATCCCGCGAGCTATCAGCGTTTGGACCATAAACAAAATCTCCATCAGGATATCGAATATACAGGCTCTGACTTCCCACCGCATATCTATTCAGAGAGTTATCGACAAAGGTGAAACCAGGTCCATGGATGATCATGTTCCAAAATCCAGGAGTGTTGACTGGCGGCTTCCCATTAAACGTGAGAAGGGAAGTTTCATTAGTAATCGTAAACAGAGTAGAGTACTGCTCATGCTCCGGGTACACGGCCTGTTTCCAGGACTGGTGTCGTGATCCTGCCAAAGCAAGAATCGCTCTGGGAGCATAACTAGTTAGAAATGGGCCTTGATATGAGGAAGTAGGAATACTCCAGCCATTTCCAAGACTGATGCGATTTTCTTGTGCACGAAAGTCGGCAGTCATGGTAGAATTGGCCATTTCAGAAGCAAGAGTAAGATTAGTCCCTGGTTGAGCGTTGTACTGCCCATCCTCGAGCCCAGCTCGGCCAAGAATTCTCGTGATTCTTTTGGAGTCTTCTGGGATAGTTGGCGGATTAAATTCCATTAACTTGGCCGCAAACTCGAACTATTTTGCGACCGAGTCCATTCCAAGTAGACTTCCATTCGGGGCGACATCATTCAGCGACGACGCAGGATCAGCCGCTGACAGATTAGCAGTTTCTAACCGAAGTTGATCTTGAAAACCATTTATTGTGGCCTTTTCTTCAGTAGTGTTAGCTTTGATGCCAATACGGAACAGTAACGACCCGTATGCCGATCCCATGGTGACAGCTCCTTGCAACTCTGTGTCATTGGTCACCGAGCTGAAGCCTGGGGTTCCATAAGCGTCGCGGCGTATGAGATAACCTCCAGCTTTGTTTTGGTTGCCGACGCCGATTTCAGCAACTGGATCGCCATATCTATCTCAATTGTTAGGTAAAGAAACTAGAAGCATGAAAACACTTACAGGTCATAAAATGCATGAACCCAGTAGCGATCGTCGCCAATATCGGGGATTGTCAAGACGAGGTCATTTTGAGAAATGTCAAATACACCTATCGTGTATAAAACATCGATATTGGTTCCTGCATCTGGTCCTCCGGGCCGAGGAATATCACGTTGGTGCATGAATTTGTTGACGCCTCCGGTCATCGGAATTACACCGCCAGCAATGTTGGCACAGGCAACAAAAGGATATGTGTACTGGGATTTGGTCAAAATGAAGTCCATCTTATAATTTCGGCGGAGTCTTACAATAATTGACCATGCGGTAGCATCAAGGGCAGAGGTAGGTTCTCCGTCAATATCGATCATCGCACGTGATGAGACATGATTCCCACTGCCCGTATCAAGTGCTGGTCCTGGGTGCTGTGGAATGGAAGCAGCTAAAGATGCAGTTGCTCCTATGAGGGCAACAATCTTCTCGCGCAGAAGAACCATTGTGCAATTAACGAAGTGGCGGGGGTTGATATCAGTAGAATGTTTGGGTGTATGAGTTGGATGGAACTACCAGCGTTGGGGTGTTCCATTGACCTATTTATGCTCCGTCCAGGTACGCTCACCTAAGTCATTCATCAATTCTTATCAGGGCCAAGGATTTAGATTGACTCAGCCCTGATTGGGTGCGTATACGTCCTTGCAACCACAATACCCTGCCACCAGAGATGCTTTACGAGTTCAGGCAAGTCGAGGTTCCAGTTCCCGAGTCAATTCTTTCTACTGAGCCATTCATATTCAAAGTTTCAGCATCATGCTTTTACATGAATTATTATTAAATTTAATTTCGTTTCAACTCTCGGGTTCACACCGTATATTCCAAGGTGTGGTCAGTCCGGGTTCGGGTTCGGGTTCAACTCGCATTCCGCTCGTGGAGTCCGTGCTCACCACTTCGACTTCAATCTCAAATTGACGGAAACCCCGTATTAGTTCAAATACACAACATCTTGACCTATGTGGAAAACCCATCTGGCATACTGGTTTTTGTTGAATAGGCCAGAGACTTTAACTTGGACCTTTCACTTCGTTCTCACCCCGCTATTGTGGCCACCAAGACTTGAATATTTTAAAGGCGATCATGATTATCCCCCACTTGAGCCTAGCCTTGAGCGAACACACGGCACCCACAGGCGCTTAACCGTTAAATCTGCTCTTGACTACCATCAAACTCTATACGGCATAATAGCGATTTTCTACCAGCTGCGCTCAAAAAGCGATATAAATTCTTCACCAAAAATGTCACGGCTGACTTCCTGACATGAATCATTGAAGCCTCTCTTCCGTCAATACTGTGGGCCGCTTTGGCTTTATTAGCACTCTTGGACACACTTTACTCGACTTTTGCAAACATTGCCGAGTAACACGGCCTTGGTTAAAATGCACATCGCAATCGACCAAACAGGATCATAAGAGATGTTTCTCCACGGAGGATACAACAGTATATTCCTCAAAAGAGACTCTCAAGTTAAAATAATTCACCAACACTATCGTGATTTCTTTTATGAGCCCACTATAATTTATTGAAGTGTTTCGATCCTGCACTAGTCCTTGTGTCCAATCCAATACAAAGTAGTAGTAGATTTGGGTCGCCATGTAAAAGAGAAAAGAGCGTGAAGCCCCACGAGGCAAGTGAGACCATTGCACAGCCATGATGCCCAATCCTCCCTTGCCCGCTTCTTTATCGCCACAGCTCAAAAAAAGTCAAACAGGCTAGCATAAAGACAGCTAGAACAGCCGTAACGCCCGTCAATAGTGCCATTAGTCTCGATCACCGGACTGAGACAATCCAGACTCAACATCTGCGCTTGATGAGGGAAAATGGGTCTTTCATGACTCATGATTTGACGAGAACTTGCGCTAAACACAAGTGAGTCAAGTGATGGCAAAAAAGTCCACAATCTAGCTCTAGAATCCGGCGCTACGACGCCTCAGTCCCCACAATTCAGATAACCATACTTCAAACTCAGCCGCTTAATAAAATAAGCCCAGTCTAGCGAATTAGCGAGCAAATAATATCACCCGTGGCGTTTTCCTGTCATTTGAATCGGATCACTCGGTCGCCTCTAGCCAAGACTCCCGGTGGCCTCTAGATCATATATGTCAGGTCCTTTCTCTCACTGGTAACGCACTTTTTCTCTCCCCTTTTTGGCTGTACTTTCCGATCTTCAAAACAGCTTGAATACGGCGACCAACAACGAAGATGCGGTTTCTCACTAGATCCCTCCTGTTCCTCCTAAATGTCGGTGCATCCATGCAACTCGAACGCCCAGCTACCCTCGGTATCAGATCGCCAATCGCCATCAGCCAGTCTTACGGATACAAGATATTTTCTCGCCAGGATTGCGATGGTCAAGTGTGCGCCGACGTTTGCATTCCTGCCGACGCCATGTGTTGCGACGTCATCGTAGGAATCTACTGCGAGGCCGGCCAAACCTGCACAACATCAAACACATGCATCGACGACAGCTCTAGCAGCGGTAGTGGAAGTTCCACAGTGAATTGCAGCGATGATGAGAAGATCTGCGGAGGTGGTAAGTAGCATATGACATGGATATGGTCTTTTGCAAACACACGACTTACACTCTCACTCTACAGGTTGTATCTCAAGCGAAAACAATTGTTGCAGCGATGTGACAGGCGACTACTGTTTGAATGGAATGGAATGTCTCTCTGCAAGCTCTTGCGACGATACAACTGGGAATGGTTCTGGGAAGAGTGACTCGGCAGACGACTCTGACAGCAGCTCGTCTGGAGACGACGACTCTTCGGATGACAGCTATTCGTATGATAACGGCAATTCCACATCTGATAAAGATTCATCGTCATCCTCTGGAAGTAGTGCATCAGGAAGCAGCACTTCGAGCGATGGCGGGGGTTCTATGATCACATGCAGCATAGGCAAAGCTATGGTCATCAGCTTGGTACTAGCAATTGTTCATGCCAATTAAATGTGAAGGCAACTAGAACCATTCATTACGTTATATTCGTCGGTACCAAAATAGACAACTATTGCCATGATCAGATCTTCGTCACTCTGAGAAAGGAATTATTGCGCACGATGTCCCTCTCCGATTTCGGTACGCCTTTACCACTTACAAATGAACTGCCCGATCCATAGAGCGGCTGTCAAAATGCACCATGACCTCGCTACTATTTTCTTACATTTCCCAACTCAACGTGTTGAGACGAGATGTCAATTGATCATAGACCCCTTGTTCTGTACACCAAAGCTCTGCGAATTGGCCCGACCTGGCCCATCAATCCTATGCGACTGAGTTAACGTCGGATGGGATACACATGACTTAGGATGACGCCTGTGGCTGACATTTCTATCGTTTAGCCTTCTTTCACACCTATTTATTGAAGATCTTATCTTTGCCGCAACTCCATCACTTTGAGTGCCAGAAGCCTGCGCCCTGGTCAATTATGTGATGTAGCCAATCATAGTGCAAATCCGGTGTTTTTGATGGCTTATGTAATACACCTTGCCAGGGTGGAGGCTTCCGGCACTCCAAGGAATAGGGACGCCGAGATTTTTTAATCAGATTCAGAGTAATGCAGCTACCACGTGTCATATCATGTGATCTGTCTCGTGGCAATTGTGGCGGACAGCCAATAGCACTAGGGTCAAGACCCACAGCAATAGTCAGCCACTTAGCCCTAGTGGCTGGGCAAAGAGAAGCTATGATCGCTTGACCTACAAGCACTTATGTGAGTGACTGGCAGTTTCTAGCTTAAATGCTCCTACCTAGAGTTCTGATGTGGATATCCTCCACAACAACAGATTCTCGTCTGCAATGCTTTTTTGGACATGTATTTTCTAAATTCATCTAACTTCTTTGATCTTTTTTAGTTTTTAAATCAAAAACAATAGTGCTCACAGCAGTTTCAGTGATTCGTAGCTGCTTTGACTTGGGACCTTGTTCTATAGGGTAGACTCTGAATAGCCCCACATAGGTCGTCACACGAGCAAATCAAATTTGAATTTTTTTTCTTGCGCGATAGTGCTTCGTTTTGTTTTTGGCAAAACTGGTTTCTATGGGTTGCGATGCATTAATAATATTCTAGACAATTGTATCAATGAGTCTCAAGGCTTCTACAAGTTTATGAAATTGCACTGAGCTAGTAATTTGCCAATTAGCGAAAATCTCACCGTGGTCCGGAAAGACATGCAACGCCAATGGACGGATTGCGGGAAGACGGACGATCTTTTGCTATCCTTGGAACGCACTGTTCGTTATTGTAGGGACGCCTGGAAGTTCTTCATATCAATAGACGATACGCGGAAACACGTATACGTGTACGCAAGTGGGATTTGTGGGGTGCCACCCTGGTCATCCCTGAGACTAACTCGCCTTGGGATGCACGACAGGCTCTCGCAGGGCCAACGCGAGACCTCGGAAAATTCTTGCAGAGGCGCTTGGCAGTCGCAGCTATTCATGAAGTTATACAGTGAATATCTAAATATCCTATTGGCACAATGTTTTCCCAATCGAAGTGCGCGGTGATGTCTTGCTTCGTCGTCCTGCTCAGCCTCGGTGCGACGATACGCGTAGACGATGGAGAGGACCACACCATTGCAACTGGGCGACGCGGCCTCTCCACATAGCAGGACGGGCCTGCCACCCGCCGGAGATGCGTCTACGTCATCCCGGTCAAAAGTGACAATACCCGCGCATCAAGGGCATGCCCTTTATAACCAGAGTGTGCTGACATGGCGAATGACGACGACGCTCCGAGCGACGCGCCGAGCGACGCCCCGAAATCGACTACAAGTCTCCCGGGTCATCGGCTGGGCCATTCTCAATCATCACCACATGAACTATGGCCGCTCTCATAATTCTGCTAGTGGCTGTGACAGCCTCGTTCCTCACCCTGCTCATGGTTATGGGTGTGCGTGAGGAGCCTACCCTCATTGTGGCAGCTGGACCTGCAACGACTGAGGTTGTGGTGGAAACCGAGGTCTCGGAGCCAGTCGAGGTTGACCCGGTGGGGGTTTACGACTTGGAAACCTACAACTCGGGTGTTCTTGGGAACAATCCTAACCGCACCTTTCGCAGCTCTAGCATTGTGGCTCCCGAGTTTGGCATCAACATTTGGGATGCGGCGCATCTTAGAACCCACTCTTTGCCGTTTCTGTTCCTCACAGCCACAGAACCAGACTCTTCTGCGTCGCCATTCATTCTAAACGCAACAGACCTGTCGCTGATATGGGCAGACACGACAACGGATCGTCATGCGGCCATGAACTTTCGATCGCAAAGCTATCGTGGCCAAAAGTTCCTCACCTTTTGGGAGGGCATCAACGCCAGCGGCCGTGGAAATGGGACATGTGTTTTCTACGATCAATCTTACCAGGAAAGATATCGCATTGGGGCCAAGGACCTAGGAATTGGCGCAGATCTTCACGAGTGCCAGGTTACTCCTGAAGGAACCGCCCTTATCACAGCCTACCCATTAGTGCCTTATAACCTCGTTTCGGTTGGTGGTCGAGAAGAGGACTGGCTCCTGGATTCCTACTTCCAGGAGATTGACATTGAAACTGGCGAGGTCATATTCTGCTGGGCGGCAAGTGAGTGGTTTTCGCCCATGGATTCGTACGAGCCCATCAAACCGAACTATGACTTTTTCCACCTCAACTCTATCCAAAAGGTGACCAAGCCACCCATTTACAGATACCTAATTGCTCACTACTAACATCAATGGCAGGACTGCAACGGCAACTACCTTATCTCGAGCCGACATACCCATATCATTGCGTTGATTGCAGGAAAGGACGCTGAAATTCCTGGGGAACCTATTTGGATTTTGAACGGCAAGCGAAACCAATTCCGAGATATATCTGACGGACGGGCTCTTGAATTCTCCTGGCAACACCATGCGAGGTTCCGAAATGACGAGGGCACGCATATTACACTCTTTGATAACCATCACCCAAGCAATTCGCCTGGAGATACGGGGTGTGAGCATTCCTGCAGCAAGGGGATGGAAGTTCATCTTAATTTGGAGAATATGACGGTAAGCTTGGCTGCCGAGTATTACCACCCGCAAAGCGTCCAGAGCGGTTCAATGGGTAGCTTTCAGGCACTCGACGTCGAAGGCGTTGCCGATGGAAACATGCTTGTTGGCTGGGGCTCCAATCCTGGTCTGAGTGAATACGCGCCCGATGGTCGATGTGTCATGGACATCCAATTTGGGGCCTACAAACCCGGATATAAATTTGGATGCACTGTTTCAAGCTATAGAGCGTTCAAGGGTGATTGGATTGGTCTTCCAGCAACCAAGCCAGACATAAGCGCTGACTGGATCAACCATGAAATCTACGTCAGCTGGAATGGGGCAACAGAAGTTAGATCATGGGCTGTGGTAAGTTTTTCTAAGATGATACCTTTCTAATATATGCTGACTATTTGTAGTATGTTGGAGAGGAATCAGAAGAAGATAATGTAGAGGTAAAATATCTTCAAACTACTGCTAAGGATGGATTTGAAACAAGAATATATGTACCCCACCATGCTTGGGTGGAGGTGAGAGGTCTCAACGAGAATGGCGAAGTTCTCGGTTCTACAGGTATCTGGGATTATGAATTCAATATGAAGATGGAGGTGATATCAGGCCAATTGGAAACAGCTTGATTTGTTTGGTGTTATGACGGTCTTGAGTTAAACAAGCGACTTCAAATATTGAACTAAAAATAAAAATAAAAATGATTATCCAACCTCCAAAATCAAGACTTTCCGTTAACCTTTTGAACCTCATCCTCATTTGGGGTGTAGTACACTCTGCGCTGCTGCTGGTCCTGATACGGTGGGAACATGGTGGCGTAGAACTCAGTCCAACCACCCATTCTGACTCTCACCAAATTGTACTTCTCCGTGTCCTTGACTGCCTTTTGATACGTCTTCAGGTCAGCGCAAGTCAAGGTGATGAGGTTGCTGCCGACGTTGCCCTGCGCGTAGTCCTTGACAAACTTCTGGAGCTTGTCCAGGGGGAACGACTCGTCAATGTTCATGTCGACGGGCGAGGCGTTGGAGATGCCGTACTCCACGGCATCGGACTTGCAGCTCTCCATGGCCTGGTAAATGTTTCGAAACGCCGGAGCGGCAGCCAAGTCTTGGGCGGCCGGCGTGGGAGAAAGGTCGGAGGCGATGGGCATGCCCTTGCGGCGACCATCGGCTGAGGCTCCGCAGACGAGACCATCTCCGACGTAACCCTCAAATGTGCCGATGCCGGGAGTGATGATGAAGTTGAAGTCTGCTCCGTAGCTGTCGCGAATCCTCTTGAGCCCGGGTGCCAGGAGATCGTGGTTGATGGTTTTGTTGCACAGATCAACCAAGTTTTTGATGAGCCAGTCACCCAGCTCGTTTACCTCCTTGTCTCCGCTTCCCCACTTGGGCAGGTTAAGTGCGGCGTCCCTGAGCTGCTGGTACCGAACGGCATACTGCGCCGTGGTTGCGGGGCCCAGGTGGCCGTCCTGGAAGGGCTCAATCATGTTGAACCCCCAGTCGTTGATGAGACAGTCGACCAAGTCGGGCAGAATGATCATGGCGCTTTCAGGGTCGAAGACAAGCTTCTTGATTGCATAGAGAGAATCAATCGTGTTGGAGATACCGACGCAGAGCGGCGCCATGATGTGGAATAATGCGCCGCCGTCGGTCAGGTCGAGACCCTTGTCCACGCATCCGTCGATGAAGACGGACAGGAGTGGGCTGGGGCACACGGGTCCGAGATTGCCGTAGTTCGAAATCATGAAGTTGTAGGTCCTGATCATGATCCATTCAACCTGCTCCAGGAACTGTTTTTGCAGCGCCTCAAAGGTCTTGATCTTGGAAGCTGGCAGACCGCGGAATGTCTGTTTCATTCCTCGCAAATGTGTTGGCCCCGCATCGCCATAGGTTGCGCCCTCATTGAGGGCTTGTTCCAAAGCAAGCATTGGCTCCACGTTTCCGAATACAAACTCCGAGGCACCTGTAAACATAGGCTCATAGCAGCCATCGGCGGCGTAGTCTCTCGACCACTTTCGGCTGACAAGGCCATTACCGGAGCGGTACAAACCCTCCGTCAACTTGTCATCGTTGTACAAGATAGGCTGAGCGCCACCCGAGAGAATTCCCTTGGCGGCTTCATCCAGATACTCATCCGGCATATCCTTGTACACCCGGAGCGAGACAGTAGGGGCGTTAACGGGAAGGCGACGCGCTGCCTTGAGGAAGAACATGGTGACGGCGTTTGCACCACCTACGGGCGTATCGCCGTCCAGCGCTTTGTATCCTCCAACAGTAATCTGCTGCACCCACTGGTTGATGCCACCGCCCTGAGGAAAGTTGCCTCCGTGCCCATTCACGGTTGTTGTTCCAAAGGTCAGGTAATCATAGAGGAAGGCGCGGTTCACAAAGGCATTGTCTCCAATCTTGATGAATAGACAATCGATAATTTCCTGCGCGCGCTCCGCCGTGATGCTGCCCTTTTCAAGGTCCTTTTCATAGAATGGTCCGAGGATCTGATCCAAGCGACCCATGGCTGTCAACTCGCCAACAAGGTGCAAGCAGCAGTGCATGCTGTATATGAGCTGAACCGCGTCCTGGAAGTCTCGAGGTGGGTTGCCGACGAGGTGAGCAAGACGCTGAGAGACATCTTGCATATTTGCCTTGTCATCCACGTTGAGAGTTTCCTTGGCTGAATTCTCGGCCAGAGTCTGCCAGTTCTTCATATATCCCTGCACACCCTGAATAGATAGCAGAGCAGAGCGGTAGAAGACTGCCTTGGGGTCTTTAGCCTTGTCGGCTTCGTCAAATTTGGCCTGGAGCTCCTCGTTGAGCTTGCCCAGACCCTTTTGCACCAGTACCTCGAAATTAGGAACAATATGTCCCATTGAAGACCACTCGTTAAGCGAGGAGCTCAGCCAAAACTTCATTGTCTCCTCTTGTGACAAATACGGCATCACCTCCTTGCCACGACCAAGCGTGAAGTCGGGGATGACGCCGACAACGAGCTCTTTTGGTAGAATGCGAAGAAGGCCATTGTAGCGAGCAAGCTTGTATTCAGGATCTGATAGAAGTGGGGCAAGCGACTTTAGATTCGCAAGTGCCTTGCGAATTGGAACCGGTTCTGCCATAATCTGCTGGTGTTCATTCTTTTCGTAGAACTCGAGCAGGTTGGGCAAGCGCGGAAAGGTTCGCCTGTCCATCCACCCATCGCGCCAGTGGGAAAATGACCTCGACATCAAGCTAAGCACGCGGTCGCTGGGAGGATCACCGGATTTGTAGCGCCCTTCGGACATTTGGTGAAGCCAATCCTGGCTGTTGTAGAACATGAATCCATTCGGGCTTCTCACATTCCAGTGCTCATCCTCGGGCACGTCCTGACGCCCTCGAACAGCTGGCACTCCCAGCTCCTTAGCCGAAGGAACATACCAGTAGCCTCCGCTCTTGGTCTTGACCACATCCATGAGTCTGTCTAGAGGATTGGTGGGCTCCTCGCCCAAGAGCTTGTCAAGAATCTTCTCGAAGCGGGGCTGCTCATTGCAGAATGAGACAAACATAATGCCCTTTTCACGACCGGCGTGACCTTTGCTGTTGCCGAAAGACAAACCCTGGCGCAAGATTTTGAGCTGACCTTGATTCCTATTCTTCACATGGGCGCGATGGATGTGTGAAAAGGTGGCATGCTGTGGGAGTGAGGCGCCGTCAGGGTTGCGGCCAACCATCTCATCCTGCGAGCCGGCGCTTTGGGAGTCGATGCGAGACCAGTCAAATTCAAACTTCTGAGTGAAGGCGAAGCTGGCACCGGTATAGGGGTCAGGGGCATTGATCAGAATGTCTTCTGTCAGACTGATTGGGTCGTTGGGATTAGTGATGCCGTCGTTGTAGCGCCCACTTGCTACACGAACATCTCTTCGTCTACCGGCCTCGAGTACATCAAGGCCATCCTCCTTGGCCAGCGCAGCCAAGCGTTTTCGGATACTATCCACGATCCTGGACGCAAAGCTCTTCTCGCGGGCCTTGATAAAAAGAAGGACATCACCGCCTGTATTGCTGAACTTGATGTTGCGGCCTATGATGTCCCTTTTAACGGGGATGTCGCGCGCATTCCATTTGCCCCAAAGCTCAGGGGAAAAGGCAGCGACGAGTCCACAGTCTTGATAGTTGTCGGTAACATCACGAGCCAAGTCGCTGACCAGGCCGAGGACTAGCTGACGCGTGGAATCTTCGTGATCTTTCAATGTGAGAGTCACAATTTGGCCAAAGACGGCAGGCATGGGCAGGCCACGCTGAGCGGCCGTGAGAGTGTCTTGGACCGTCATGGTGTTTTTTTTCTTTGCCCGTGCTCTGGTGTATTCTTGATGGCACTGAAGATCAGACTTTTCGTATGGAAACAGCGCCTCCTTTTATCCCTTAAGCTACTAGTTTTACAAATTGTAGGCACATCAGCTTACGGACGGGAGAAATGCATCATACCTTCTTGAGACTACCCAGCTAGCCACCGGCACACTCTTGGCCTGACACGTCAACATGCGGATGCTCTTTGTGACTATTGTATGGCGGGCTATTGGCCGCTCACAAATGGGGACACGGGAATCATCTGCATGTCTTGGTCAATGTCTAAGTATTGGAGGATTCCTGGCTGCAGGCCCCTCGACCAATTTCATTGGATGGAGTTTGCTCGATACGCCAATGATACTCTGCATGCCTTAAGAAAAGTTTTCGTGCTGATCATGAATTTATTCTACTATCAGCACTTTGGGTTCTAATGGAAATAGCTAGTGTTGAGAGCCACTATTAGAAGGGAAAGACCGGATGCAGATCAGCAGATAGCACCACGAGTCTATTTACGAAGGATAGTCGGAGAGTAGCTAACGGAAATATGGTATCAAAATCCTTCCAACTAGGTATTACAGCCACCGACGCGTTTCGTGCATATCATATATCATAAAGTGTCAGCCCAGACTAGCCGAAAACGTGTAATAATGAGAGATAAATGACGAGGCATTGGGCGCACGGACGGAATATTTGCTTACCATTAGGGCTATTACTGCACCTCCATTAGATATGCTGTCATTGCCATTGGATGGACAAGACGGGATGGGCGGACTTTGAGGTCCCCATTTTGATCGTCTGCGGGGATGTTGCATGAGCAGCCTCGGTTTGTCGGCCTAGTATGTGATTGGCGCACGAGGATGCGACGCGGGCATGCATGTTCGTCTCGTGTATGCGAAACGCCCTAATGGTAAGATATTCCACAGTCACCGCTGTTGCAATGTAACCGAAAGAGTCTTGATTGAATGCTACTTGCCGCCCTTGCGTTGTGCTGAGCTGCACCTAATCGTTGGCTGCTGTTTTAGCCTTCTTGTGGAGTCAAATCCTGCCTGCCGGTTGGTTCCAGCGGGTGCGTCGGCGCTAGGCACGGCAAGGTGGAATGATCCGCGGCGGGAGGGTGAATGATTTGGCCACTGAGCTAGGGAGTGAGCTCTCCCGCTTCTATAATCCTTGTGTATTACAACTTGATTCGTTCGCGGAATGCCAATTAGATGCTGGCGACCAAATAATCTTGTATCTCTTTGAATGTGAAAAAGGACTATTGAGGTACCATGCTCCATATCGCCACACTTTACCTGTGTTGAGGCTTCCATCATTGGTTCGTAAGAATATTTAGATGCCCTTATTGGCCTGAAATTAGCGCGGTACGTGTTGCTCCTTTCACACATTCAAAGAGATTGGTGGATGGTTCTATGTCGCCTCAATCACTGCGTCCTTTTCTTTCCACACCTGATTTGTTCTGACAAGGCGATCTACATCACAAACCCCGCAACGGGAGGAGATGTGCTCCAGAGTGAGACAGTTTGCGAATGCCGGTAGACCTTTTAAGAAACACGCAGGTCGCGGCCTAGACCGTAATAGAGCGGGGTAACGGGAAAGCATTCACCTGCCGTGCGCAAAGGACTTTTGCTCTCATAGGCTGGCTGGTAAGCGACATGCGCGTGGACTGCATCCGGGTCGCCTTGCGGAAACTCAAAACCTTTCGTTGGAACTACTGCGGATGCATTGAGACCTGACCAAGACATCCCAAACTACACACCTCTTCCCATGGAGAATTTAAGAGATCATTGAATTATTACATGTGATATATCTTTATTCATTCCAACAGTGGAACTGCAGCTGTGCAAGCAGCAATGGCACCCTTCATCCTCAGGCATTCTGCAAGCCTATGGCATGTCTACATTACAAACAACTCATGCACATCAACTAGTGGTGGTCCTTGAGGCATTTAAAATATAATTTTTATTGCATGCACCAATGTCAATCGGCCCGAGTCAGTATCACGTTATGTAGATAGTCTCAATAGCCTAGCCTAACCTCTACGGTGACGGCCAGATCCAACGAGCCTCTCCAAGCTGCCTTGAGCCCAAATTCACATACTAATACGGTCAATTACGCTAGTCAGACCACTCAAAGATTATGGACCAGCCTGCATCCAGTCACCGTGGCTGAGACAGCTACATTGAATAGCTTCACTTTCAGGTAGCGGCTGCTGGCCCGACCATCGGTCGGCAGACCGGACTGCTAGCCACAACAGAAGCTATGAGAGCCACAGATAGATCTTTTCATAGATAAAAGAGACAAGAGTTTTAATGTAGCCTGTGGACCTCATAGCTAGTGATAGTCAGCCTCTACGATTAGTTATGCTAACTTCGCCATGGGTACAATGCTTCTGCCTAGATGTATGCCCATCTATCATCGTAGGCAATATAGGAGACAAAGGTCGGTGCACCTGTAGTGGTCAAGTTAGTTATATCAAGATACCTAAACTCTTTTCTGGCGGGTTACTCTGAACAAACCTCGGGACAAAAATATGATCAAAATGGCGGAAGTAAAATGTTGGTCGATCAGGAATCCCCTCACTTTGCACGCCTCCAAGCATTCGGCGAGTTACGTGATAAAATCAACTGTGCTGTGGGGAAGGTAGAGACTAATCATAGGCCGAGCCCTGGAACACCATCGATTGGTCGCCTAGTACTTTTTTCCAGGATCGCAACGTTCTTTCATCCCCCTCTCCGCTTTATTGTCTGTCCTGTAAATATAGCCTATTGCTATGTGAGGCCCTCGAATGATTAAAAAAAAGAAACTACGCAGAGACCTTAGTCAGAATTGAGAGAGTCATTGAAAGCATGAAGGGAAAATTATCTGAACTGATGTGCTACAAAACTCAAAGGGAGCGGCATCTAATGCTTACTGGTAGGAGCATCTGGTGATCGGTAAGATCGGCACACTACTTTTCAGCTTTCGCAGCTCAGCGCCACAAGAGCTCGTGTTGGGCACCCTCACGTCGAACAAGCTTTTCTCTCATTAAACGCAAAAAGCGCCACTTGTCCCAGTTCCATGGTTTGGGATCTGCCCAAAGCTGTACTATGGCAGAGACCTGCCAATCATGTAGAATTTATAGTAATTCTGACACATGCGAGTTGCTTTTCTGCACCTGCTGGTGGGCGCTAGTCAAAGCTGAACGCGTAGGAGATCACCATCCCAGGTAGCGCGTTTTCACAGTGCTAAGTCTGCCAGTGGGCTGTCCTTTACATCAACGCTCCTTTGGCTGCTCCTCATGTTTCTCAAAGTATGTTTGTAATCTAGACGGAATCTTTAATGATAAGCATAACAGAGCTTGGTTGAGAACTGGGTAAATCATTTTACAGGGTCGAAGCAGTTCAATTTCTTCTAGTCTCACCTTAATCAAGATGTCAAGATCAATGAGTTTGCTTTTCCTTCATGCGAAAACTGTTGGATGCCCTCGCATGCTTCGTATATGGCATCACAATTTCGTTGAAAGGTCTCTTTAAGTATCGTGTGCCACACTAGACCAGTACACTGCACGTTCGATGAGACTGAAGGCGCGGCCCAGAAGTCAAGTGGCTTTTCGCGTTAAACCAAATCATACTTAGTGAGCCCTCCCCGCAATGTCTAGTTTCATTGCTTGCAGGCTGGTGGGCATCGCCATTCGTTCTTGCAAGCCACCCCCTCGCGGCTGAGATGTTTTCCAGCGCTTTGACTTATGGCTTCCCCGATCCATGGAACTGGTTGTCCCACGGTAAACGCCGAGAACCCAAAGATGAACACATGTGGTCGAGATTAATGATGCAATTCTTGTACCTGAATTACAGAACTGTGCTGCTTGCATAAATAGGGATGCGAATACTGTGGCTATAAAAGGCCCCTGTCCGATCTCATAGTAGATATCCCTCCACATCAATGCTTGCGATTTCTACTTCGCTCAAAAAAAGCTTTTTCATCACTACAACGACATGAAATTCACTATTTCTCTCATCAGCGTTGCCGTACTGGGCAATGTTGCCTGTTCGCCCTTGTCGAGTTCCGATCACCCTCTTGGGTTGGAAGGTATGTGAGCCCCTTAAGCTTATGTTACAGGCGAATGGTGATCAGTATAGGCCGAAGCACCAAAAAATGCCATTGGAAGGATAAGAGTTGCTGTGTGTCTCTTGAAAATGGGCACAACTACAAACGTGACTCTGGTCATGACCATGACCATGAATATAGCAAGCGCCGCACGATCCACGTCAAAGACGGACAGAGTATTCAGAAGGCCATTGAAAAGGCCTCTCCTGGAGATCGTATTGATGTCGACGCCGGCACCTATAAGGAGCAGCTTACCATCAATAAAGATGGGATTGAGCTAGTTGGGCACGGTGCCATTCTCGTCCCTCCCGCCAAAGCGACGAAGAATCCGTGCTCGGGATTGAGCGGCCCCGGCACACAAGCTGGCATTTGTGTGGCAGGGTCAGGGGTCAAGCTAGCAGACTTTGTGGTGGAGCACTGCAAGGTACTCTCGGTTGCAAAGCCAGTAAAGGGCGTGTCGATTACTGGGTTCGAGGTCCGCAAGTTCTCTGGAATAAACATTGCGATCCTCGGCGCCAGGAATGCTCGTGTTGTGAACAACAAACTCACCGATGGCGGAAAATACGGGTCACTTACTGCCGGTTCATTCAACACTTTGGTCTCAGGCAACGAGGTCTCTTCATCAGCCGAGCTAAGCCCGGGAATTGCTATTTGCATGGATAATCTCTCTGGAGTTTTGGTGTCCCAAAACAAAGTTTCCAAGCATGGAGTTGGCCTTTGTGTCCAGACGGATGGCGCGCAAGTCGAGTATAATCATGTCACGTCCTGCTGTGCTGGAATCTTTGTTGATCCTGGAGTCAAAGGGGCTAAAATTCGCCACAATTATGTTGGATCCTCAAATAGCAACTGTGGAGAGGCTGGTGTTATTCTTGACGGCACGGTTGATGCAGAAGTTCAAGACAACACCATCGAGGGACAGAAGGGTGACGGAAAGGGGGCGGGACTGGTGGTGGTTGATGATGATTGTCCCCTCACTGGGCCTGGCGTCTCGCTCTCCTGTCTTGCTCTCAAACACAAAGCTGTCTCATCTGGCAATGAGATTATTCGCAACACCTTGCGAAATAATGACTATGACATCTTTGTCAACACTACTGGCTCTCAAAATGTCGTCAAATGCAATACATGTTCTTTGCCAGCGAATCTTTGTGGTAAATAGTATGAATCACCCCAAAGAACATCCCTAAATAGTTTTGCTTGAGGAGGTTTGGGTCAAGACAGAAAGTCTACTTCGTATAGTCCTGCCGTACAACAATTTACTTCTTTTTCGTATTTTCTCTTACCTTTGAATTCCTAATTTCTTGGGCTAGCCTTGAATTGTAAGCTAAGGCGATGGCGGTGACCATCGACCTAGGTGCTCATCTCCCAAGATCTTCTGTAATTGACGCTCTGAAGGTCCACATAGCTGGGAGTAGATCGGGGAGGTTAGGGTAGAAATATAAATTTATTAGGTTGCAAGGCTCTAACTTGCGAAAGCAAATATGTGAATGACGTTCTCATTCTGCGTTTATGTGCTCTGGATATGCTGTTCCACCTGAAATCTATTCAAATACAACGCGAAAAACCACCTCTATAGTGTATGGTGGTGGCAGGTTTGCCCATTAGACATTTATTGAGTGTAAAGGCATCCGACAGGGTTGGGCTCAGCAAAGGCACGAGCCTTGATGCCAAGGCAGCCAGTGTTGCCAGCAGGCTGGGAGACTCCAGCGCTGACCCAGAGGGCCCAGGCACCATCAATGCTGTTGGGGCAAGCAATGAAGCTGGAGCCATCAATGGTGAGGCCGTTGTCGGCGTCGTAGGCCCAGCGGGTGAGCTCACCGTTGCGGGGAGGGCGCTGAGCACCGGTGATGTAGCCGACCTTGCCCTGACCTGGTTTCAATATTAGTACATGTTTTGTGTGCTTGCAACCTAAGGATGATAACATACCCATGCCGGAACGGTCAACGTAGATCTGCTGAGGGGGGTTGTCGGTCTTGTAGAGGAAGAGCTCATCACCGTTGGCACCGCCAAGGTAGAAGGTAGCAGAGCCGTCGGTTGTGGCATCACAAGAGGCATTGTTGTGAGGGAGCTGGAGGAAGAGGTTGCCAAGAGCGGCCTGGAAGGGGCTGTATTGGACCTCGCTGGCAGATCGAATGGTGGTGAGGTGGAAAGCACCATCGGTGGGACCAGCAGTGGCGTTGACAGCGGGAGTGGGAGTGGCCTGGGGAGCGGCGGCAGCAAGGCCAGCGGCGAAGATAAGAGACTTGACCTGCATGGTGACGGTGTTGATTGGAAGTGGTGGATTGTTTGTTGATGGATCAAATTTCTATGCTATAGGTAGCGGGTTGGATACCTTTATGTAGTTTGCTAATTGCGTAGATGTTGGGAGCTAGAAGACATCGAGAAGGGCTAAGAAGACGATTGCTACGTTATGTCATCGAATCGGAGCCCAAAATTGACATCATAACGAGTGACATCTAGATGAATACGAGATGGGCCCTTGTCGCGCCCCTCTTCGCCCTGCTGCAGGGTTCCTATCGCAATCCCTGCTACGCAGCCTACCTTGTTAAGCTTACAGCGCCGAGATTCACCTCTCGGAGGCAGCCGAGGCGAAGCACGGAAAATAACCTCGTCATTAGGTGTAGCTTACAGCCTGTTGCTGGTCAAACTATAATGCAGGGCTGTGCGGCGAAACTCCATCTGCTCTGCGGCAATTGGCGCAATCAACTGATTTAAATAGAATCATTTCTTGCCACAAATAGGGGCGATTTCTACCGTTAAGGTTTAGTTTACAGCACCTAGCTCAGCTTCTCAGCTGAGGAAATGGTGATGCTGCGCGGCGTAAATCATGTCCCAAAAGAGCACAAGGATCAACAGCAGATCGCCCCCATTTCGGCTCCGAAACACCGTTACGCTAATGATCGGCCATATCACCGCCGTTTTGCTTGAAGTATCCCCTGGCTTACTCTAATTACAGTACATGCTCGGTTGGAGGGGCCCATAAGGATTTGAGGAGCTTCCACAATGAAAGTTTCAAACGGTCAAACCCTAAAATTGCGATGGTTTAGTGTGATCATTACGTTTGGCGGAAGCCACATACGTGCCTGAGAATTTGCATGTCGTTGCGTCTATTGTGACCTCGAAAAAGCTGTATTTAATAGAAGTGTATGTGCGTCCTCGGCCACTGAGTAGTTGCTTCAATGCGTCTTTTGAGCCTTGCTCCTTAGTTCTCCACAAAAAGCGAAACTGACGCTGGATTATGTGGCAATAAATACTCTCACCTATGACTAATTGAATGAGATCGGCATGAGGTCGTGTCGCTTTCAAAGTGACAAGCATTTCCATGGCACACTTTTCTTCCATCTTCTTTAGATAAAGGGGTTGGTTGATCTTTTTGTCGTAGTCAATTGCCCCCTCTTGTATTGCAGAAATCGACAAACCTGGGATTGTTCTCTTCCAAGAAAACCTGGCTACGACAAGACATACTCTGATTTTGATGATTGCTTTATGCCCATAAGTGTTCAAAATCCCTTAGTAATCCATGATTCCATCGTTGGCCTAAAGTACAGCCTTTGTTACTGACGAGTGACGGGATTGTAGTGCAGTGTATGTAGGGTAGTCGTTGGGTCTAGCAAAAAAGCCTCATATTAAAGCAGCTGAAGGCATAAATGAAATTGCGAGTCTGCGTATTAACAATTCCGGCGAGGTCTCTGGGTTGCGCTCTTCCTGAATTGACGAATCTGTACTCTGATGGTTGTCGGTCATGGGTTGAAACTAAATTGTTAGCTCTTCATCTAATACGGCCAAATTTCAATTCCACATGCGATGGGTGCTAATCTTTCTTCACAACCGCCAAATTCGGCGAATCAATTAAAAATCAACCAATTTATTGACTTGATCAACTGCAATTTTTAACGAATGACTTCGACCGGCGTCGGCTATTGGCTAAGAAAACTTGAAGCCTTGCTCATCAAGAACACTACGCATCCGACCACGTCCATCCAAGTCCCCAGATGATACAAAATTGGCTAAACTCACTGTCCATGGGTTCCTTCCCTCTTTGTTTTGCCGCACGTAATGGGCCTTGAGTGTTTGTTCGAACTTGATTGTTCCCTTCTGACGTTGTTGATCATCCCAAACTTCCCGATGCAGTACTGTGTCCATTGAAAGTCGTGGTTTAGCCGCATTCGTGTGGACTGGGTCTGCCTTCCCAACAGCCATGCCAAACAAGGCCACAACACGATCGGGGAGGTGCAAGTAGTCCGTAAGCTCGCGCGCATTGTTACGAGCGGCCCCGGCATAGCACATTCCAAGTCCCAACGACTCAGCAGCCACAGCTGCATTCTGTGCCGCCATTGCTGCATCAAGAGTGGCCATAATGAAGAGATCAATGCGCTCGAGGCCCTCGCCCCCTCCCGGACAACCATGTTGGGCGGATGCATCCGCGAGCCGTCCAAGGTCAATACAGAACAGAAGGAACAAAGGGGCCTGGCGGATAAACTCCTGATCCCCAGCAAGCGCGGCGACATGATTCTTCCTTTCTGGATCTGTAACTGCTAGCACGCTCCATGTCTGCAACATCGAACCCGTTGATGCGCTTTGTGCTGCGGCAACAAGGGTTTCTAGAGTACCATCTGGAAGCCTTTCTTCAGGCATAAAATAGCGAACTGAAATGTGCTGAAGGAGAAGTGACACAGTCGGAGACCATGGGAGGTTTTTGGTTTGCTCGGATAGCCCTTCGGCATATCTCTGGCGCAAAATAGAGTTTTGGCACTTGTCCATCATTAAGCCCAAATGTTTTTATGATGAGGCGGTATGGGAGAGTTAAAAGATTCGATCAAAGCTGAGGATAATTTGGAATGCAGTGAGGTCTTGTGTGAAACGTATTGGGGAGCGATCCAGGGCTCTATTAAAACGTTTTGCATTTATAATCAACATGTGGCCATGTGGGAATAGTCTCTAGGAGGGACTCAAATAAATTAGCCAGGAAGATAGAATTCGAACTGCCATTACTTGGGTTGATTATCAAGCATGCCAAGTAACCGCGAGATATCAGTCATGTTGGCACTGGAGGGAGTGTTCTCTTGATCCCTGTATGTGCTAAAACTCGCAATTCCACATCATTGGTCGAGCAAGCCTCAAGCCCCAACTTCCTGACTGCCACCATTCTTTAAACAGCCTAGTACCCTGGCCTCTTCGCCGGAAAATCCCCACCTGGTTCATCAATTTTTAGAAAAAACGTCAGAATGTGCACATACGCCTCAACAAATCGTGTGTTATTTGTATAGCTAATTATTGGAATGAAATGAGCACTGAAACACAAAGGCTCAAAATAGGTGGTTAGATTCTTATTCTGCTACGTTTGTAATCAGTGGAGACTATTGACTTTGCCTTTTAGACGTTTCCCCCTCCCGCCCCAGACAATCATGAGCTCATCAAGAATTCTCTGAACCTCTCCGTAGCCTAAATTTCGTCTCATTTGGTCCAGCGTATTGTGGACGAGTAAAATTTCAAGCTCAGAATTAACGGCATAGCCAAATATCAACATAGGCCAAGCTGATAGGTAGCAGTGGCTCCACGATTCGGATGCATTTGGACAACGCAGAATAGACATCGCATACTGAATCTTCCAGGTGGATATCCCCACCAGGCATCTACTGACGGCTTTTGCTTCCAGAGGAGGCCCATTCCCAATGCTGAAAAAATTCTTCTCAGATTGAGAGAGGAAATTGCTGGCCATCATATCCAGTAGCATTGACGCTGCAAGAGTATATAATGTGATATTCTGAATATAAAAGCTCCTAGCTGGATCTGTGGCGGGTTGTATTCCAGCACCATGTAGGAAATTATTTTCCCAGTATTCCACTTTCGTTCGTAGTCGTTGAAGCACACAATGGGTGGACTCTTCGGGCAGTTGCTGAAATCTAATAATATCCAGGATAAGACGATATAGACATATCGGAAGGCATAAAACAGGGCTAGAATCCCCAGATACTGTTTCTATAATATTTTTCTTGTCGAGATAGCCTTCCGTACGAACGAGAAACTGTGAATTGATGTGAAAATTAGGTGAAAATGGCTGTCGCATGGAGAGCAAGAATGCCTGATACAATACACTTTCCACCATCATGCGGTTCAATGGGCGCGCCATCGATATGAGGGAAGACTCATTGTTGTAGTGTAAATTCAGCAATTTCATGGCACCAGAGACGTGATTTCGTGGGTCTACCTCGTCATCTATACTCCACATCTTTTTTTGTGGACAGTAAGTTAGTGTTTGAGCAACTTCAGGGTCCAAGAAACAAGCGCTACATACATCATGGACATAGAGCCATACTACTGCAGTTATAAGGGTATCGGTGGGAGGCTTAGGGCTCAATTGTAGCTGTCCTATTTCCTGATTTACTCCCCTTACAGCTTGAGCATAATATACAAGTGCAGATTGCTGATATCGGCGATTGCTAGAAAGAATGTACTTGTTTGAAGCGCAGCTTGCTAGGACTGCATATCTAACGCTGCGGCTGTGCTTGATTATGTTTAAAAGCTGCGACCGGTACTCGTGAAGATGCGCTTGGTTCCAGGTCGGGAGTATGAGGACAGAGAGGAAATAGCTTAGCAAGTGATTTATAAGCTCCAGCTCAAACCTCAATTCAATTACGAAACAGTCGGGTATCAAAGGATGTATAGACGTCCTATTGGCAGCTTGAAAAATCCGAACGTCAACGTTCTGGTCATCAGTACCGTGCACCATAGAGAGGAGTTTCCCAGAACATGGTTGTGAAAGTGTTTGGATTTGATGATTTCGATGGCGTCGGTCAAACAGATCATTTGATTTTGGCCAGATGCATTCTCGGATTCGGATAGAGCAGTTGGAGCAGCGTGGTTTTACTTCGTCACACTTGACTTTGCGCTTTCTGCCTGTCGCATGATCAGTGCAAGTCACCGCATTCATTGATATGCCTACAGGTTAAGCATCCAGTCTTGGTTCTAACAGAAAGATTGGTCATTTTAGGTTGCTGGATGTCTTCATTCATCCAAAGAAATTTGTTTCCGGTCTTGACAATAAAATTGTGAGTGAACTGAGATTGCTTCTGACAAATACAATTTCTGGGGTGCGCCGAGTGACCCGTCTTCTTAGTGGGTCCCCAGGTTAGCCTCTCAGCTAACTCGAATAGGTAAAAGCCCCGTGCCATTTTACTGAACTTTGCTCACCGAACAGACATCGTCTTGGCACATGTCAACGAACTCTGTCAATTGTTCTCAGTCGTTGGCGGTACTTAGGCAACAGGAAAAGCAGCAGATGGCAATCTATGGAACCTAGATATCAAGGAGTGGAATCGACGGCCATAGACTCAATTTTTATGAGATAATTCAATGACACAAACAAGAATATGAGAGCCTGCATCCAGAGTAGATCTATTAGGTTTACAGTAGAACAGAGCGAAGAAGGGGAGAACACTAGGTGTTTTTAAACACATGCGACTTGGAATTCAAATAGCATGTCAAAGTATAGGAAGGATGATAATAAATAGCAGCTCGATCCGAGGTTGGAGACCTAGAACCCTAGGAGGGTCTAGCCTGGAAGGATTCCAATCAAAATGAAGAAATGCAATTTAAAAATCCAATCAATGCCGGAAGAATCTAGCTCTTGGTTTATTTCAGAGAGCTGCAGAAGATGCAGCATTGAAGTGTGCAAGACTGGACCGCCTACTGCCCGGATCCGTGCCATGTCGTTTGGGTCAACGACGAGTCATCCTAGCTTGTGGCTACTGTGCTAAGCGCGCCATGGACTAGCTTCAGTTGGATATTGAGGGCTCAGGAAAATAGTGAGCAATAGTCTCAAGCGGGATCAGAATATCTCTTTCTCTTTGAACAATCTTTCGGATATTGAGGCGTTCAAAGACATCAGCGGATGGGGTTTCTATACCTTCAGAGATTTTGCCAATCGGTCTTTGCACCAGAACAGACGCAGCACTTTCATGACAGATGTGTCTTGTCTTTATTAATTGTATGCCATCTCTGTGGCCTGGTTCCTGGATCACCCGGTTGAGCCTACAGCTTGTTTCTTTTTAACTAGAAGTAAATGTGTCTTTATACGAGCTCGATAGAACCACTTTCTCATTCGGTTGACGCATCCACGCCAAATAGCTGGGGTGTCTGGAGGAGCAACCGGACTCCTGCCACCGTGATTAGGCATCCGCGACAATACCGTATCAAGTTAACTCGGAGGTCTGATTTCTCCACTCTGCAGTGAGTTGGCGGATTAAATTTAGAAACTCGGTTGGTTTCTTGTGGGCGATGGTCACATTGTCGCCGCTGCTAAAAGACCACCGGCAGTCTTTGCCCAGTTATAATTGCGGTCTGCGTAATTATCTGGCTGCCTAATCAGTGGCGTCTTTCGTTGCATATTTAGCGCAGGGTTGTAAACTGGATTATGTGGGCGGTATCATTGGGTCGGTTGGGTCACAGTTGCAGCTTTTCAACCTACGTGTTCCCGGACCGCTTCCCCAACACCATCTGCCCGCAACTTCGATTGACCCAACCGCACACATTACCTCTTCATCCTCTGTATCAAATCAACCGCCCATCATGCACGCTTATTGCTCATTGTGTGGCCTTGTAATTTCTCATCGTTGGCGAAATTCGAATTGGACGGGAGAATTTAGAGCTGGTATGCATTCTATTCGTCTCCTTACCATCTCAATATTTCTTTGCTGACATTCTTTCCTTTTTAGTCTACGTTAAAAACCTGAAATGGGGTGACGTACAAGTTTCTGGGGTCGGAAGGTATTTGGGTGGCTTCACCGCACCCAGGAATCCTAAGTTGCGCTATGACAGCAGCGACTTCTATGACAGCGACGGCTCCGAAATCGAGATAAAACTGCATCCTGTGGCACCTAATTATCCAGCTCGTATTGACTTATCCACTTACACTTTCTATTGGGGCTTCGGATTCCATGCATCTTGCTGGGATGTTTTGAAAAATGCCGTTCAGATACACCCTAAAGATGTCCTGCATGCATGCCTATCTGTGTCCTACGAGTCGATAATTTTGAACTGGGGCCATGATTATGGATGCTTAATACCATTGGATGTTCAAATAAATCCGGCCCATCCATCGCGTCGCTCTTATTTATCTGACAAAAACGACCATATCCGGTTTGATCCTCTGCATCCTTTTACACTGCGAGATGGTGCCCAATCTCCCGCAGCGACCGAGAATTATGGACCGCCAAATCTTGAAAGAAATGATATTGTTGTTTTCAAACCCGAAGTTTTGGTTGATTGTTTCGGGCATCTGCCGCTTGAACTCCTGCAGGAGATTCTCACGCAACTGCCATCAAAAGATGTGTGGTCATTTAGATTAGCATCACGCGCCGTTTCACACACAGCACTGCCTGAATCTTTCTGGGCATCTCGGTTTTCTGAAGGCTACGAATATCACTGTATGTTTGAAGTTCGTCAATCAGAGCTCAACTCATGGAAAACCACGTATCGCTGTGTTGCTGCTGCTATGCAATCGAGTCCAGGCTTGATCAATCGACGTCGCATATGGGAATTGGCATTACAGCTACGGATCATCTGCAAACAGATGGATAAAAAATGCCATGGTCGCTCATTGAAGGGCTTCATTGAGCCGCATGCTGATGCAGACCATCGTCGTCGTGTTTGGTGCCACTCGGGGCACGACAGAAACCTAGTCCGACAGAGAACCCTGACACTCCCCTTATCATATCATGTTATTCTTGTGTCTTTTGCACAGATTGGTAATCAACGCTTCATTTCTGGCTTTCGCATCCGACAGAGAAACGGCCACGAAACACTTCTCGGCTATGTACACAGACAGCGGGAAATCCCTATACACTTCAGTGATCACTCGTCAATTCTTGGGTGGCATATAGCTCTTCATAGACTTGGAATAAAAGGTATTGCTGCAGTTATGAAAGACGGATATGTTTCTCCTTGGGTTGGCGAGCATAAGGAAATTCCCAAAAGGCGGTTAGCTGCAGGCATGAGCAGCGCCGACCACCTGTACGCCAAGTTCGACGTACGCACACCCTGACCATGCTTTGAGGAGGTTTGAGCCTCGGAACTAATTCTGCTATTATAGGCTTTAAAACTTATTTCACTAGGTATTCCCGCACCAAATGATGAGAGCACGAAGGATCCTAATATCAGCGACGACCGTCTTTGGAGCTCTGATGTCCCACCACCTCACATTTTTCTCAGTGAACACGAAAACGAATTGACGAACCCAGAATCCGCTAGAAGTACCCCGCTATATTCGTCTATCGTTTTTGGTGGCAACTACGGGCAAGACCTTGATAAACTTATTGAGGTTATTGGATGGGTATATAAACCCGCATATATCGTCGCTCTTGAGTTCCGTTACACTGGTTCCCTGGAAAATAGGTTCTTGGGCGCTGTAGACCCTGTGGAGGCAGGTGACGAAGTTGTGCAGCCGATTCAAGTTCCATTTTCTATCGATGGCCCTGGTGGGGAACGTATCTCCAGCATCCAGGTGCGGATGCTGAAAAATCGCAAATTTCGAGGACTGAAGGTACGCGATCATTTTGCGCTTGAGGTTCAGCGCCACTGACAATCCCCACCCGTTAGATCAAAACAAACCACGCTCGGGAAATTAATTTGATTCCCAATAACAGTCGTGGCACCTGGAAGCCCGTTACCCCGCTCAAGAGTACTGTCGTTGTGTTTCACGCCATCACGGTAAGCCACCGTCATTTCCTCTAGATGGAACAACTTCTGAATAATTTGATCGTACCAGGACCAGTATATCGGGCATATAGGTTTGATGTCCATCGGCATAGAGAGCGAGGTCACGAATCGAGACAAGGCCCAAGAATACTATTCAGTAGAGTTACTATAACAATGTCAAAAGCAGTCATTGAAACGCCTTCATAGATCCAAAAACAACTTGGTTATATCTTCCCCCGGTATTTTAAGGTCGGCAAATCCATTTTTAAAGTGAATTTATCGCATGTTCACTCACTTGGTAACAGTTTGTTCTTGCACATGTCTGTCAATTTGGGGTGCTTGGTGTCAAGCCGCTAAGAGCAGTGATGATATCCTGTAATTCTACCAGGTGGTACAGACTCGATTTAAGCATTGAACCTGCCATGATTTCCAGTCCATATGCCATATCAGTCAACATGTGCGAAACTTTCTCCCAAACCCTCCAGTCGGGTTCATCCTAGTTGTCGTTATCAGTGTCATCGCTATGGTAGGGAGTAGGATTGTGAGCTGCATTGGTTACTATGATTTGTGTCAGCGTGTTCAGGCTATCAAAGGCAGTACGAGTAGCAGTGAAGGTGGCGGTCAATCGGTTAGTGTTCGTTGAGGCCGTGGCAGCAACCGTAATGGTCGCAACAACTCCAGGATCAGGCAGATTGTAGCTGGCGCTAAAGCCACATTGTAGCATGATGGCTTTGATGGCCAAAACATTAGTTACAGTTCACTGGTCAATATTTTCCCTGGCAAATTTCGAACCCTTATTCAACTCACGATTGAGGCCAAGCCGTTACAGATTGTATAAGTTAGCCACATACTTATGCGACATTTATTCCCCACGAGCTGATCTCGGAAGCTGCGTTGACTCGGTCGCCGTCGATGGCCGTGCTCTTTATGTTGTCCACTCTGAAGCTAACCTGGGCCCTGTGCCCCAGACTGGCCATAACGTGGTAGATACAAGATGTCGAGCCCTCGGGTGCACCAGCTACCAGTGGCTAGAGACCCAGGCTTGGCAGTGCCCAGCCATTTTAAAATATTAGCTCGCGTATGCGAGCAGGAGTTGCCAACAGCGTTGGTTAGCATCTAAAACAATGATCAAATTGTATTTCAGCATCTCTGCCAGTGGTTCATAGTATCAAAAAGCTGCAAAAAGATAAATGGCTTATGAGGCCAACTCGTTGCGTGATCTGGGAATCGAACCCAGGGCTCCCCGACGTTGCTCGGATGGCAACGGAGAATTTTACC
Source organism: Calonectria honghensis (assembly GCA_013403855.1). Taxonomy (NCBI): domain Eukaryota; kingdom Fungi; phylum Ascomycota; class Sordariomycetes; order Hypocreales; family Nectriaceae; genus Calonectria; species Calonectria honghensis. Next base: position 802,553 of record VTGB01000025.1, read on the forward strand.
ACTAAACCAATCACGCTCGCTGATTGGCTCACATGATGGAAATTGAGACTAAGTACCTGATTCTTGCACCAGTTCAGCACTCGATGGGTAGTTGATGTTTTTTAGTGACTTACCCGTTACTACCGTCGCATCTATGCTTCATTGCCCACATGATGTAACCACGGTTTAGAGACTGATCCAATCTCTGTCAAGTAAATTGCCTTTTCTCGCTTTGTTAACATTGGTCATTATATTATCAAATTGCTGTTGTCTACCGTTCTCCGCTGAAACCATCATAGTAGATTTTGAAAACCGTTTCCATCTCGGTATAGTTCCTCTTGGCGTTAACAAAGGCCTCTCGGATCTTGTCTAGGCTGACATCCTCAGAAACCTTGTTTCCTTCCATGTCCGTCCCTTTAGCGTAATCTTTCATTGTGTCACAATTTTCAAGGAGACGTATTAAACCGATGGTCGCGGAAGCACCTTTTAGTTGATAGGCAACATGAAAAATAACCTCGAGATCCTTCTTCTCCCTGCCGAAATATGAAAGATGATTTAGCTAGTTTGCATGAACTATTGTATAGTTGAAGAAGATGCGGATTATTTTGACCAAATTAGGCCAAGTTGGGAATGATAGTGTCGTTGGGATGGAGCAAGTCGCCACTCACAATGATTTCTCTATGTCTTGAAAATGCTTTGTTGATTGATCTAAAAATTCCAAAATGATGGAAGAACTAAAATCCCTCTCTACCGTATCTTCGTCCATATCCAGGATCTGCGAGAATGTTTCCATGTCAATACCATCAAATTCGCTGAGTGTCTTTAATTTTTCCTATTTCATCCAATGTCAGCACAACTCGCGAAATTACAGTTGGTGTTGTGCAAAGTCACTCGCTTCGGCTGTCGGCATGATGATCTGCTATGGTATTATGGTATCCGCAATTTTGATATTTCAAATGGGGTTCCGGTAGTTTTGATGTTTCTTTGTCGTAATGATCGCGTAGATCGTTGTGGTGAACAGATAGTTGGCCCCTGCGTGATTTCTTTCCGCAGGTGGGAGGAGAATAATCGGATCTCGAAAATGCGATCGCGATAGGCTCGCATTTAAATTGCCCGCTAATTTCCCCGTTCAGAACCTTGCATCGACAAGCTAGGCAACAGCGGAAATTCCGAAAAGATGCTAGCCAGTGACGTGAACCGCTAAACGGCATCTTGAGAGTTTTGTTCTATAACCTTATTTTAAGTTGAGAATCTTGAAATGTTCTTTCTTTCTGTGTTATTGCCATGCCCGGTCGCATTTGTAGTAGAGGGGCAATTTGTTGCATGATGCTCGAACCTGGCCGGGTGGTGACCTCGCAGTACTCTTTTTATACAAGAGTGGTATTTATGACCAACGAGATGAGTCGCTTGGCATCGTCATCCTTGGGGGTGCCGGAGGCGGGCGCGGGCGCGTACGCGCCGCCGGCACATCGGCGTCAGTCACTAAAAAACCATAGGTTGTAGGATTGATTAATTGCAAGAGCTATAGGGTGGTCCTCCACTAATAATTAGCGAGTAAGCGAGGTTTATCCTGGTGCCTGGTCCCATCCCCGTCCCGTCACCTAATGTGAGTGATTCAGTTCACGAGACGTATTAAGATGGCTGAAGTCTCTTTCCCCGGAAAATAAACACGTCACTTTGAAAGCACTAGAGTGAACACATTGTGGCTGATAATCTTGGGCCAAGAACTACTTCCATTGTCAACAGCAAGCCCACACGGAAACGGGGCTCTCCACCTCCTTCCACCCTCTGAGAGTGTAATTAAAAGTTTACAAATTGGGCCCTTTGACCTTGCTTTCTTTAGCCTTCTTCTTCTCCGCCTGCCCCTTAGCAAAGCTCAAAAATGCTTCTATGGACTCCGGGTCGTCCACTCTCTCCTTGAGACCTTCGCACTCTCGGTCATTGGCCTCCAGCAGCTCCCTTATTCTATCACCCTCGACAAGCTTCTTTGTTGCCGCGAGCGCTCGAGGCGGGTACGAAGCGATGCGCGTGGCTATTTCCATAATCTTACCCATGAATTCTTCATTCGTGTCAGCGGGTATGATTTTGGAAATCAGGCCGGCTGTATAAAGCTCCTCGGCCGACATCCTGTCTCCGGCCAGGAGCAGTGACATGGCCTTCTGGTGCCCCATGATGGCCGGGAATGTGACGCTAGAGCATCCCTCAGGGCAGAGTGCCCATTTTGTGAAAGGGGTAAAGAAATACGCATGCGGAACTGAATAGACTAGATCGTATAGGCCGAGGCTGGTTGTCCCATAGCCAACAGCTGGCCCGTTGACGGCGGCAATGAGTACTTTTTCACATTTGATGAACGTAGCGTTGATGTCGCGGAAGATTTCCAATCTCTTCACAATGTCATTGTCATCGCCACTTCCCATGTCCCTCCCTGAACGAAAATTCACCGTCAGCATCCATGCTTGTCCCGGATCAAGGGTGGTTGAACCTGTGCTAAAGAACTTGCCAGTGCCTGTCTGCACTATGACTTTGATTTCAGGATTCGTGGAGGCCCATTTCATTGCATTGTAAAGCCCCTATATCGGCTCTATGTTAATGTGTCGGAAGACTATGCATATTCCAAATTGCAGTACCTTGAAGACAGTAGAGTGGAGCGAATTGCCCGTCTGTGGCCGGTTGTACGTCAGAACAGCCACTGCGCCGTGCTGGCGAATGGTGAAGCTTTCTAGTTCAGGCAGAGGAAGCATATTGTATGATTGCGTCGCGGAGACTCGAGTGTTTCTTGTGATTTGAGTCGTGATTTGCACAAGTACAGGAAATGAAACATGGAGTATGTTGTGTCACGATCATCTTCAAATGTGGGGTCGTGTCAGATGCGGCTTGTACCTAATGCGGTCATGTCCGCGGACCTCGGCGACCGTTTGTCGTGATTGACGACAACCCAGAAATAGAATCGAATTCAGCCAATACACTTTCCTTGCAGATTCTAGTTGTAACATTAAGCCAAAAACAGCAAGCCTCGGCACTTATAAATCGTACTACCATCAGAGAGCAGGTGAAAGCTCGTTCAGAATGGGATTGCGGAATTGATGCCCGCTGACTGTGTTCGTCCGACTCATATTTCACCTACCGGCTATTTCGTCGGCTAATTGACGAATTAGATATCTGCAATTTTGGCGATCGGGCAGGCATAACCTATACTGAGCCCTCAAATATGAGCCAATTCATCAGTGTTGTCGAGTAAGTTCAGTCGCTCTGATTTGGAGTCAATGGAGGAAAACACCCGACTTTTGTATCTGAAGCACATGCCATGAAATTTCTCTCCCCCTGCACTGAATCTGTGTAACCCTGAAACCGGGAATATACAGCGGAGATTGACTTGACGCGGATGATGTTGTGCAAACTGATTTCCTTTTACTGGACGCAGGCAAATTTCCCAACCATTGTCTTTGGAAATGGTTGAATGCTATCAAAGAAAATTTAGATGTTGTCATCTGCTGCATCGGAAGTCTAGGGGTGTGGATTTATAACAGCAAGTCTCGTCAACAGCCCAGTTGTTAACATGAAGTATGTACTATCGTTTGATACTAGGATGTCGCAATTCAAAAGAAAGCATTTAACACGGGTGCAAAGCGTTTTCGTAAGTCCAAAACACTGCACGTCCACAATTCAACACTACCACTGTTATTGAAAAGTAGCCGCAACAGGTGATTTGGAGCTGAATATTTGGGATTTGAAATGGCCATTTATGCCACCATAACTAGCCCCTCAACATCTCCGGAACCAAGTGCTGGCGTGTGGGGATATGCCGGGCGGTGTGCCGGTTTTCGTGGAAGTCGTGCAGACAACTGGCTCAACGCCCCAACGTGCTCTTATCGGGTGGCAACTGATTTGGTCGTTAAAATCTCTCACCAGCGCCTCAAAGTTATCGTCAAACAAGGACAACAAACATTTGTGTCCAAGATGGCGAGGAAACTGAATGTCCTGGTTTACACAGGTGATATTCTCCTGAACCGATAGCGATATGCTAATCTAAACTTTGCGCAGGTGCGGGGCCATCGCCGGCATCTGTGAAGTTTTGCCTGCTCGCCTTCCGCCAAATTCTGTTCCACAAGTACGCCATTGTCCCCATAGATGAGACCACGGTTGTCAAAGAGCCCTGGGATTCTACGTGTGCTCTGTTTGTCGTACCGAGCGCTGTGGACCATGATCTTTGCTGTAGCCTTGGTGGCGAAAGTGGTCGCAGGATCAACAATTATGTGCGGGCAGGGGGTGCATACCTGGAATTTTCCGTTCGGAAGCTCTCCCGTGTATGCATTTCCAAAGGCGATACTGACAAAGAGCCTTCTGGATCGTTAGAGACCCAAAGGGCGGGGTTCCCATGCGGAATTTGCCATGTTGGCCTGGGTGACGTCAACTCTGCTGAACAGAGTGGAGGAGTTACGGGACTCAAGATCAACGAAACCGCCTTCAAAGACCAAGTGCCGAAACAAACCAATTCATATGCGGCTAATGGATACGCCTATATTGATATCCACGATGCTATGCTTGGTGATTTCGAAGTTCTGGCGCTATGCGACGATGAACCCAACGTTGGTAACAGCGACAGCAGAGCAGCTGTTCTACTTTGCACCGTAGAAAATGGGAAGGCTCTTTTGGTAGCATCCCAACTGGAGTAAGCTACTACGAGCAACTCGCTGGGTATGATTAACAGTGCGTGCAGGGTTATTGCCGGAAATCTCAACTCCGAGTCAGGATTGGCTCTCGACAAGACGCTTCTTAAGCTATTGGCTAACGAGGATGAATCTCGACTTTGGTTTCTAAAATCGTGCTTGAGGCGTGTTGGTATCGATGCTGGCGAGACCATAACGAAAAGTCCTGGCTTGAGCAGTTTCCATCTTTCCTCTATCAGCAATGCTGACCTCACCGAGCTTGTTCGCTCCTGGGATGCCATCTTGGGAATCAAAGATGGCCGAGCTTTGATGAAAGGAGGAGCTAATGTCTTTCAAGTCTAGTTGTACGGAGCTCAAGCGGGGTGGCCAGGCAAGGTTAAGGTAATGGATGGTGAGGACGAAACTGATTACACAACGGCCTTAAAAATTGTGGTCCATGATGCAACACCGCCAGAAAATAATGAAACACCCCAATTCGACCACAAAATCTACTATGATAGCCTGAAGACATATCGACATGCTGAGAAAGCCGCAAGAACTTGGGGTAACCTACTCCTGTACGGCGAAGTCGTATCAAGCACCAACACTCTGCTCGAGTCGTAAGAATATCATCGACACTTTCATCGAGGAAAATCTAACAAATTAAACTAGAAACTCCCAACTTTTGGCAACATTGCCAGCTGGATTTACTCTCGCAGCTTCTAGTTCAGTTGCCGCCCGTGGTCGGGGCAACAACGTCTGGATAGCACCTCCTGGTTCTGTCATCTTTTCTACTGTCATAGTACACTCTGCAAGCGTTGCCACCTCGCGACCAATCGTCTTTATCCAGTACATCATGTCGATCGCCATCGTCGAGGGTATCCTGTCTTATGGCCAGGGCTACGAAAGCTTACCCGTAAAGATTAAATGGCCAAATGATATCTGTAAGTGGCAGAGGCTTTGTTTGTATCCCTATGCCTGACCGATCATAGATGCGCGGGATCCAAAAGACCCAGAGAAGAATTACGTCAAGATTGGCGGCTTTCTCACGCAATGTAGCTATATAGATGGCTCCTTCAAAGTAGTGATTGGACTCGGCATGAACACGCTCAATCCTGGACCAACAACATGCATTGCAGATCTGCTTCCGCCCGGCGTCCCTCCGCTTCACGTGGAATCGCTATTAGCGCGAATCGTTAGTCGATTGGAATCCCTCTATTCACAGTTTCTCCAAGAAGGCTTTTCTTCGGATCTGGAGGCGAGATATTATCGCCAATGGCTTCACACTGGTCAGCAAATCCGACTGGAGGAAGAGGGCGGAGTGAGGGCGCGAGTTTTGGGCATCACGAACGACTGGGGTATGTTGCGTGTTGAAGAAACCGACAATAGTGGCATGGGGACTGGAAAGATTTGGGCTCTACAAACCGATGAGAATAGCTTCGATTACTGGAAAGGGTTGGTCAGAAAAAAGCGGTTGTGATGGCCGTTATTTTTTACATTTTTATTAAAAGACCGTGATTTGGGTAGCCCTGTTCGCTATCATACTGGGCTTCGGCGCAACCCTAGGATTGGTCAAAGAAATATCATCTATTGACCATGGTCTACGAGCTTCCTTGATATGCTGGCTCAAAGAGTATTATGACGGTGTGGTATGTCCTCCGCCTTCTTTCCACTTTAAAGTCTCACACTTCCGCTGGACCTTTCGCCCTTTCGGCACATCCCTATAAGCTAAGAGCTTGTGAGATCCTGGCCAAAATGATATGACCGGCCCTAGCGCTTACGGAACATTGGAATCCACTATTTGCATGCTTATCATCCTTGCGGCCGTGTTTCAAGAAAAGAATTCATCTAAAAAGCCAGCTTTATCTATAAAACAATAAAATAACTATTCTAATTGACTCAGAAGATTAAAAGCGCGGTGTAATTTCACTGGAGACGATTTTCCTAAACATCCGTCCATTCCCTTTGAACAACCTCTCATATTAGAATCAACGACAGATGAGAAAGAAGCCCAGTCAAGAGAAGCTAGTAACAGCAGAAGTTCCACAGAGAATTTATTTGGAATTCGATGATGGGACTCATGGAAAGAACCTATCATCATATTCTGAATAGTTTCTATTTAGTCAACTAGTAGCGAATTTCTTATCCAAGCAACAGAACGAAATGGAACGTTACGTAGGATGCTACATGGGCTTAGTCAGATACATGGATTTATTAAGTGGGGACATCAGCCGATGACTGGGTGTCTTGCTTACTCTAAACCATTCTGGTAGAATATAAGTTCCTGATGGGGACACCTCTGTTATTGACTGGTCCATATTCTAAATTAACCATGGTGGAGGCTTTCAATCTTGCTGTGGTTGTCTGCCATGGTAGTTATTTCACGCCCGCACCCTATATGCCCTTGATAGAAGCCTTGAAGGCGATAGGGATTGACGCATACTGCCCCCAACTGCCTACTGCAGACCTGACCAAGCTCAATGTTGGCGATGTCAGCGACCCAGACTTTGACAGGGAGCCACCAATTGGGGGATATCCGCAGGGAAAAGATGATAGTGAGGTAATTCTTAGCTTGCTTGACCAATTGATCAACCATCAAGGGAAAAAAGTCCTATTGATAGGTCATTCGGCAGGTGGATGGGTTGCTACCCAATCAGCCCACCCGGAACTGCAGGTCAAGTTTAGGTCCGGTAAAGGTGTGACCGGAGGCATCATTGGCATCCTTTACGTCGGGGCATTTGTTATCCCTGTTGGGGAATCCATCAACAGCTTCTTCCAACCAAAGGATGGAAACTTGGTGACACCTCCGTTCATGCGGTTTCATGTGAGTTGATAGATGGTGTTAATTCCATAACATAATCACTGATCAAGAATTTTACGAGCGAAAGAAACATGGGGCCTCCGGACTTGGCACAATGGTTGATCCGGAGAAATTTCTTTTCAACGATCTCGAGTCGACGGCAGCACAGAAGTGGGCTGCAGGTCTCACAGCATCTCCGATTCTTACGACCAAGCTTACCAACGATGCGTACTCAACCTTGCCCTGCGCATATATGGTGTTAGAAAGAGATCTTACGCTGCTTAAAGAGTATCAAGAAGGCATGGTGGCTGCACAAAGTCAGAAATCTGGAAATTTCACATTGTACCGCTGCCCAACAGGCCATTTCCCTTTCCTGAGCTGGACTGAGGGCATGATTGGCAACGTCAAAGACTTTTTGAAGCGGATTTAGAAATTTATGCCCCGTTTAGTTAGGTAAAAACGGTTATTCAGTTCTATGATGAATCAGGGATGCACCTTCTCAACATAGCCCCTGCAAGTCCTCGCAAACCGCAATTTAGTCAATTAACCCAATGCTATGCTCATCGCTGTACTTAAATGAACAAGACGGACCGAGCCATGGTCTTCAACCTACTAGCCTATTCCCCATATTTGCATGTTAGGAGCGGGGAGGAGGCTCATCGACCGAGAACCGTCTGGCTCGCGGGAAGCAGCGGTGTCGTAGCACTTCGGCATGTCACTATAACATCTCAAATCAACGTTGCGGATGCGATTCGGTTTGATAATTTTGAGCTCATTCAGGATCAAACTATTACAGGAGGGCAGCAGAGCGAATATGTTGATTGTGGCTGACAGTTCTCGGTCTCGCACTCAGCACCGAAACTCTAAGGGGAAAAACGTCACCGCTACATCCTTTTGTTGAAAGTATTACTATTTCGGATTAGCACGGTTACGATTTTTGCTTCGACAGGTGCGCTATAGGCAATAGAGCCTTCGCTTAGGTAGGTGGTGGATCTAAAAAGCGAGGCATATGTGAATGAAGGCTGATCTATAGGTACAAGTTACCTCTGATCAGCGGGTGGCTTGATAAACTGCCTCCTACTGACGAATACGAATGTATCCAAATGAGATAAAGTAACCAGGGGCCGAAATTAATGCAAGAGCTTGTTGTGGTGCTTGGCGGGAATACTAAAGATGAAAACGTTATGTCATATCTATTATTGGTTGCCAAACTTCCACTGATTCCTCGCCCGTCTCTTGCTCTGACATGGCCATTCATTCTTTCAGCTCCCTATTATAGAGAGTTTAAGATACGGAGGAAATCTTCTATAAAGCCCGGCCTTCCCAGAAGTCATTCCCAGTCATTGCACCATCCAATTCATTTTTTCCATTTATCTTGGATCATCTTGGACCACTATTGACCAGCATAACCGCCACAATGGCTTTCCCGATCACCTGCAGAACCGAATTTACCGAGCATAAAGAGACAATTGAAGCTGCCCTCAATAATATCCTCAACAGCGAGCCTAAGGATACCGAGGCAGACTTGTCGAAGCTACCTACACCCACATTTACCTGCCATGCGCAACAACGAAGCGTCTTGCTACCAGTGGCTGAACATGCGCTAAGACCCTCCACCAGCGCGCGTTGCTCCGCGGGAAGCCTCGGACTCGCTCTCAATAAGATACACCACGCCCCGCCATCTCCTGCCCAGTCATCATGATGCATCTGGTTGCCAGTTCGTACCCCGGCCCCGTTTTACCCTCTGTATTCCCACGTTTCCAAAATGTCGCCAACTGGTATAGGAGTAACCATGCCATGCGCCGACGCAAAGTCCCGAAATGGCTGTACTGCTTGCAAGCGTAGGAAGGTCAAGGTATGACAAACTCAATCGCTGTATTTGGAAACATCTAGCCCCGTTGCTGGTATCTACCCAAAAATGGCTTAATCTCACTGGGCGCCGTGTTATAGTGTGATGAGCATTATCCCTCGTGTTTCAATTGCTCTCGGCGGAATGTCTTCTGCAGTCCCTCCGCCTCCTGTGCTCCTGATACCAATATTCTCCCTCCCGGTCATCTGAGACGCGTTCATCAGGCCCCTCTTCGTTCAATGATATTGGGATACCTACGGGCATGGGGTTGAGCCCCGCCAATTCGCCCCTGCCGCTAGCAGACCCTGCGGTCGGCATGTCAGACGGCAGTTTCGAACTCTTGCAACAATACTCAACCATAACGGCCGACACACTTGCTCAACATTCGGATATGCAACATGTCTGGTGAATGGTAGTCCCTGTAATGGGATACGGCTCACCATTCGTCATCCACGGCACGCTTGCTATTGCTGCTTGCACAAAGCCCATCTACTCCCAGCTCACAAACAAAGGTATCAAAACCTTGCGGCTTACCGTCTCAACATAGGATTGGGAGGGTTTCGTAATGCATTGATAAATACAGATGACGACAACTGGAAGCCTCTATTTTGCTTTTCGTCAACAGTCGCTTTATATGTCTTCTCTCTCCCAGGACGTGTCGAGTTTTTGGGTCATCTTTCCGATTTCTTCTTCAAACACCTACCAGAAGACAGCCGGGAAGATTATACAGAAGTTGTTTTCCAGCAGAGGAAGTCAGCATTTCTCATGGCACATTCCGGCTCTCAGGTCGAAATTGGCATGCTCATGTTTTTGCCATACGTTATACCAGAGAACATAATAGCTGATATCCGAGATGCAAACCCATACATGATGCTGTTACTATCCTACTTTGCTGTATTTCTCAGCGTTTTTGAGTCTCGCTACTAGTTCACAAAGGTTATGTCAAAGAGATTATTTACAGCCATTGAATTCCATTTAAAAGAACACCCTTGACTGTGGAGAACGATGAAATGGCCAAAGGACCAAGCATACAGACTCTACAAACTTTAAAATAATAATAACCTAGCTGCCAGGTAGATTGGTCTAGAGACGGGCTATGACACCTGATGCAGCTTTTATCTCTGTCGGCTCATCTCCTCAAGGCTATTTGTGTATTATCTTTATTGCTCAGTTCCCAGATCACTCCGTGAGGTTTATTGCATCTTATCTTTGACTAAAAGTAAATATAGAACAGGCACATATTTCTTCTTTTCTAATGTCTTCCAGCACAATAATACTAAACGACACTAACCTACTCTGGCTTGCGACCATAAACATAGCGAACCATCATATATCCATGAACCTTCCGATTACGAAGGACGCTGCGACGCATGTCCATCAGGAACATCTGGTAGTCTTCCGCTGGCCAGTTGAGAACATTATGCCATAGCATAAGAGTATATCCTGTAATCTTTTAGTCACCATAGATTAATAGGCAGGGAAGGCGAGCAAACCTTCAATATCGTTCTCCAAAGTCAAGTTCACGTATTGACCCACTTCGGAAAGATTCTTATCCTTAGGCCAGCCACCAACTGGGAGCTAAACATTTCATGTCAGTCATAAGAAAATGAAACAGTCGAAAACACTTGCCTTATAGTCAAAGCTCTTAATATCCGTGAACCCTGCCTCCTGCAGGCCCTTCTCCTGCAGTCCTTCCCGTTGCACATAAAACGGCGATCCCAACTTTTTCCCACCATCTGCGTAGAGCTTTGCCCATGTCTTCAAGGCCGGTACCTTTTCTGTGGTGCCATCATCACTGCGAATCTCAACGTCAGCTTCACACGACTGAACCCAGCCGCCTGGCGCGCAGCAGGCATATGCATGTTTGAAGAGTGCACCCCAGTCTTGGATAGCACCGAAGAGATAGCGGATGTGGATAAAATCGAACAAGTTTTCTTTCCAGGTCCACGGGTGCGTTGCATCAACTATTTCAAAGCTGAGATTTGGGGGGACCCATTGTGGTTGGATGGGAGAGAGATCGCAGCCGATAACCTCGGCCTCTGGGTGCTGGTCTGCAAAGTCACTAAGAAATCATTAGAAGTTGAAGCCAGTGAGAATTGGCTCTACTTATTACATTGCCCAAATACCTACCCAAGTTAGCAATTGATTCATACTCGTGAAGCACACAGGAAAGACCTACCGGTACCGGTTCCAACGTCCAGGACTTTCTGTTTTACGCGTTTGTCAGAGTGAAGAAACAACCATTCTCTTGGCCTAACACACCTTGACATTCTCGCCAATGGGTGCGAGGAACAACTTGCCGCCGAGGAGCAGAGTGAGGGAATGGTGGCTATTAGGCAGGTTAACACATAATACTAGCATATTTCGAGTTTCAGGCTGACCTTATATCGACTGATTCACGCTGTTGCTCATCATTCGGAGTGAAGTACTCTGTAGGATGGCGGTCACTGTGGTATGTTCGTCCCTGGATGGTGCGATAATCAAGGATGCTGGATGTGAGGGAAGCAGTAGAGCTCACACTATGAATAGAAGATGAGTCAGCCGGGCCCTATTTCCATGCACAGGTATTCATCTCACGCGTCATCTCCGACGGCCGAGTCGTTGTCGCCATCATCCTCGCCCTGACACCACAGTTAGCCTTGTGATATTATGCAGATGCCTGTTTGCCATCCGACACTCACTTCTGCATCCAGTGCAGGAACTAGCTGTGGTTGGGGACCTGGTGCGGCAATTGTTGGAGAATCGGAGACAATAGCTGGGCTCGTTGCTGAAACTGCGTCTTCAGACATGGCGGCGGCAGTGCTTATTGCAAACTTCAACGTCTGATTTCAGAAATAGGCAAATACCAAAAGAGAACACGATAAATCGAAGAGTTCGCTTATTTATCCCTCACCCCATGGCGGGGTTAATGATCTGATACTGTTGGTTGGTAGTTCTTGGTTCTCAAGTGACCGCCCCACACCCATGTAAATACACTAATGTAACCAACGGCCCGGTCCATTTCGAACTGTCGTGAGCCAATCAAAATCAACAAAATGTACAGTTATAGGGTGACGAAGTGCATTAGGCTCAAATACTTTGCCGCGTGGCAAGTTATTCGAGGCCCCAATTGCGACGTTGCAAAACCTGACTGGTGGCCAACTGGTGGTCACGAGTGTGAACCCACTAGAGGGGCATACTCATGAATAGTGGTGCTTAGCCCTGATCCTGCAGCTTTAAGCTATCTCCATCTTATGCTTATTGTAGATTGGGTGGATCTGGAGGCTAATAGTTAGCGACGAGAAGAGGTCTGCTGCCGCCGAGGCATTCCCTGCAAAAGCCAGCCCGAAAGCTGGTACAATTAGATATCGCATAAAATTATTCACACTTGTGACGAGAAAAGAAACGAAATTTGCCAACTGGATCCTGCTGCATTCCCATCTACCTGCGTCGTTTTAGCAGGGTTTTTGTCTCGCGAATTTGGCAAGGACATGTCATTGGTACGCGTTTGAGTATCCCAGCATAGGCCCACACACATACCAATTCCAGAATTTTTCATCACACCTCTGCAATTGCACCTACCCAGTTTCGACACAATGATGAAAGAAGACAAGTGCATTAAAGGAGGAATTTCATCCAAAACGGACTTTGTTGTAATTATTTTCCAATAATTGGCAATCCATGCGCGGCAGTAAGAAGCAGAAACCTCGAAAAACATATATCTAATTAGGTAATGGAAATCTCACTGCACTTGTCGATGCTAAATGCTTCGCCCTTCATAACCCCCTGAAGATATGCTTCCCCAATAAATGTCCACTCGCCGTAATGCCGCTGACGTAGCGTAAAGGGAACCATCCCCCCTTGCAGAATGGCAACATGATCACCGACTTCAATGAACCGAGATGTGGACAGGCCAATGAAGCCTTTGCAAGTCCTGAAAGGGATGTTTGCGCCCATATTCGGCGTGAACGCGTCAACGACTTGCCTTGCTTCCTCCCAAGGCTGAGCGAGACCATTGTTCTGGTGTATGACGTCTATGGCCTCGGCAAATTCTTTCACTGACAAGGCCGTGGGCGAATTTCGCACATCGGCCACTTTCTGGCCTATCTGAATCATTGACAACAAGATGCCGCTGGGATCGGTAGTTGAAAGCGAATTAGGCAAGTCACCCATGCAAAGAGTTTCAATGATAGCGTCTAAGAGAATTTTGCCCGATGGTGCATACAAGTCGTTCTCTTTGGAATATCCCCAGAGCTCGGCAACGCCGGAGAAAGATTCACACAACATGGCCCCCCGGACTTCTGAGCCCAGGCCTTCCGCAAACACTTTATGGTGGTTTGAAAAGAATACATCCTTGGCTTCGATGATCTCATCCACGACGAGACCATGAAGCTTGAGGGACCCCTTTTCAACCTTATAGCAGTTTGGATATTTGTCAAGACGACATGCGTTATGAGTCCCTTGTTTTCCAGACTGGAAATGTCTGCCTATTCCGAGACTCAAATCTGTCCGAACGCTAGCGGTCTGTCCCCAGTCTATAACCTAAGATGGCAGCCCTTTGCTGTTTTGCTGTGACTTGGCAGTTGCCAGTATGCCGAGAGAGGGGAATCGGGCAAGAAACTTTTCGGTTACTTGCTGGTACAAAGTAAACGCATCTAAACGGTATTCCGGCTTGACAAACAGCGCGTCAACGTCTCCAAGTTTGTGGTTGTGTGCAATAGCCAGCAACCCGTAAATCTTGTCATGGGGGTCAGTAGTTAGAGCCGGTCGGTGCATAAGCATCAGCCAGAGTATACCAATCCCGACACCTTTCGCATTAGCAACAGCATCGGATGTCCTAGCCAAGGCAACTGCGCGTAGAAAGGCATGGATTACTTCTGGACCCTTCGCAGCCATACTCGTCGTCAGGAAATCGGTGTGGAACGAAAAGAAAATGGCCAGGACCATGTCTTTCCACCAAATTATGGCCTTTCCATGGTGCAAACAAGCACGCTCGCGAGACAGAGCGACTTCTTGGATTATCCATACACGAGTAAACCAGGGATTCTGCACCGGGCGCAAGAGCGGGTCCCACTTAGGATCGGCCGATCTGTGCTCCGAGGCATCAAGATTAGCTTGCACCCAACGTCTGTTGTTATTGAAATCTTGTAGATTTTTCTATTAGCACCGAAAGCTTCTCCGAGTAATTATGGGCGATTTGTACAAGTTCCTTGATCCTCTCTCCGGCGTCTCTGGTGTCGTCCATGTCACCCGAGTCAAGCCAGACCTTCACCTCGTGCGCCTGACCATAGATCCTGCTCATGAGGGGCACTGGTTCGTTTTTTTTCCTCGACATCTTGCTGGTTAATGCAAATTGCATCAGCACATAGCGTTACAGTCTCTTTGGGGCTGCCAAATTGGCGCAGCGCGCAGTGCAGGTTATGTGTGATTGGTAGCGATTGTGCATTGCAACAGATTGGCACGGATGGGTTCTGGCCGCCCCAGGAATATGATATAGCAGCATACAGTGGCTGGGAAGAGAGGGACACCTTGCGCAGTTGGCAGGAAAGGGGAGAGTGTTCTTCGCCAGGATCCAAGTCGACAAGCCTTATGGTTTGGGACTGGAAGGAATCATAGAGAGGAGAGTCGTATTGAAAGGGTCCAGGAGTGGCAGGCTGGGCTCCCGGTACACTGGGGCACATATTATCTTTTGCCTTACTCAGATACCTGCGCATACGAAGTCAAATAAATATGACTGCGATCACCAAAGACAAAGGCAAATTGAGTCTGTTGCATCCCCAAGGCAGCCTCACTCTCCTTTGCGGGGGATCCGATCTTAGAAGGCTAGGGTGGCACGGGCCAAGGTTAACAGGGATAGCCAATCATTATCCACTTGATGGGGTTCATGGATAAGGAAGGGTTGCAAATGTGGGCATCGGAGGCTGCGAAGACCGAAGACCGAATCCCGTCTGATACCTCAAACGTAAGGCAACAACGATGCATGGTCCCTGTCGACTTGAGACACACGGGCCTACAATTTTACTGCAGAGGCATCAGTTCTGCCAATCAGTGCAATTGGACCAACGCTGTGATTGTGCAAAAAAGATTACACAATTTTATCTGCTTACAGCATCTGGTAAAAATTATCACTTCGAGGATTAAATGATAGTATTAGTATAGGTAGAGAGGGAACAGGTAAAATTTTTCTTTCGGCTTTGCTGACGCAGTGGTCTTGGCCTGATCCCAGCAACCAGTCGTGCTGCTGTTCTGTCAATGGAGTGGCCCAAGCCTCCTGTGTCGAGGCGGTGTGATCAATTCTACTGCCCTGGCCTTCTCCTTACCACCCTAGACCTTGCTTGCTTCGCTAGTCACTACCCTATAGAGATGGGCAAAGTTTGATACCCATTGCATCTTGCAACTAAAAATGTTGCCAAGACTGAATAAGCAACGGGGTGTTCAATTATATATAATGGTTTTAATCAATTTGAGCTGGTGTGGTGTTATTTATTTGGTCCTGTCTGGCTATGCAATGATACCTATTATGCATGTGTCTTTGTTCACAGCAATTGTGTAACGGGCTAGAGCTGTAATGCGCAGTCCTCTTTTTTCACAGAGTAACGGTACACCATTGAAACGGAATCCCGTCGTGCCATTGAATCTTTGACATGCATAAACACAGAATGCCCACCTATGCTTCAATATTCGCCTGCTACGTTGCCATGCAAGGGTATCGGCGTAAAAGTTGAGGCCTGTAAGGTAAAAGCCTGGCGGTTCACAGCCTCTCATCAATAAATCATAGAGGCTCGTAATAAAATTATCAGAATGTAGCCAAATTCGGTCAATGCGGGCTTGCCACGCCGGCGCACGGCGTAGATGTTCGGGTCTACAGTCGGGAGGCTGGCGCTATGTTCAATCTCGTCCAACGGATGAACCTCGTTGCCGGCTTCCGATGGAATTGTTGTAGTATTTTTCGGTTAAGGTTATAATGGGATGTAACGCAACTTAATACGAGCTGATTTCTTATGTCGGCGAGTACTCATCTAGGTAGTTGACCCAGTTTATCCAGGGCGTTCTCCACTGCCGGCACCACCTTTTTGCATTGCATGTGGGACAGCCTCGGGTCCAGCCGAAAGGAGGTGGAATTTTACCCACAACGGCCCGCGGGAACAACCGCTCACCGGAATACTTGGCGATGCTACGTGAGACCAATGGCAGCTGTGTCTGAGCGATTGGATGGATCCTTACTAGTTACAGCACGCCTGCATGGATCCATGGCCAGAGAACTATGATCAAATGTTGACAGGCTCGTCTATTTCGCCGCTTTCATTTGGCGCGGCCTCAAGGGAACATTATCCTTCAAGGTTGAGGGAACTCATCACACTCCACCAATTACCCAATAGGGCACTGGCCGAATAGATTGTGCCTCTGGACAGCAGTGGCAGGAGAAGTCAGAGATGATAGTTGTACCTGCATGTGGATTTTGACAAAAGAAATTCCGGCGCTAAGTGCAAAGAATAATCTACTCCGACTATATAAGTTGTTCGTCTTGTCCGTCATAACACTGCTTCTTCACTCACTTTCAACAACTCCAACCACTACAACTCACACACTCTACACCCAAACAGTTTTCACTATAATCTTACTCTTCAAAATGAAGTTCTCCCCAGCCGTTTCTGCCTGCCTCATGGCCTTCTCTGCCGTTTCCGCTACTGCGGTCCCTCTTGAGTCTCAGACCGACGCAATCGACTTTTACAAGGTCTCTGGAATGTCCGAGTTCAAGGACGGCATGTACGCCCTCGAATACAAGGACGACGGCTCTCCATCCATTGACTTCACTCCACTTGACCCCGAAAGCCTGGTCAATGCCACCACTACCAACAGCCTCGCGGCACGAGATGCTGGCTGTGATAACTTCAAGGTCCCTCAGAGCGAGACCGACTCAGCCAACGCCCAGCTCCAAAATGCTTGCGGCACCGGCCGAAAGGGTACCATCTGGTACAAGGTTGGCAACGTCGTCGCCTTCTACTGCCAGTACAACACCAACGCCATGTGCTCTGGAACGGAGAGCCAAAATGCCAACAAGTGGATCACTCAGAAGTGTGGTCAATACTGGGCCGGAAGCTACTCTGGTGACGGCTATGCCTACGGATACACCGATTCCACCCTGCACTCCTTCTGCGGTATCTGGGCCTAATTTACTTTTGCTGGGCAACATGATGGAAAGATTTAAGCAGGGACATCAAGTATTTAGCCTGTTCTGATCATTTCAAATACAGGTTACGAATACGACTTGGTCTTTACATCGACTCTGAGCTCAACTGGAAGCCCGCGTGGGAAACTTACTGTTCACTAAACTTTTTATGTATCTATATACTAGTTATTTATTAAGCTGATCATCTATTCGACTTTGTAAACCTGTTCCCGTGTTTCAAAGAGCTGCAGCCAGTAATGACGTATAGAGCCCGACAAATCTCTCCCAAAATGACAGAAATTCTGGAGCGTTTGCAAAGAGCGAGGCTCCACAGTGAAAGATATAAAACCTTCAAGGTGTAGTTATAAGCTAAAAGTTTTGAAGCCGGACTCTAAAAGAATACCTATAAAACAATTCATATGATTTGTATTTATTTCTAATTAAAAGAAGCAAGAGGCCGCTCAATTGGGTGATCCTAGAGCTAGGTCATGAAGATGGTATCCAGATAGGACTCAATAACAGTCTTGGCCATGAGAATCTTTTCACCTTTACTAAAAGGAAAAGCAAGTTAACCTGTGGTAAATATTTTGCTTGACATGATGATAATCTTTCAGTCTCAGAAAAGGCACTGTATGTTCAAACATTTCAGCAATTAGCGCCGTAGACTAACAAAACTCAGATAGAAAGGCAACAAAGAGGGCTAAAGTAGTGAGAACTGTGGATAACTTCACCCCTGGAGGCAATATGAGTGGCATTAGGGATGAGCGTGGCGTCTTTAGTAAAGAGGAATTCCAAATTCAGGCAAAGGTGTTGTTGCATACACAAGGCCTTGGGCTGGATGGTCGGGAGAAGGATAAGTATTACAATTGTCAATGTGAATAACTTGTGTCGAACATATGCAGAAAGATATTAATTATTTTATCTTGTTGGCACTATGAAAAAGCCCTCTTGTCACATGGAGGTCATGCGACAACAACAACCTTTTGAGTGCGCTTACTTCCTTGATATTTCGGTCGACTCACCTGCCCCATTTGCCATTATACATCTGCCACCAGAGTCCTTTGGCACCATTTAAGGCAAACACATCGACCCTAGTGCCGGTCGCAATGAGAACAGGGTCGGAGAAGACAGTGCCACCGGCATTTTCCCAATTGGCGGTCCAAGTACCGTTGTTGTAGTGCTTGCCATAAATCGAGGCATCACTCACATTGTGGCCAACAATGGTCATGCGACCCGTGACTCCCGAAGCAGCGGCAATGTTTCCAGCCATGGTGCCGCCAAGAGAAGCCCAATCAGACCGCTTTGTGCGGTCATGGAGCATGTGATAAATGGCATTGTATTTACCGCAGCCGAAGACATCGAGACGACCCTTTTGCGATGAGACAGCCGTAATGTTGCCAAGAAAGTTGCCGCCCAGGTCTTTGGCTGACAGCCATATCGGGTTATCCGAACCTCGAGTAAAGACGTCATTCTGTCCCTCGCCCCAGCTTGAGACAGTAGACATGCCTATGCTTGATGTTGGTTCGTTATGCTATCTGGGCAAATTCAACTTCAGAAATGGAAATATTTGTTGGCAACAACTCCGGCGAAGCTGAGCTCAGTGCTCTTTGTGTTTTCGACGGGCGCAAGGGGCATCTTGGAATTGTGGCGTGATGGTAAATTTGAAAGTTGTTGAGAAGGTGTGTTTTGATGATGATGGATCGATTTCGTTCCAGGACGTCGGCCTAGAGCTTACTTATTTATAATTCTTTGGCAGTCAGTGTATGAAGAGAGTAGCGGAATAAATTGCCCCAGAAACGGGATTCTGTCGGGTTCCGGCGGCATCACGGAACGAATTAGTGTCTAAATTCGTGAATCAAAGCTGGATTGGTTTAGAAATGGAGTATCCCGGAGGCCCTTGCAGCTAACCCCGTGCCGTGTTCTTCTATGGGGCTAGGATAGCGCCGATGAGACGGCACATTCAAACGCTAGCTCCTTGTTGGTGGAAAGGTACCAGCTGCATACCCATCAGGGAACTGTGTCAACAAAATGGATACCATCAGAGACATCAGAGACATGCCTATCTACCTTTGCTAAACGTTTGAAAGAAGTTGAAGCGCTGCATTTTATAGTGGATATTCTGTCTTGGTTTACTACTTAAGCTCCGGTAATGATGGCCGGAAAATCCAGTAACTCACGGTTCTTCTTCGTTAGTTATGTTTCAAATGCCCAAATCGAGGACCACCTTTCGCTTGTGTGACACAATATAGCATTGCATCTGGTATATTCGAATTCAACTGGAATTCATGATACAAAATCGTGGAATAGCTCCGGTCCATGGTTGAAGAGCTCTATTAGCCGCGAAAATTGCCACACAGCCATTGAAGGATGACGTCGTTCGCTGCGATTCGGTCCTAAAGGATGGAGATCAAGACCCATGACCCTAAATATTTGGAGAGTAACCCGAAAACCTCACCAATTGAATGGGCAACGTCCATTGTGTAGCTGAACGAGGTTGGGACTCCGCTTGGTTCAGACCCATAGCGGCATTTCACCTCCACTTTGTTTCTGTATACATCCAGCTCTAGCCTGTACAGTGAGCAGATAAAAAAAAGGTTTATAGCCCAAATACCCTTTGGGCTGTACGGGTCATAAGGGACTTCCACTTTGTTTTACCGTTGTTGTTTCCGTCGACACTAATGCCCCATTTTATTTCCTACCTCAACCGACCACACAAACTATACGGGCCGCTCCCTCCACCTCCATATTCGCATTGGTATCCACTCACTCACCTCCAATAGTCTATTCACTACTGCAAACTTCAGGTAGGTGTGGGGTATTCTCTCCCTACCCTTCACCTGGTTTCTGGATGAGCGAGCCGTCTTCGCTTAGTAGTTTTGCTTATGCGACAATGAGGCCGAATGCTGTGGGTCTACCTTGATGCCACGTTCTCAGGAAAATCCTGGAACCAGGTTTCCCGGGGCCCTATCCGACTTCTAATGCTATATATTGCTCACCTGTCGCGTCCGGATGGCGACCACTATGAACCAGCCACCGGACTGCCTTACAGTATGCTGGGTTTGTTCAGTCGCACGGCTGACTGGGATGGTTTTAAAATGACCCGTTAGGGGCTGGAACCTCGACAGGAAATTCTGTTCAAATTCATGCTTGGCATTCCCATCGCTCTAGGCCTACTTTTCAATGGAACGCCAGATCACGTGCTGGCTCGGGCGAATGATGGTATAGCAAACAACAGTTGCCCGTACCGGCCATTGTGTGGCAACCCCACGTGTCGAATCATACACATATGTAGAGGCGGAAGTTGCTGTGTTTTGAACGAGCGGGGGAGATTTTGTATGAAGCGGCGAGGATACGGGAACAGTATTGGCCATTTTTCTTTCTTTCGGATTGGTCCTTAGGAGAAAATACGAGCAGACCCATGGCGATTTGAGGAGAATAGATTACTCATTTAGGCTGGAGAAAAAGAGAAGATGACGTGAATGTTTGGAAAAGAACTTTGGTTGAGTAATTTCTGCGGCATAATCCGCCGAACGGCCGGTGGTGACCGGATGTGGGTATCTGAGGTTTAAGCTGTAGCATTAAGCTTGTGGGAGCCACACGGCTGGTTACTGAGGCAGAATTCATGGGACTGAGGGGGGGGGGGGCTTGGTTCGACTTGACTTGTTTTGTCGTTATCCATGTCGCGTAGGGATGCGCGGGGACTTCGCAGCCAATGGGGATCGGGGGCCCAGACGCGATCTTGAGGGCAACTGGAGCGTTTGATGGGCCTCTCGGTGCCTACCAAATTGGCAGAGGGACGGTGCAAGGACGCTGAAGGCAGAGCGCATGGGCCGGTGACAGGGCTGACAGGGCAGTGCGTGTGGCACAGCCTTCCATAGGCCAACCACGGGCGCCAGCGAGCTGCGTCTCCACTAGAGCGCAGCCCGGTTGAGACAGGTTCGGGGACCACTTGATGCTCCGCTGCTCCCAGGGCTGAAATTGCCTCGACTCATATCATGTTGCGGATGTGTGATTCGTCTAGGACGGAACTGTCACTGGAGCCTGGTTTAGGGCAAGCTAATCGCATGCTTAATCGCGGGCCGTCGACGTGGCTGATGCGGCCCACTCCCCATTGATCCAAACGGCGGCCTCGTGGTTCGTGAGGGCGATAAAAAGGCACACACTTGCCTGCCTTTCCTGCAGGAGGGAAGCATAGAACCGCCACGCCAAGCCTGTCATTACTACATCCGCTAGTCTACAAACCAGACCCGTCCACCATGCTCTTCTTCTCCAACTCCCTGCTGGCCTTGGCCGCCTTGGCCGCTGCTCCTCTCGCTCAGGCTGCCAAGTCCACCACCAGCACTGAGACCATCACCGTCTTCCTCCCGCAGCGCGCCACCGGCACTGCGGGCTCCAACATCTACGCTACGGTCCTCACCAGCAACGCCTCCACCACCGAGTACCTGCTCGCGTGTCAGACCGCCTTCAGCGCCCCCTACACCTGCGATGGCGACTTCAAGAACGTCACCCTCACCTACGCGCCCTCGGCCATCATGGATGTCGCCATCGGTGCCTCCACCTACAACTGCACTCTGGGCTCCTCGGCCGTCTGCGCCACTAGGACAGCTTCAGCTGCCGACGACGTCACCACAACCCTCAACGCTACCGCGAGCGCCGCCTGGATGACCCCCATCACCGTCCTTGACGACGGCAAGAAGAGGTCCACCAAGAAGTCGTCGTCCACCACAAAGACGGCTACTGCCAGCAGCTCTCTCTGCAAACGCCGCACAGGCTCAGGCTCGGGCAGCTCCGGCTCTGATTCGGGCAGCTCCAACTCTGGTTCCAACAACTCCGGCTCCACTACCGACTCGGACGGTACCACTTCCAGCTCCGACACGGACGCCGACGGCACCACCTCGAGCAGCACCAAGAAGACGTCTGACACAAGTGACAGTGACAGCGACTCTTGCTCGTCGGGAGCAGCCCAGTTGGCATGGGACATGGGCTTCTTTGGCTTTGTCGGCACAGGGTTGGCCTTTGTCGTTGCCCTCTAATGCTGCAACCTATTCAATATTCGATTCATGTATTTATTATCTATAGAAAATGAGCAACTTTGTATGTACCAAGTAGTTTTGAATGAGCAATCTAAAGGGGGCCCTGTTTATCTTGGACCATGGCATTGCATATAGCAGGATAACGACATTACTCAAGTTAGATGACCTTTGTACAATCCAAAATATCGCACTGGCAAACTAGCGGTATGCATTCTTCCGTTTACTCTATTCTCTTGTCGTGACATGCGTTGGAACAAGTGGTGGCAGGGCTAAATGGATATTTAGAAGCTTTTAGCCAAAATACTTGTTCATGAGAAGGATTTTGAATGGGTGGTCATCGGCACATGAGAGCAACCCAGGACAGGATAAAAAGGTCTTCATTACGCTTTATCACCAACTAAAATGTTGGCGACAGACAGAAAAGCGATAAAACTAAGTAAACACCCGTGCTTTTACCAAAATCTATCATTATGTCGTCCTATAACCCTACGGAAAGCATAATCAGTATGCACCGGGTGTACCGAGCTTGGTTTACGACCGTCGGTCCCATGATCAGTATTTCGAGCGCCATGCCCTTTTTCTTCTTTCACGGCTCCGCCGCCAACACGCTGGTTCCCCTGGAAGTCACACCGCGTGACATACGGCACGACATGCTCCTGAACCTCAACGGCGGCTTGATGATGTTAACCACATTATTCCAGGGAGTACTCTTGCGGCTCCGGCCTCGGGATGTTGTGGTCTGGCGAATAGTAGAGCTGGGATTTCTTATGATTGACATTTTGCTATTTGCGAGTGAATGGAATTTGTTGAGCAAACAAGGCAGACTGAGTCCGGCGACGTGGAGAAAAGAAGAATGGGGTTCGTGGATGATTACGGCATGGGTCGCGACTTTGAGAATGTCGTTCCTCGCTGGCATCGGCTTGAGGGTGAATAGTCAGACCACCAAAGACAGATGAATACTGTTTCCATTTCTGAGAATTGTTCAAGTTGGTCCTTACTGAAGCCGAGGCTTGGAAGCATAATTTATTCCCCCCAATGCACGAGTGGGATGTACCGGATTCTTTGCACAGTGCTTTTTTCGATGAGAAAGGATAGTGGGCCTGTACCGCGCAGTAACGTAAAAGGCAAGTTTGCCGAACTTTATCACTCACGTGGTGATCTCTGAGTGGAGAGTCATGGAGTCACTCCTCAACAGTGGAGATGACGAGATGCAGTCTTCGTAGATAATTCATGCGACCTAGGTGGTTGAAAAACTAGATCTATTCTCATCTTTCTCTACCTTTTTGCTCCTAAACAAGAGTCAGTTCCTTGGAAAAGTCGTGCTTTACATCTCAATTCGTTTCGACATGCATATCTTGGTTGTCAACGACGATGGGCCCCCATCTACAGCATCGCCATACGTTCAGTACCTCGTCGATGAATTGAAAAAGAGAGGGCACCTCGTTTTTTTGGTTCTTCCACACACTCAAAGATCATGGATCGGGAAAGCGCACTTGATCAACCACACAATTCAATGTTCTCCATCTCAACAGCCTGACCAAGAGGGCTGGATGTTGGTGGATAGCACGCCCGCGGCTTGTGTTCAGATGGGCCTGTACCATTTATTCCAAGACCGAGAGCCTATTGATCTGGTCATTAGTGGGCCAAACTACGGACAAAACATTACCGCTCTATATGCGATGTCATCCGGAACACTGGGTGGTGCCCTGGAAGCTGCGCTGTGTGGTCGCCGCGCTGTTGCGTTGAGCTTCACGAAGCCACCAAACCCAGAACCCAGCATCTTGAGAACCACCACTAAGCACAGTGTTAAGATTATCGAGGCTTTGACTAATAAATGGCCTACGGATGACGAGGTCGACCTCTACAGCATCAATGTCCCTGTGGCCCAGGACGTAGCGGGCAGAAGAGTGGTTTGGACGAGTATTTTTGCCAATCGATGGGGATTGAGAAGCGCCTTTGTCGAAACCGACCAAAGCAGCCCCTCGGAGAAAACTTCAAACATCGATGGCACTGGTACTCGTACTTTTCGATGAGCACCGCAGCTCAGTGACGTCGACCAGCATCATCTGAATGCAGCAGGGCCAGGGGAGGATGCGTGGGCTACTGCGAATGGTTATATCAGGTATGCACATCAAACTGGCAGAATTGTTTACAGGATGATAACAATGACGACTCAGTATCGCACCCTTGAGAGCAAATCTTTCTACTCCTGCGGCAGCCTTGAATGCGAGTGCGCTCAAGATTTAGGGCATGATCATCCATCATCCTTGGCGTGGATGGTTCTCTACTCTAGACTAACTCCACCAACACTCATTTCTCTTTCCGTAGACTAGATATTTAGAGAGGATAAAATCTTGAAAAGTTGCTTTTTTTGTGATTCCTTGGAGACAAAGGTCATACCAATTGGCCATTTTTACTGAACAGGCGTCCATTCTCAAAAAAAGGTAGATACCGGCTACTCTTTGCGCATGATCGCTCCCATTCCACTAAGCTCGGCAAACTTGCCGTCTTTTGTCACTCAGCTTTTTCAACTAGCAATGCTTACAGGCCTTTTCCACAAGAGGTGGAGCCCCTCCGAAATCAATTTACAGATTTGGGATGCATAGCATAGAAAATATTCGAGATGATATAATAGAGATAAAAGTTTTCACACTTAAATACTTGGCTCTGTATCCACGAACAAATTCAAACGAGAATCGCGTAAGTCTGCTTCAAAAAGATCCATCTATGTCGTAGTGTGGGTCTACCGTATGTTGGGCCCATTCGGTGTTAAGCTTATCTATGAGATAACCAGTCGACCATCCGAGATCAACTTCAATTTCAGACAACAGTTTTACCACGATTTGACGTTCTTCTACTGCTTCAAGGCATTGCCCGGCTACAAAGAGGGGCTGTACGGAGTGAATACGCACAGCAGCGGGTGCATTTGCTAGGCTGATTCCACAGATATCTCGGCCGTGTTGCAGAGCTTCCTTCTGAATTTGACGATAGGACCCGAGTCGAGCGGTAACAGTGGATCGGATTGCCGTCGATTCCATAGGTTTGTTGGTCAGCAAAATTATACTCGCCATGTGGTAGCTTTGCATAGTAGCCGCACAGAGCGGAACTGCGTACCATATTTCATCCAACGTCGAAGGCCGTGACTGGCTGGAGCCATAGGTGCATCCAGGATTCTGGATTTTCGTAAAGGCCGAGAAGCTTGAGGGCAGGCTGCTGAGCCATCTCTGAAAATCATGGGAAATCAACTGCCATTTTTCCAGCACTTTTTCTTGTGTCAACCCAATTTCCAATCGTTGACCAGCCGGTCGCTTAAAGTCTGCAGGGTTCAAGCTATCACCGCAGGTTATATAGTTTACCAGTTTGCCTACAAGCACTGCAAGCTCATTACTTTTTGTAATCTCCTCAATGCTATCACGACACAGGATACTCAGGCTTTGGCCGTTGTAATTTGTATCTAAAGGCGGGCTGGTATACGTCCAAATATCATCCAGATCTAACCGTGTTTGAGTTTCGCTAATAACTAAACACCGTCTTTTTTTTAGTCATGAAAATATGGATAGAAATGGTGCACACCCACAAGCGGATAAAAAGTCTTGCCTCGCAAAGTTCCAAAATATAGTAGATTTGAAACAATCATGCAAAGTCTGCGAACATACGCTTTGTTCGAGGCTCATTGAAAAGCTAGGTTTCAGAAGGTGCAAAGCACCAAGGTGAGCCTTCCATTCTGCTCCAGGGGCATCCATCAGTTCATACATGCAAAGAATCAAGATGGAAATGAGGATTTCTTCAGAATGCCCGCATTCTCCAGTGAAGTGAGATTCGAAATCATCTGTAAATATCACCTCTTTCAGCCGAGTGATTGCGTCGTCGTAATATTTGACATGTTTGTACTCTAGACCGATGCCTACATGGTGCAAGTACCAGGGTCGCTCTGGTAACAGAGATGCCGATGATGGGGTGGTCGAAAAAGAAGCCTCCCGTGCTTGCGTCCGGTAGAGAAATTTTGCCGACAGGGCGCAAACTGAAGCTTTCAGGATTGACTTTTCCGATTTCAATGCCATTATGGGGACCCTGCAGGAAAAGAAGGCAGTGGTATTGAACAGATCCAGCCTAGTACCTAATGAGAAGAGCTTGTCTGAAGCGTCGATTAAATCGTGTCATACCATTGGCCGGGGCCGTCTTTGAAAGCCCTCAGTAAGTACACATCAAGAGCGGCTGCTTTTGAATCACCATCAATGTTTTCATGCAGCTCAATCGGTTCGCTAGATGAAGGCGATCTCTGTACTTCGAAGAAACTGTTCTCCGCGCTATCTGCGGAAGTATGAAGGAATAGGACTGAAGATGATGGTTTTGCCAGTTGGTGGGGCTCTTCTTGTTCACTGGGGTTAACGATGTTGATAAATGTGACTGATTCAATCAATCAGGCCGCTGTCCACTTAAGTATTCTGGAGCTGCAGACTTACGTTCTGTCGGGATATCAAGCCAAGTGTGATTATCTGCCGGAGTAGATTGGCCTGTCACAAAACGAAGCTTAGAGCCTAACTTTGCATCAAAACTCCTAAATAAAGATGAATCTGAGTATGCACACTGGCGTAAAGACTTAGCACAAGGTCCGCAAGTAGGCTTGACTTCATCGCATTTGACTTTTCGACCTCTACATATTGTGCTAGCATCTTCATTAGCTATAATGTAAGAAAAAAAAACTTGATGCGTATGGTTTTTCTCACCAGCCATAGCGAGACCTCATGCTCATGATTTACAGCGCTTCTGCTTCCGGCTAGCTATAATTAGTGTGGCAGCAGGGTCATGTATGAGCATCACAAAGTAGGCGTGTCAGCCAATCTCGTGAGCTATTGCTATTTGAATACTCGCTTCCCACAGAGAAAAATGAAATGGATTCTTCAAGCACAACAAGTATAGGTCGATGGATCTGCTTCCATTGGTTTACCAGTCGTCCTCACGGTTGCGATTCTGCAAACTCCTGAGTTTGACAATTACCGAAGAGCCCCACTTTGCTAGATTTGAAAAGTTTTCCGAGACCCACTCTCGCCAAACCTTCTACATTGAGATGCCTTGTGGCGCATTCGAGTAGTCTGTGCACTCTCTCCACCCTTGCTTAATAAGTCATTTGCAAGCAGCGAGATTGAATTATTGCTTGTTAGTCTATGCCAGGCCATTGGAACAATTATCGTGACAGCTCCAAAGGAACTTCCAATGTTTAATAACTGGGGAAAATTGTGTCTATATATTAGGCATATCATGAATGCAAGTGGAGGCTTCATGCCGAACCTCCAGTCGAAGTCGGCATGTGTGTCTGTGAGCTGAGTGGTAATGGGGAAGGAAGGCATCCAGCAAGCTACTTCGGGTTGATGAGCTAGACAGATTACCTCGTAGAACATAAAATACGGCAAGGTTAACAAGGGCCAGGTATTTGCCCAGCAATATTGAGCATTTATATTTGCACACGTCGTGAACGTGACGATCCCTCCACCATTCCAGTCCTCAGTTCATATTCGCAATACCAAAATCGATCTATGAAATTCGTTCTTTAGCTTAAACAGTAGAATTGCGGCGCTCGACCTCTGTAACGATTCCTTCATCGAAGCCCTTGGCCTTCAAGCCATCTTCAATGGAAGAGTTCATTGCAGGTTTCCACTTCGCTGATGTACGCGGGGCGGCCTCCTCCATCATTCTATCCACTTGCTCTAATGTAAGGCCCTTCGTCTCCGGAATAAAGAAATAAGAAAGTATCACAGCAACCGCACAGAGTGATCCCCATAAAAAAAAGACAGAAGATTTCATATTTGCCTTATCTTCATGAACCATGTACGGAGTAATCAGCGCAATGACTGCATTCCATAGCCAGTTTGAAGCGGTTGAAAGGGCAACCCCGCGGGAGCGGATAGGAAGAGGAAAGGTTTCGCCAACAACAACCCACGAAGCAGGGCCCCAGGTAGATGCAAACCAGAAGATGAAAAGTGCAATAAAAGCAATTTGGGCATTGACTGCGGCGATATTGTCTGCCAGATCAGCATCAGGGTTGGCGAGGTCAGGATAGGTGTGATCGAATCCGACTGTAACCCCGATAATAGCGACAAGAAACTGGCAGACTGACATTCCAGCTGCGCCAGCGATGAGTATGGTGCGGCGGCCGAACCTTTCCACTGTCCAGAAGGATAAAGGAGTTGAAAAAACGTTGACAAGGTGGTCCCTGGTGGGCTCAGTGGTATCAAACAGGGCTTAGAAAAGCTCAAGGCGGGTCATGCCAATGCTGTCAAGTACGTCTTTCGCATTGCCGAAACCGAGGGAACACACGAATAGTGAGCCCATTTTTATTATTGCAGCACAAGATACTTCCTACACAATACGCATTGGGCGGGGGTGCGGGCTTGGATATGCAATTTGGCTTGCGACAGGATAATTATTATGGCTAGCTATGATTCCAGGTGCATTTAGAAGCTCATTATTTCTGTAACTATGGAAGAGATCTGTCCGAGGCTCTTGTAGATGCTGGCTGCCGTTGAGGGCGGCTGCGTATTGTGGTCCGACGGCGGTGACTCGACAGGAATCTCTAACGAGCCGACCCCGTTCGGCCCCGTAGCCGTCTGAATGTCAATTCGACGTTGCGTATTACATATTACAGTGTTTTGGGGCCAACTGCGGCAGAACCATCTTTTGACTACCAATATCTCGATGCCGGCTATTCCAAGCATCTGGTTTTCGTAACTGTCTTCTGTTGAAGTTACTGAGACCACCTCTGAGTGTAACGATTATGAAAGCTGGCAGTAGATTCATGCAGCTTCAGCAACGGGGTAGGTGATTTCACCAGTGGAAATTATCATTCTCCCCCTCTCCTGTTCACACGGGCACGCAAGCCGACCCGCCACTTACGGTGATGGCGTCATGGAACACCTATTCTTAACATTGGTTTAGTATGGAAATATGTGAAAGAAACCCATATAAATCCACAATTAGAGACTCAAGTTTATATCAAACACCTTAAAAGACCTGCACACGGAAATAGTTTGCATAATCAGGAAGCAAGTTATATGCTCAGTTTTGGCCATAACGACGGAAGTTATTTTCGCTATTAACACACCAGATTGCCCTCAGTCCGTTCCAACGCCGTGTAACTTATTCTTCAAATCCTAATAGAGTCCAACAGTGAGATCGCCCTTGACACGAGCAGTCAAGTGAACCTCGGCTTCAAGGTCGAGTTTGACACCGACCAGGAGAGCAGCAGCCGAAGGCTTGCCCTCGGCATCGGTGGCACCCTTTAGAAGCTGTCCTATTAGATATTATCAGACTTGGCACACCATAAAGGCAATAAGCTTTGAAGGAACTTACCAGTGGGCGCAGAAAGGCCAGTAGAGGTAGGCAAGGGCACAACAAACTGCTGATCAGGGGAAGACATTTTGATTGTTGGTTGGTGGTCGGAATATCGAAAGGTAGGAGTGAGTGTGAAGAGAGTTGAATTGATCGGTAGATGATGTTGACTTCAGGGCGAAAGGACATCATGTCTTATATAGACACTCTTTGTTGCAGCATGGAAACCAAGGACCCACTCAGTTACAAGCCTATCGGACAAGACGCCCAACATAGCCCACACGTCTCCCGCACATGCACAGTGGCGTGGCAGTCAATGTCCAGATCAGCTGGGTCTACGTAGCAACTGAGCTATTAGCTTTCTATCAGTCTTCAATACGTGGCCCGCGATTTTTGTAGATGTCGGGAAATGTCGGCGCTTAGGCCAGAAGCGGAATTACATTATACGGCAAATACGTGTGTTGTGGGGCGCGTCTTGCAAAATGTCCACATCCACTGAGCTGAGTACTTTCCCATTTCCTTTCAGCTTATTGGCTGCAACGGCGAGTCCTCGGTAGCTTTCCTTGATCTGAATCTGGGCTTTGCAACCGGCTTCCAACTCTGCCTCAAGGCTTTCTGGAGCGGGAGAGCACCCAAAGGGTCAGCGCCCCCGCCTTCCTCTTGTTCATGGCACAGCCTCGCATTTTCGGAGGAAAGGATGAGCTTCGGCGATTTTGATGGGACCTACCAACACAGCATGAGGGGAAGAAAAAAGTAAACATTCGGACATCGCCACCCACCGTGCATGACCCAAGCTGAAGCGTCCATTTTACCCAACATAGAAAACAGACATGACAGCTTATTTTTTTTAAATAAGACCTAAATATGAGTTCAGATCAAAGATGGCTCATAAGAGGATACATGTTGATTGTGGGTTTTCTTTCGGCATAGAAAATGTATATTCATATCCGTCATCATGGCGCATTGTCCTTCAAGTATATTACTCATAAACCATTAAAACCCCTTGAAGGTACCTCTGGTTTTAACCTTTCCACCCCCCAGCGGATGTCGTCCGAAGAATAGTGTTTGTAATACAATTTGGAAGTAAAGTTCATAGGAAATATGGAAGTACAGACATGAATGGGGTATAGGAAGAAATAATGGACAAAGAAAAAGAAATAGTAGACGTGGAAGGAAATAATATGTTAAATGGATAATAAATCCATACATTAGAATTATGCGGCAGGTGCAGTGCCAGAGAGAGGAGGGTAGACCTCGTTGCCGAGAAACATGGTTTGACGCTTGCAGTGGTCTTCCTCTACATCTTCCATGTCCTTGCTATGGATATACCAAGAGGACATAATGCCATGACCACCTTCCTGGCCTAGAGTGTTGACCGAGGTAGTGGAGACGTTATAATATGGGCTGTTTGTGAGGCACTCAGCAACAGCCGCCTTAACTGTTATTGGGTGAGTACCCGTATGCAGATGAGTGTCGTCCACCTTGAAGCGCACCCAATTTGAAACGCTAGATAGTGAGTTTCTCTTGCATGGTATCGTCTTGAAGATCGGAGGTAGAGGAGGTGGCAGTGGGATGTCCTGCATCTTCGGCTTCGGGAATGGGGGTGTGCGGGCACGCGACGGCGTGCTGTTCATGGTGCCCGATCGGGCGCAGTTGTAGATGTGAGGCTTGGGTGGTGTAGGCGCCGAGGTGGAGCGATCCAGGCTCCGCGGCTTGTCGGGACCTTCAGTCATTAGGCCGATCGTGATGACGGCAGTCTCAACCATATCCTCTCCCTTTGTCCTTGATCGAAGATGACCATTCACATCCTGCGGGGCTATTGAGACAGAAGACCATCTTTTGTGGCATCTTCTGGGCTCCACTGGTGGGGTGTACAGGAAAAATGGTGCTACTTCGCTGATCGGTTCTTGCTCTAAACGGGCGGTTTGCCGACCACCGAATTTGCGCATGAGCGAGTTTTGCCTCTTTGGGCCCTCGAATTTTGCAGGAGCTTGGCACATTGCTCCGGGGGCGGTTGAAGGGCGAGGCTGCGGCAGAGGCTTCTCGTAGATGATAGTCGCAACAACCCTCTCGTCCTGCACCGTGGCCGGCTTCTCATCGCTCAATCGTATGGTAATGTCCGCCGTAGGCTCGGCCCCCCGGATTGATTTCTGGTTGAAGACTAATGGGGTGCAGAAGATTTGGAGAAAACCAGCCCAGCCAGCCCGTTTGTTGTTGGTGGTGGTGGTGGTGGTGGTGAATGACATGTTGCTAATTGTGACGTCGGTAAAGGTGCAAAATGAGTGTAAAAAGAATACGGTAGCCGTTTGGCGGAGCGATGCTTCAAGTAAAAGAATGTGGGTAGACACGATACCAGGTCGGTCAAGTTTGAAGTTGAATGCAGGCTTAACCGAGGGAAACAAAATCTAGGAGGTCGAGGAAACAATGTGCCTTTATGATGGCCAGCACGATGACAAACGAATCGCTTGCGTGTGCTGGAAAACCGCCGCTAGACCACGCGGCAGCTACCGGCCGGAGGGAACCCGGACAGGGAACTAGGAAATTTCGGATGCTAGTGTCCGCAATGCATAACATTGGGAAATCATAATTGCATCAGAGCACAGCTCATGTCCGCGCTGGCTAATGAGTGGCAAAGGAATTCGGGCCACTCACAATTGACTGCTCAAAACGCCTTGGCTCAACCGTCGCCCCACCTCCACCACATCCCCGTTGCCATCTTGCCGCGCTAGGCCTTTCTTTCAGTCCGGAGCTGAGCTTCGGCCAAAGTGAGGCAGTGCGGGACAAGGGAATATATTCGCACTCAATTGGGTCAAGTCGCGTGAGCGATCTTGTTTTTGGGGGAAGTTTGAGAAGCGTCTCCTTCTACCTGGTGAAGTGGCCCCCCGAATCTTACCAAGAGCCCAGTGCGGTAAATCATAAATGGATGTATCAAACTGCCAATGTCTTCGTCATCATGTTACAGCAGCAAATCCCACGGAAGTGAAGCACATGGGCAAAGCCGCTGCGCAGTTCGCGATGCTTGAGCGCCACGCGACGGCTTTGATTAAGGGGAAAAGACGCACATGCAGGGACCCCACTAGCGGGTTTTAGGTAAATCCAGTGTGTGCCACTGATCGCTCCCCACATACCGGCCCCCCGATGATGAGTAGATCGATCGGCCCTGGGACAGGTTTATCCTCGGTTTGGGACATTATTCATTGAAACAATCGGATGACTTTTGGTGCCCGTCCATGGTTGTTCCCTCCATCTTCGAGGAGATCAACCAGAACGGCCGACCCCTGGCGCCAATCAGTGGCCCATCGGTGGGCCTGGCGAGGCCGTGCCCTAATTTGCGCTTCAAAGACCTTTTGCTTTGGAAGGTGAAATACGAGGCTTTTCTGGGGTTTTGCTTTTGTCCTTATTGTTTAATGTCCTCTAGATTTTTATTTGCTGACTATGAATCCGCCACACTTGGTCATGGCATGTGGCGATGGAAGCTGGCGAGGATATGCCTGTGACCATTAATTGGCTGTAGTCTGTGGCGGTAGGCCTGGCTTGTGTGATTGGCCGCACAACTTACTGTGGTTGTGGTGGAGGCAATTTTGGGTTCAGTGGTGGGCCCCGTTGCAGACTGAATGAACAAATAAATTCAAAGAGCCAGGTAGAGTATGTAGCAAGGGATTTTGACAGAGTGTAACTTTGAATCTAATCGACCGAGCTTGAAGAATGCGTGATTGCGGGAAAGGGACAAAGGAACGTTACGTTTGGCGCTATTCTCCTGATCTATTCCCCACCCGGCACCCTCTCAATGCAGAGTATCCATGACAAACATCAGCACATGACATATCATAGTTGGATTCCAACATCTCTGGAATTTGTTTCCATCGTGCATGGTGCCAGGGACCCAACACGCTATAGATTACCCCATGTGGTAGATGCGGAAATATCGAGGGCACCCTCATGAGTTCGGGGATTTGCTGACCCAAATAGCAACCATTTCTTGGCAGTGTGATCCGCAAGCTGAACTAAATGAAGTGTGCATCGGCGACCACACATTTAGGCACTCATTTTCTCCTGAAGTAACTGAATGACCGTGTTGCACTTCTGTATCGCCATATTGAAGGGCCAGAAATGTCATGGGAAATAAAAAGCATCGTAATTTAACCAGTGAGCCCTTCCAGGCAGCCCTCAATGATGAATTCCTGTACAATCCAAACACGATCTAACTACGCTATACTAGTGTTCGCGCTCATCACCCCTGATACATTTTGATTCAATCGAATTGTTATTTTATGTATCTTCGAATTGCATCAACTAAAATATACATCTAATCTCCTTATAGTCAGGAAGATAGTGACATTCCTGGTAGAGTGCCTCAAAAGTCAGGCTAAGCACCTATTTAATCCTCATCTATTTACTCTTGCTCAACCTCTCTTGAGGATGAGTCGGTTTCGGAGTTGCCCGAGTTCGACTTGAATGTGATAGTAAGATCTTCGTTGATCACAATCTCAGTGAGCTCATCCTCATCCTCCGATCTCAAAATGTGTTGCTTGAAGCCATCCGTAGATTCATCGTTGGTCAATTGCTTTGTGGCCAATTTGGCAACGCGCTTGGCGGCTTGGCGAGCTGCCACAGCTCCTGGCCCTGTCCAACTGGTGGCAAGCCCAGCTATGGCACCGGCGGCAGCACCCACGGCAGTGGGCGCGACTTTCTCCAGCGCATCAATGATGTTGCGGAAGTTCTCCGGGTCTGAGAAGTATTGCCTGGTCATTTCGGGGTTGAACCAGGTGACAACCCACCAGTCGCGCCCAGTGGTAAAAGCACCAGTATTGTATTCGGCCTCCATTGGGTCATCTGCTAGCTCTCCCGGGGCAATGATCCCCCACTGGCCTTCATTGGTGTAATTGTCGCTATACTTGTGGACAATACTGACTGCCACGATGGCGTTGTTCGTGTTGTTGCGGACAGAGACTTTGGCGGTGCGCTTAGTCATAATGAAGAGTTCTGAGATCTGAAAGAGTTTTTAGTGAAGTATTGGGTCCGTCGAGTTTAGAGGAGATGAGATTTGGGGAAGATTGTTGGTTGTTGGGATTGAAAAGAAAATCAACATAAAATGAGCGCCACGACCGCTTTTTATTCTTTTTCTATCAAAATCTAGAAATGGCTCCCCGTAAACATGACAGTGAAAGCGTTTGCAACTAATGCATTAGAAAACATGCCATATGATGGCAGAGCTGAAACTCCAGAGTCAGCGGTGTTCAGATTGTAAAGCGGCACAGGTTCAATATTAACCAGCGCAGGCATTCGGCGAGATGGCGGCCAATGAAACAATATCTCGCTTCCGATTTTAGTTTAGGGCAGTGGAGGCTAGTAAGCGGTATTGGCGTTCACTAGGATTAAGCGCCAACGGCGTTTTCGGAGATGCCGAACTACGTGTGGGTGCCTGTAATCATTCGGCCAATAACATAAGCCGAGAATTCGGGGATGTGAGAGGATTTATTTTCTCGAGTCATTATTCGTTTTATTACGATAAACCTCCACTCAAGGCGTATGTTTCCTATCGGTGCGCTAAATAGAAAACAGAAATTGAGCTCCCTCTGCTATTGACGATTGATCTTTAGGGTAGGCAAGATGCGACATTAGCAACCCCTCAAAGAAAAAACACAAAATTCATAGTTCCCTATGGTTGGAATAAATGCTGCGATATCAAGAGTGCCCACCTTTCCTCTTAAGCTGTGATCGGCAATTGTGGGAGCAATAAACAAAGAACAGAAGCGAACATTGGAATACACCTCAGGAAACATCGAGTCTTGTTCTACTATTCACAATATCTGAGCGTCTCAATGTCTAACTCCCAACCTTTAGTTATATTTCCCGGATTCAATCCACTTTCTTTCTGTGACAACACCCCCGGTAACATTTCAGGTCCAAGACATTTGAAGATTGCGAGTAGGCAAATACAAAGCCATTTTTCAAGTATTTTTATTACATGCATATAAATATTCAGTATCAGCCTCCATTTTCACAGTCAAAATGGCGCCCATCTGGCTGCTGAACAACTTGTCCGTTTGCTACCCTTCCCGAACCCCTCTGGGATAGCCTCGTGAAAAACATGAACCTCAAAGTTTAGGGGTCTGAGCCGACCCTTCAAGGTATCCATGTTAAACCTATTGAGGAAATGAGCGAAGATTTTCTTCCAGCTCCTGGAAAGTGATTTCCAGAAACGGGTTTCTGATGGGCAACTGACTTTGGTGAAGCTATGGAGAAACTCAAGCAGTCTCGCAGTGCGGAGTCGCGACATTTGTGTTCCTTCCAGAAACCAAACAAACTGATGGCTGCCTTCACTAGCATGGACGCACAGGAGAGTGAATAGCGGATAAATTGGAAGCACTTGATAACTCCTTTGAAGCACCATGGATATTATTTGAACTACTTCTCGATTATCGTGGTGCGAAAAGGATAACTAATCAGTCCATTCCCCTACACACTATGGCTACCATCGAGCACAGCTTGCTACCATTTCGTTTGTGTCAAAGTCCTATTCCCCGCCGCTATCTCAGGCGAGTAGTTGGTGCCCATATGCTTGCCAATGCTCATGCGTACAATCCCCCAGAGTCGCCAGCTACCGACCTGTCCAGTTCCTCGGTACGGTCCGATGGTGACGGCGAACACAAAAGTATCATCGGGCTTATAGGTGGGCATGGTGCGCCCGGCCAGCCGGCTTTGCATGGCTGGACCCAGGAAACGTACCTGTGCGTCAGCATGCTTCCCGGTAGCCGTTTGAGCGTTGCTGGCATCTCCCAGAGCAAAGATGTCAGGGTGGCCCATGGCCTGCAGAGTGTTGCGGTCAACCTTCACGCGGCCGTCAGCGTCGAGCATGGTCGCTGGTACGAAGGCCGTGTTGGGCCGCACGCCAAAGGTGGGGATGAATAAGTCGGTTTCGATTGTCGTGGCTACATCCGTTTCTTGTTTTTCATTTCCATCGCTAGTATGTAGGGTCAGAGACTGCTTGCCCTCTAGCGTCGTGGTGGCACCAACGACACGAGTGTTGGTCATGAGCTTGACCTTCAAGGCGGCCAGTTCGTGGGCTGCCGTCTGACGAATATCGTCGCGTGCGTCAGGTCCCAGGGGCAAAGCATTGCCAGCTATCAGCATGATATCTTTGGCCCCCTCAAGAGCGTACTCCTGGCCCAGTTCGCCCGCTACTTCGACACCTGTCTGGCCAGCACCGGCCACGATGATGGACCGGGCCTCCGCAATCTCTTTGCGCAAATTGTGGATTTCTCGTTTCGTAGCCGTCGTGTCGGTTAAGTTCTTGAAAGGCATGCCCTCTTTGCAGGAGGAGCCCGTGGCAATGACGAGTGTGTCGTAGTCGATGGTTCGCAATAGCGGTTCACCGGACGTTGTGGAGACAATAACATGGTTTTCCGTGGGATCCACGCTCTGTGCATCTCCCACTGCGTGCTCGAACTTGGTCACGCCGTACTCAGAGAAAGCCGGCCCTAGTGAGTGGAAGATCTTTTCATCGCTGAAGCCGTCAGGCAAAATGGCCCGGACGGTGGCCTATG
This sequence comes from Calonectria honghensis, assembly GCA_013403855.1. Lineage (NCBI taxonomy): Eukaryota > Fungi > Ascomycota > Sordariomycetes > Hypocreales > Nectriaceae > Calonectria > Calonectria honghensis. The sequence goes on from VTGB01000025.1 coordinate 839,882, forward strand.
CCCACAGCATCTCGTCGTTGGGGCTGACCAATACCACACGTAAGCCCACCGGCGCCGGAGTATGTTTCAACAAGTGGTGGGTCAGGGGAACACCGGCCAGACCGGCGCCGAGGACCACTACCGTGTGTGTTGTGGTTGGCGATGTCGCGACTGCGTCGGTAAGACTTTGGGGCTTCTTTCTTCGGAGTAGGCGGAGAAGGACCGGGCTGGAAAGGAGCAACAGGCCCGTTATCCAGTAGGGATAAGACTCTGGGAGCATATTGTTGTTGTTGACAAAAGTAATTGAAAGATGGAGAGAGAAAGCTGGCTCTTCATCCAAAAGCCGGTCCAAGAAGAACAAAAGATGATGGGTAGATATCGTTGTTGAGTACACAAATAGGTCGGAGTTTTCTTCGTACTGATAGATTCTCCACTTTTGCAAGTTTTTACAATTATTATGCGTTTGAAAGCGAGAATGTCCTGTGGCCTTTGGATGTCTTGACACAGGGTTGAGACGGATTACCCGGTCCCGTCAACCAGTCTGTGCGGCCCCAGTGTGCCCCAGTGTCTGTGCATTATACTGGGGCTGGGTGAGGGAGCCGAGAGGGATTAAAATTTGCTGGATTGACACCGAGTAAGGGGGGTAAAAGATGGTGGGAAAGCAAGGCTCTGTCCCTGGTCGGACGGATCCCTTTGAGTGCGCACAGGCTGCACTGGGGCCAGGGAGAAGTGATGTGACGAATTCATGTGTGGCCAATATGAGTGCGTCAACAAGCATGGTCAAATCAGACAGCGCCTTGAGCAACCAGCACACGCCATAAGGTGTCATCATAACTACAAGAGGCCTCGGAGCCACGATGTCTGTGCGTTAGGTTGTGTCTGTGCGCACAACACAACACAACCCCTACCCACGAGCTACCCACCAATGTGTGGGGGCCAATGTCTGTGCGGAGAAGGCCCCGGTCATAGCCTGATTTCCCTTTTCAGCACCAACATCGGTCAGTATCAGAAGCCGCCAGATTTTGCTGTATCGAGTTGCATCAGTTAAGGCAGGTTCCAACTTCAGCCAGCTAAGATGACAACGCAACCGGCCATGGACACCATGGATTCCATCTCAGTCCTCGATACCGCTGCTTCCATCCTCGCCATTACGGAATTCATTACCGAGTTGCGTAGCTGCAAAGTATAGCAGCCATCGTCCTCGGCGACGGCAAAACCAAGGACACCATTTTGGAAACACTCGAAAAATTGAAGATTTTGCCATCCTTTCCTCGAACCGATTTGGTGCCACAGCAGCTACCTGCGAACCGAATCCGGCCGATAAACAATGGGCAAATGCCACGCGAGTTTATATCTTCCCTGGACGCTCCCGAGTCACTCTTAAGGAATCTAGAGACTATATTGAGGCAGGCACCTGACGAGCCATGGGGAACTGGAACAAGAGCCTGGTTTACGGCTAGCTTTGAGGTCACAGTTTACATTGAGAAATTGGACCAAATTTCACACGCTGCGACGCATCAGGTCAACTCTATTCTTAGGTAGGCGGCACAAGTAGCAAATGCCCAATTCCCAACTAGCCTCTTTTTCTCTTTTTCTCTGTTGATTTAAGTTTGAGAAACTCTGAAAACAAATGCCAGCTCCCGAATATCCGAACTAAGCCAAACCGCAAAGTCAGTCGAGAGCGAGGGCCGATACGCGAGACCAGAGCACGAGTCTCAGATCGATGCCATGTCTCGCGACCTAGATGACCTGAGACGAGAAGTCCAAAATCAGTCGATAAACACGGACACGAGTTACTTATCTGCCTACACGCAGGCCGACGTCAAAGGATTTAAGGCCCGGCTGGCCAGACTTCCGGAATCAGAAGACGCCTTGCTCGGTGATACAATTGTGCCAAGCCTCAATTACAGCACCTGACCCGCCCGCCTCGATTCTATACCACAAGCACATAAGAATACCTTCCAGTGGGCATTTGACACACGGCTCTCAGATTGGTTCCTCTCTGGGAGCGGCACCTTCTGGGTCTCAGACAAACCAGGGTCTGGGAAGTCCACCTTCATGAAGTTCATCTCTAAACATCCCCGGACGAGGGAGCTTCTGGCGGATTGGGCAGGCTCTTCCGATACCCTGGCCGTTGCTGCGCACTTCTTCTGGATTGCGGGCACGCCAATCCAGAAATCCTGGCAGGGGTTGCTCCAATCTCTGCTCTCAGACCTCCTTCGAGGACGCCCCTCAGCTATCTCCCTGGTCAGTCCCAGCCGTTGGGCAGCTGCCAGGGCAGGACAGTGGCAGGTAGCTGCAGAGCCCTGGTCGGTTTCCGAGCTCGCCGCCTCCCTGCGAGCCCTGGCAACAGCCAGCCACATGCCACTGAAGATGTGCTTCTTCATCGATGGGCTTGACGAGTATGACAGCGATCACGCCGAGCTCTGTGAGATTCTCTGTGGCATGTGCAATTCTCCTAATATCAAGATGTGTCTGTCCAGCCGTAGGTGGCCTGTATTCGAGAGGAGTTTCGGCGGCGACACACAAGAGAGCCTGGACATTCACGAGCTAACGCGGAACGATATGTGGAAATTTGTGGATGACCAGCTGCAGGCCCACTCTAGATGGACTTCTCAAGTGTCCAACAAACTCACCTCAGACAATGCCGAGCTTGTGGATCGCATTGTTTCCCAGGCCAACGGCATCTTTCTCTGGGCCTTCTTCGTGATGCGGTCGTTCCGGGAGGGCCTCTCCAATGGCGACAGCATCCGAGACTTGAATGGACGTTTTAGCCAGCTGCCATCTGATCTATATCGGCTGTTTCAACATATGCTGGAAAGCGTGAACCCTGCCGATCACGCCAAGATGGCGAGCATCTTACAGGCCGCCACCCACGCACTCGAGCCGCTCCACATTGACCTCTACTGGCAGTTGGAGAAGGAAGTTGATGGCCACGGTGCCGCATCTCGCGGTGCTGTAGGGTCGGAATCGCTAGAGGAGGTTGCCCTACGCAGACAACAGACTATTCGCAGTATCAATGAGAAGACAAGAGGCTTGCTCAGACTCGTTTACAATAAAGTCGAGTTCCTCAACAGAACCGTCAAGGACTTCGTTTTGAGCAAGGACGTAGGCGATTACCTACGTAGCAAGCTCCCAGTCGACTACAATGGTTTTATCTCCATCGCCGCCGCGTACCTTGGTTTCCTCAGAACTACACGCCAGGACCCTCTTGTCGCAAGCGTCATAAGGCAGGGACGAGGCCTGAACACCGGCCCGTTCATCGCACATTTGAACCAGGCCCTGGTATACGCTTCGGAAGCGCTGAAGCAGACAGATAAGTCCGGCTCTCTTCAGCACCAACAAGCAGAGGAGTTGCTGGATGAGTATGGGGCAGCCGTCAAGACCATGGTAAGCCTCAGCCACGTTACGGTCAGGGGAGTAAATGCCCGAACTTGCGATGCGAGACTACTCTTTCGCGAGGAGATGCTCAGACGCGACTTAACGCACTATCTCGCCAACAAGATTCGAGAGAAGCCAAACTTCTTTGATGTCTTCGACGAGTCGCCGCTATTCGCTGCACTCACGCCCATGTCCCGCAGCAGTGGTGAGAGTCCTGCACCTGTACCAGGGATTCTTGATATTCTCCTCAGGCTTGGCGAGAATCCTAATGTGCTACCGCGGCAGGCTGGCACCCCGGGCGTATCCGAAGCAGTCTCACCCTGGGTGATCTATGCACGAAGTACCATGTCGGTATTCAACATTCTTTCGGGTCCTTGCATGTTCCCCGCCCTCAGATGGAACGACTCCCTGAAAGATGCCACCTTTGCTCGCTTAATGTCTCACGGTGCGGACCCCAACAAGGACCTCCTGAATCGCTCAGGTTCACGCACAGTCTTCTCGCACTTTCTAGACATATCCCTGTCCAAGTTCCTTGGCGAAGAGTGCTTCGAGGATTACCTTAGAACCTTGGACGCCTTTTTGCGAGCAGGCGCAAGTCTCGGTGTTCCTGAATTCAGCGACAAAGTAAAAACGGGCACTGAGGCGGCGTTTGGGAACCTCGCAAGACGGCGGCCAGAGGAGTCTGTTCTGGCCTCGTTCTGTACTGAACTAAATGGTCTTCAAACAAGATTAGCAGCGGATCCACGGAGAGCCATATTTATCTCATCCGTTTTAGAAAAGCTTATTCTACACTACTCTGGCAGAGAAGAAGAATTAGTACAACTAGCAGCGGTGATATCACAAGCGTGTCCAACCCACATTGTCTTGCATTTGTCACGGCTGATCGCCTCCAAGACAGGAGGCTACCGGGAACAGGGATCTGCCCGAAAGAGGCTCCAGAACGATCATTTCGATGTCATGGAATCTCAGTCGAGGGTTAAGAATACAATTCGCGTGTGAACGTAGAGTCCAGCGGTTTGATTAGCTGCAGAAGGTCAATCAACAGAACTATTTGTATCGTAAATCATATCTCAAAGGTCGCCGATTATGCCCCTAGATCGTTCAAAGGTCAGCAACCGGATAAGAGTAAGACGCAAGCTTTCATTTTTCTAGTGGAATTATTTATGACGGGTGAAACTTTGCATACAAAAGTCATGAAACAAGCCGCACAAACTATCCCTGTTAAAGCAGCGAGACTCCACAGTCGCCGCTTTGGGATATCGCGGGCAGGCTAGCCCAAAGGCATCATATCAAGCCCGGATCCGGGTTATGCCGGAAACAGCAGGAATAGCTTCACAAGGTATATTAGAACTAGATTGGCCTCTCTAGATTGAATAGATAATCACGTCTTAATATTATACCTCCTAACTTATGTGCTCTAATAGGTTATAAGCCTAGTTTCTATGTAAAGAGACTAGATAACTTGTACTAGCTGCCCAAGATGTTGATCCCTTGACAATGGAAGCAATAGTAATTGCAAGTTAAGGTAAGTAAGCCCTAATTATTAGTAAAGATGTCGTCAAGAGACGAGAGGGCAGCTTAAAGAAGCGCCTGCCGAAGGATAGGTGAAGCACCTGCTCTAGATTCGGCGGACTAGGAAAGCAATAATAATAAACCTCTTCCCGAAGTTATTATAGACCTAGCACTATCTTATTAATCCTTAGAAGAGGAGAATAATAAGGATAAATAAAAGGAAAAGGAAAAGAAAGAAATAATTAAGGTAATATAATAAGGGAAATGGCTAAAAATAATAATACTTAGGCAAAGGGAAAGTTCTATGGTAAGAAAAGCTATATAATAAAAAAAGCCCCCCAAGAGAGTATTATTAGCTATGCCCCTAATAAGAGGATTAGATATATTAGTATTTAATAATATAAGTATAAATTAAAGAAGCCTATCTCTTTACTTAGGCTTTTAGGAACTATAAATAATATTTATATTAATTATAAAAGATCCCTTAAGGGTATTAGTTTATTATTTACCTTATATATAAAAGGTATTACTAAGGGAATATTACTAATTAATATCTATAGTATAAGGTCTATTAGTAAAAGAGATTTAATAAATCTAAGATATATATAATCTAAAGCTTAAGCTTTCCTAGGATTAATATCTAAAAAAGAGAAAATAATAGGTAAATTGGAAAAGATATATAGAGAATGCCTTACTAGGATTAAGATAAGATCTTAATATCTAACTATTGCCTTATAGCAAAGGAAAGCTATTATTATAATTATAAGGAATCTTAGACTAATTTATTGCTAGTAGTCTTATTTTATATTATATAGATATATAGATAATCTAAGCCTTATATAAATAGTTTAAGAAAGGCTTAACTTAGATAAAAGGAAATTTACTTATAGACCTAATTAGCCTATATCTAAAGAAGGCCATAGATATTATAAAGTATATAGATAACTTTAGAATATATACTAGCTACTATAGAGTATTAAAAGATATACTTTTAAATAATATAGAAATAGAATAGTTTATTGTTAGTATTAAATATACCTATAGTAATTAGATAGAATTGTAACGGTTTGTGTTAACAGATAAAATCAGGCACGTCGGTTAGAGCAACAAAGAAAGGTTATTACGTCTGGTAATAGGTCAATTGGTCAAACAGATCAATTGAAGGTAACCAAGTTATATTAAGAGCTAAGTTAGGCCCTAATAGCTATAACTCCTAGAGGTCTTAAATATAGGATTTTATAAGTAAGCCCTTGGAGCGAACAATGCCCTAATGCCAAGGCCATATGCTTTAAGCTGTGTCTTCTAATTGGCTAGGCTATTTAGTTATAAGTTAAGCTATTAAAAGTAAAGGTAGGTCTTATCTAGGCTTTTGCTGGTATTATGGTTTAATTTCTGGGTAGATTAGTTTAGGTCATAATACGATACTCCCCCTCTAAAGGTCTTGCCCTTAAGACTATTATGGGTTATATTTAGTTTTTTCCTTTTTCCTTATAGCTTCCCCTAGTCAATATATTCCCTTATGGCTCCTTATCCCTGCTAATATTATACTATGCTAGGCTCCCTTGAAAGAGTCCCTTTGAAAGAGGTATAAAAATAGAGATTTATCTTTCTATATGGTATTATTTGGTACTAAGAAATCCTCCTATAATTAGTACTTATAAATAAATTATAAATATATCTTTAGATTTAATTCTTTTTAATATAATAAATATATCTTAGGATATATTCTTTGTAATTATATAGATTTTAATATAATAATTTATAAGTATAATTAAGGCCTTTATTTTTATTAAGAGGTACTAAGTAAATAAAGTATCTTAGGTAGTTTAGGAAATAAAGAAATTATATAAGTAATAAGATAAAATAAAAGATAAGCTAAAAGAGCTATAAGCTTTTTTTAAGGAATTATAAAAGGTATTCCTTTAAGCTTAAAAAGTAATAATAAAGGCTTAATCTTATATAATAATAGTATTTATAAAGCTTAAGTAGTTAAATAAGATAAAAGAGTATTTAAAGGTAATTAGGCTTTTTATGGCAAAGTTAATTAAGATAAGGTTATTAGTATCTTTGCTAAATATTTTTAATGTTTATTTTAATAAGAATTCTATTATTATTTTTTTTAAAGGAACTTATCTAGCTTCTTTAAGTAATATATAAGGTTTTATAGTAATTTCTATATTTCCTTATTATACTCTATTTATTTTATATAATAATATATTTCTTTATTTATAATACCTTTTTTAAAGATATTTTTAATAGTATATTCTTTTTATAGTTTAATTATTAGCTTAATATATAATTTTATATTTACTATAATAGTATTAGTAATTATCTTAAGTAAAAAAATATAAAAAACTAAATAAATCTTAATATCTTTAGATAAATTAAGCTTATAATTATTTTTAGAGATTTTTTTTTTATAGGGTAAGGACCTATATATTTAAGGTTAAGCTTTTTATTTTATTACTTTATAATAATATTTTTAATAGCTAAAAGGACTATATTCTTTTCCTTAAAGGATAGCCCTTTTATCTATTTAGAATTATAATACTTTTTTATTTATATATAAATAAACTTTAGCTTTATCTTTATTTTAGAATATAATTATTATATTTATTTAGACTTAAGTAATACCTTTATACTTAATAGTCCTTTTAGCTTAGGTTAAAATATATTAAGTATAAATCTAAAGTTAGTAAATATAGATATAGTCTTAATACTTAATTAATAGGATATATTAAGGGTAAGCTAAGTAATAAAAAGCTTCTTTACCCAATCTATTTGCTTATAGTTAATATAGTACTATAAATAATACTTAATCTCTTGGTTTTACCTTTTAGTCTATTTATTTACTTAAGGTCTAAAGGTAATAGTAAGCTTATATTATAAGCTTATAAAGGCTATTAGTCTTTGCTAAAACTTAAATGCAAATAGTTATTTATAGTTAAAGATAATCTCTATAGATAGTCTATATATTATAATTATATATTAAAAGAAAAGGTAAGTAAATTGTTCTTTACTAGTAGCCTTTTTATAAGGGATATAGTAAATAAACTTTATAAATTAATTAATAATAATAAAAATAGCATTATAGTATTTACTAGTGGTAAGATCTATAGATAATAGTAAGTTAATAATAAAGTCTATTATAATTAACTCTTATAGTCTTAAGGTAATTAAAATAGGCTATAGTTTATTATATAGTTTATGCTATGGTGACTTTATTTATTAGTAAAGTAAGTATTACTTAATAATAGCTTTTACCTTTTTCTTTATATAATTAAAAGAAAATGTTTATTTAATTTATTTAAGGGTTTTATTGATTCCTTTATATCTGTTGAGTGGATATTTGTAGATCTTATGGATTAAGTTATCCTATAGCTTATCTGGGACTTGTAGTTAGGTTATTTATTTGTCTTCTGGGAGTACCTTATTATACTCTTTGATCTTCTGGAGTAGTAGATTACCTTGTTTTACTATATATGTGCTTTTGAGTTTTAGGGGCTTAAGGGCGGCTTAGAGGAATTGTAATTGACCTAGGCTGTGGCCTAATTTCCTTAAAGCTGCCTTTAATGGTGTTTGGTAGTATCTAAGGATAGTATAGTTTTTTAACTATTGCTTTCTTTAGATAGTAGCAATAATCTTCTTTGTCTTAATTATTATTTTACTTATAGGGGCCTATTTAAGGTCTCCCTTAAATATATACTATAATAGCTTTTCTATAGTTACTCTCTTTTCTTCTTAGTAATTAGCTTATTAGCTAATTATATCTACTTAAGTATTCTTAGTATCTTTAATATATATAATATAGTAATTAAACTTAGATAAATATTCTATATAATATAGCTATTATCTATTAAGCTTTTATATAGTTATAAAGTATAAGATATTTTTATAGTTAGTAAATATAGTAATCTTATATTAACTTCCGAGGAGGTATTATTAGAATGCCTTAAAGGCATTAATAATAACAAGGAATTCCTTGTTATAGATAGGGTAATTAAGTTCTATTCCTTATAGCTTGCATAAGTAGAATATAATAGGGTATAATCTCCCTTATTTATCCCTTTGCCCAATCTAGGCTCTAATGGTATAATTAAAGGAGTCTATTTCTAACTTAATAGGCCGATTAGGGTCAAATATTATAAGTATTGGCTTAGCTATAATAGTATTCTTTAGCTACTCAAAAGCTTCTCTAGCTTTAGTTCCTATAATAAATAGTACTCTTTTCCTTGTAAGGGAGATTAAAGGAGCTATTATTTATCTAAAGTTCTTAATAAACTTATAATAGTAATTAGCAAATCCTAGAAAAGATTATACTTTAAGTAGGTTCTCTGGTTCCTTTTAATTCTTAATAGCAGTAACCTTCTTAGGGTCTATTTAGATCTTATTATATAAGATAATATATCCTAAGAATTCTATTTCTTTGGCATAAAATATACTCTTCTTAGGTTCAACCAATAGATTAGCATCTTATAGGGCTTTTAAAATCTAGTAGATATATTATTTATATTCTTCTTTATCCTTAGAGAAGATAAGTATATTGTTTAGGTAGTAGATAACAAAGATATTTAAGTATTTATATAGTATATTATTAATTATCCTTTGGAAGGATGCCAGTACATTTATAAGTCCAAAGGGCATTACCAAGTACTTAAATAGCCTAAACTTTATTTAAAAGGCAATCTTCTATTTATCTCCCTTCCTAATACAAATTAGGTTATAGGCTTTCTTTAGATCAAGTATAGTAAATACCTTTATTCCGTATAGCCTATCCTTTATCTCCTTGATAAGGGATAAGAGGATATAGTCTTTTATGGTAATATTATTGAGTTATTAATAGTTTATAATAAGGCAAAGTTTTTTATTTTTCTTTAGAATAAATATTATTAGATAATTAGCTTTAGAAGTTAATATTTATATATATCCTTTTTATAGTATATCTTTAATGTACTCCTTTAGAGTATTAAGCTTTATTTAATTAAGGTTATAAATTAGGAAAAAGTAGATATTTACTTTATCCTTTAGTATGATTTTATAATCCTATTAATTAGGCTTTAGTAATTTAGTCTTAAGTTCTTTTGCAAATAATTACTTATAAATATAGTATTAATATAGTATATTCTTTAGTTAATTATTAGTAGTATTCTTATTTATCTTCTTAAGATTCTTATTAAGCTATTAAAACTATATATAGAGGTTAATAATGATTTTTTGTTATATTCTCTTTTGATTAGCCTTATGCTTATGCTATATTTCCTTTGGTAGTAAATTATTATTATATATAATCTCTATATAGTTAGTACTAAAGGTTTAAGATCTTATATCCTAATTATTTATATTACTAGCTGTATTATCCTTAGAGGATATTTATACCTAGCTAATATACTAATTAATATATAGGTTATACTAATATAACTATAGGTACCCTAGGACTAGGTTATTTATTTTAGTATTAATAATATTAAATAAAATACTTTGGTTTTTTCTATTAATAAAGATCTTAAGGTAATTAAGCTTATAGCTAATAACTTTATTATTATAATTAAATATAATATCTTCTAAGTTTAATATAATATAGAGATTTACCTTATTCTTTTATAGTAGCTAAAGGGTATTTATAACTTTAGGATAAATATAATTTATCTTAGCTTTACTATTTACTATAGTAATATATTAGTTCCCTTTAATCTTTACTTTTATTTTAAGCCTTTATGGCTTTATACTATTAGTAATATATAGAGACTTAGTAGAAAGCTTCTTTTGGGGCTTTTTTGCTTTTGGGGTAACTTAAAGGAATTATAATTACTTTATATCCTTTAAATTACAAGTTATTAAGGCTCCCTCTAAGCCCTCTTAATTATAATTCCTATAGGCTACCTTTAAGCCTTCCTTTTGCAAGGATTACTGCTCTTATTGCTCTAATACAGGGGGCATATCTTGTTTTTTAATCCTTTGCCAAAGATCTTATGCCATTGAATTACTTTATCTTATTGTAAGGGTTCCCTGATTCTGCTATAAGACCAAGTAATCATAGCAAGAGTCTTTCCCTCAGTGGATTAATCCTAGCCTTTTGGCATAGGGATTCAACTAGTAATCCTTCTAATAGTCCAGATACTGGTTTAGGGCTTATTATTAGCCTAGGTCATATTAAGTTATCTTTATCCCTCTGGTATAGGTCTAAACTTCTAATTGGTATTAGGTTTAGAGTACTTATAGAAAAGGTACCCTTTAATACTATAGTTCCAATAGATTATCTATGAGAAATCTCTTCTTTGCTGGGTATTTCCTAGTTCCATGGGACCTATAGTAATTCCATGAGATATAGAGGGGTTCTATTGTTGGCTAGTATTAGTAAATTGATTAGTCCTCTTTCTAGACTTCTTTTATATATACCTTTAATATAGGTAAATATTATATTAAATAGCTAGTATAGTATAGTTATTAAAGTAAATTAGTAGATTAAGTTTTTTATATATTTTATCTTATATATCCTCCTTTAGACCTTAATAAAACTTATTAATTAGTACTTTATTATTTTAATTAAGCTTTATAGTATAATACCAAAAGTTAAAGAGATAAAAGCTATAAAAACCAGTTTAAGTAAGAGTTTAGATCTTAAGAATAGTATCTTGCTTCTTATTGTACTTTCTATATAAGCCAATAACCTTCTCTTTAAAATAATTAAAGCTAATAAATAGCTTCTAGGTCTCTTTATTCTAGGACTCTAGAGGATTATAGATAAAGTTATTTAAATATAGTTCTATATTATATAGTACTTTACCTTCTATTTATCTAATTATATACTAAATCTTAAGATCTTCTTAAGCAAAATATTAAGAAAAATATTAAAAGTAAGATCTTAGTAATATAATCTATTATTACAAGATTATAGCTAAACCATTTTACTTAAAGGGCTCTAGAAACTTAATTATCTTGCCTAAGTCCTTATAATAGCTTATAGATATTAATATAGCTTTAGGAGTAATAGTCAGCAGCTATACAATAGATTTATTTACTAGTAAATTTAATCTTACTATAGTAATAGGCTAAAGGTTATTTACCTAAATATTTTGTATACTAAAAGAGGTTTAAAGTATTTCTTCTATATATATAAGGCATTAGTTATTTTCTTTAGTACAAAGTTAAAAGTTAATATTAAGCTATTATATCTTATTACAAAGTCTCTTATTCTCCTTTTAAAAAGCTTTAATTTACTTATTATTCCTATTATCCTTAGACTTAATCTCCTTTATACTCTTATTATTAGTAAAAGCTTTAAAAATAATAGTTTCCTTTCCCTTAGGGCAAGAGGTTCCCGAAGATATAGGTTAAGCTAATATTATAATAATATTGCTTAGGGTCAATATAAGTAATCCTTCTAAATAAGAGCTCTTAATATATAATAATTTATATTAATAAATAAAATCAGGCACATCGGTTAAAGCAATAAAAAAAGGTTATTATATCTGGTAATAGGTTAATTAGTTAAATAGATTAATTAAAGGTAACTAAGTTGTATTAAGAGCTAAGTTGGGCCCTAATGGCTGTAATTCCTAGAGGTCTTAAATATAGGATTTTATAAGTAAGCCCTTAGAGCAAATAATACCCTAATGCCAAGGCCATATACTCTAAGCCGTGTCTTCTAATTGGCTAGGCTGCTTAGTCACAAGTTAAGCTGTTAGAAGTAAAGGTGGGTTTTATCCGGGCTTTTGCCGGCGTCACGGTTCGACTTCCGGGTAGGTTGGTTCAGGTTATAACAAGAATAAGTATATTACCTATAAAGATATAGCCTAAAATAAGACCTACCTTAGCTATAAAATTGTAACGATCTAGCCGATTTCCCAAGGGATAAACCAATTAGAAGGCAGGGTTTATGTTGGCAGAAGGATCAGAGCGCGTAGCAGTATACTAAGCAATATAAAGGTATTCATAAGTATTATGTCTAGTGATAGTCAATCGGTGATTGAGGTAACCAAGTTAAATTAAAAGCTGATCAAGACTATTCCTTATGGTCGGGCTTGATCTGTCTATATACTTCTAATTACATGGTTCCGTATTTGCAGATGTCGAATGAGGTCAGTTCGACACTATTTGACTGCAATGGTCGGAGAAGTCGAACGGGATCCGTTCGACTATTTCTAATTGGTGGGGCATATAGGTATAGGGTAGTTGGTTTATGTAAGCGAGGGTTCTGCCGGTTGTGACCGCCTTGACTTGTCATGGGTCATAACAAAAATAACTTAATAGATAAAGCAAAAAGACAAAAATAAATAAAGAAGTCTAGTAACTCTAATACCCTTAAGTCTATATTAGCCTAGGCTAATAAATAGCAAAAGAAAGACCAATTATCAGAAAATAGCAAAAAGAAGCCTAGAGACCTTACTAATATCAAATGCTTTAAGTATAATAAAATGGGCTATATAAAGGCAAACTACCTAAATAAAAAGGATAATAAAAATCAAAAGCCCTAATCTTACTAAAACCACCAATAAACAGAACCATTAAGTATAAATAATAAACCGAGCAAAGAATCAGCCTTCTTACACACAATAGATCAAACTACACAAGAACAAATCATCTATATCTATAAGGACTTTATAGCTAATAAGTAACTAGCCCGAGGAGAAAAATAAGGCAAGGCTATAATTAGCTAAGTTATATTAACTAAATCTTAGGAACCTAACCTAAAAGATTATTAGCTATAGGATTTAAGAGCTAATCTTTATACTATTAATAACCTAAAGTGGTTTTAAGAAGGTAATTAGGCGGAAATAGATAACCTAATCCCTATTACTACTAGCAAAGGCATAGTTTTCTTAATAGCAATTAGCACTACTATTATTATAATTTATATAAAAGGAAAATAAACTATAATTATATCCCTAAAATATATAGTTCTAGTTAAATTATTCTTTCTAAATATAATATTAAGGGAATATATATATTTAGCTAGTAAATACTTAACTAAAAATAAAATATATAATAAAAAGGATTATCTAGTAAGAACTATTAATATATAAAGGCAAGGGTTTTATCTATATATTATAGATAGAGTTACTAGATCTAAAAGCCCTTTAATAGCAAAGCTGATATTTACTTAAAAGGAACTCTAGGATATTAGGCTATAGTATTGGCAATTAGGCTATAGTAGTTATAAATACCTTTAAAGAATAATAAAAGTAATAAAAGGTAGACTATTACTTATTGCACCCATAAAAGATATATATATCCTATGTAACCTAGGAAAGAATATAAGGTTTACTCTAAAAGATACTAGACTAAGGGTAAATATAGCCTTAAATAAGATTTATATTAATATTTGCTTTTTGAAGCTAAAGATATATAATAAAAAAAAGATAATCTTATTACTTACTAATAATAACTCTTACTTTAAAATAGAAAGACTTCTAGGAATAAAGGGAATAGCCCTCTATATAATTAAAGAAATACTTAAGGAAATAGAGAATAGGGTATATATAGAACCTATTAGGGAAATCTAAATAGATAATATACTTAAATTTAAGGTATAAGCTATTAATCTTTGGGCAAAGTAATATAGTATAAAGATTACCTATATCCTACTAAAAGGCCATAAGTAGAATGGCTTTATTAAATAAGGATATAGAGTAATCCTCAAGAAGGCTTATATTAATATAATTATAATAAATATCCTATAAGAGCTATAAAGAGAAATCATAATAGTAACTATCCATATTATAAACCTAATGGCAATAAAGACTATAAAATAAAGAACCCTTTATAAAGTATTTTAAAATAGCCTAAAAGAAAATAAGCTAATATCTATTGTCTACCTTTAAATACTTAGGTATAAAGCTTTTGTGTATATTAACCAGAAAATTACTTAAGTAAAAGTAATTAGGGCTAAAAAGATAAAAGCAAGAGCTTAAAAGGGCATTCTCATCGGATACAAAGGAAACCATCTATACAAAATCTAGAATCCTAAGATAAAGGCAATAATAATTACCTTTTATATTATCTTTTATAAGCTACTACCAAAGGCCACTATAAAAGACACTATCTAATTATAGCTACCTAAAGTATATAAGACAAAAGCCAATAAATTTAGATTAGAACTAATTAGTAAACAAGGGACCACTAATATAGCAATAGTTATATACCAAGAAAAAGACCCTAAAATGCTCTAGAAGGCACTAGAGCTCCTAGATAGTAAGAAATAGAAGAAATTAATTTTCTAAGAAATCCTATTTCTCCTTAAGAAAAGAATACTAAAATTTATCTTATAAAATAAAATTCCTATAGAAAGGAAGCTATTAACTATTAAATAGGTATTTAAATATAAGTACAATAAGCTAGGAGAGATAATTGTAAATAAGTTATAACTTATTGTATATAGCTTTCTGTAAAGGCAAGATATTAATTTTAATTAAATATACTTATTAACTATAAGAGCTATCTTATAGCAAATAATAATTGCTATTATAGTATAGCTTAAGCTAAATATTACTTAAGTAAATATTATTATAGTATATTTTAATAGGGAGCTAAAGGAAGAAATTTATATTAAGATATTTAAAATACTTAAAGAATTCTTTAAGGATAATTACTATAAATACTTAGCCAAAGAACTAAAATATATATTAAATTATATTATATAATTGCTATAAGTACTTTATAGCCTAAAGCAAAGTAATTGCTAATAGTAAAAGTAATTTAAAAAAGAATATAAAGCTATTAGACTTAAGTAATTCCTTTCTAATATATTAGTATATATAAATAAGGAATAAGATATTATTATAATTATATATATTAATAACTTAATTATAGCCTCCCTAGATAATAAAACTATATCTAAGTATTATAGGGAGCTTATAAAGAACTTAGAGGTTAAGGTAATAAGATTCCTAAAGTTCTTTCTAGAAATAATAATTAAAAGAATAAATAATAGATTAATAATCCTTATATAAAATAACTATACAAAAAATATCTTAGAATCCCTTGGTATAGTAAACTATAATATAATAATTATCCTAATAGACCCTAGCCTTTATTATATTATAAAAGAATTAAAGAAAATATATTTACTAAAGATAAAAGAATAATATATAAGGCTAATAGGAAAATATAACTATTTAGTTACCTACATAAGGCCTAATAAGATATTCCCTTATAGACTTTAAGTATAATACTTATTAAACTTAATAAAAAAGTAATTATAATCATTAAAAAAAATATTATAATATCTTTAAGGAATAAAGAATCTCGGCATAAAATATAGTTAATATAAAGAAAAGCTATATAATAATCTATTTAAACTATATAAATACTATAACTCTAATTACATAAGCAATTACAATAGAGCTAAGTCTACTATAAAATATATATTTATTATAAATAAAGAAATAATATCCTAGGCAAATAAAAAGTAATTAGTTATAGTAAAATTAATAATAAAAGCTAAATATTATATTTTATTAATTATAATATCTAAGGTAATATAAATTTAAAGTTTCTTAAAGAAATTAGGCTATCTATTAAAGGTACTATTAATTATCTTTATAAATAACTAAGATAAAATTAATTTAGCCTATAACCCTAAATATTACATATACACAAAGCATATTAATATCTACTACTACTATCTATAAAAAGTAATAAAAAGAAAGGAGATTAAAATATACTATATTCTATTAGCAGAGATAATAGCAGATAGACTAACTAAGCCTATAACTACTGCTAAATAAGATACTTTCATTAAACAATTAGGAATATGCCTTAATAGCACAAAGCAGGGAGAAAAGCTAGAATAACCCAGATAGCAGGCTTAAGGAAGAGTATTAAAGCAACAAGACTCCATAGTCGCCGCTTTGGGATATTACGGACAGGCTAGCCCAAAGGCATCATATCAAGCCCAGATCCGGGTTATGCCGGAAACAGCAGGAATAGCTTCACAAGGTATATTAGAACTAGATTGGCCTCTCTAGATTGAATAGATAATCGCGTCTTAATGTTACACCTCCTAACTCACGTGCTCCAACAATCCCTTTGAGTGCCGGGTAGCTGCACTTGCGTACCAGACCCACATAAATATGCCGGGGACTTCTATAAGCATATAACTATGGTAGGATTCCATGTACCTTTTTTGAGTAACTATCATACGATTGGCCAATACCTTCGCAGGTACGAAAGTGCAGCTACCCGGCACTCAAAGAGATTGGGGTAGCCAAACACTTGAGGTTATTCATGGTTACTTGTAATATATCTGCTTGCTGCCCTGGCCGGCCTGGATAATTCTATATCGTCTCCATTGTCACTTGCAAGTATCTCCTCAGTTAAGTGAAATCTAATATCTTGCACACCTAACCAATGGCTCAGTCTTGTTCTTTCATGACTGCTATCGGTGCCTGAGCTACAGTTAATCCCAATCACAGCTGCAATTCCCATTGTGATAACTGGGCGAAGCGTTGGGAGACAAGAACAGATAACGGCACTGCAAGATATCAGTGTTGGCCGATAAAACAGAGTTTCCGATATAACAAACGTATAAACCTCCATTCCAGTCCATATCATCAAATCAACAGTCCCCCATGTGGGATCTTTCAGGTCAACCGAAACCACCTTGGTTAAGCGGATAATTGTGACGAAACAGGCACTGCGGGATTAGCTACCTTAGTACGGGTAAGACATGGAAATGGTTAGGCGACTCACAACCCTCCGAAAATAAGCGTCAGGACGATCAATATCTTGTTATAAACAGAAGTATTCAATCTCATTACGTATGGTATGGGAAGTATCATCAAAGAAAAGTCTGTAAGGATACTTCCAACTGCTACGCCTACGTAAAATTTGGGGAGGTCGATGCAATTTTGTAGCCTGCCATCCCAGAAACTAGCAATTGGCCAACAGGTCCGAATGGATGGTACATACTATTCTCATAGATCAGCCCATGATGAAAAAAGAGATAATTGCGTCTCACAGTTGATATCGCCCAGGCAATTATTAAAAGCCTAAATCCATGCAGGAAATATCGCATACTTGATATCCCAAAAATACGGTAGTAAAAGCTCACAAGTGATAGTCTGGCACAAGCCAGGGCCGTGATGTACAGAATCTCACTCGCCATGATGGTTTGGAAGAATCGGGGTAAGTTATTCTTGTCCTCCTGTACTACCACGGCCACATGTCGTCCCAAACCGAAATGCAGCCACAGCATGGTGTTAATAAAAACACCAATCGTGTTGAACTAGGTAATGTTTTGTTAGCATCATAGTCACAAAGGTAATTCAAGACTCAGTCGGCTTAACCTACCGCAGCTATAAATGCAAACCAATCATCCCACGAAAGTGGCTTATGCGTGATCCAAGTTACCACAAACAATCGAGTAAATACAGTAACTAGCATGAGAATGAAGAAGGAAATATGGACAGCGTAAACCTCGCCTTGGCGGCTTTGTGTCAAGTCCTCCATTTCAGCCTCAAGCAATCTTTAGAGTCCACGTTGGGATAGGAAGGAAAAGGAGTGACACATATGCGAAATCGTTCACGTCACACGTATAAATGATGACGTTTGGAAGTTGAGGTCAGGGTAATTGTACGCTAGCACAACTCAGCCAAGACATGACACCACATTGGCGCAACCACCAAACGGTTGGACCTACTTGCAGGGACCCGTTACAAAATGAGCACAGCGCTCAGCTCGCAAATGCAACAAACGCGTGCACGTATTTACATTAGCATCAGAATGACCTCCGATCACTATTTCAGTTGAATCCTGTCTAAGCGAATTGTCAGAGGGTCTGAATTATGAGTGTCTGTAAATGTGGCAAGCGAATATAACTAGCTTAGCCATTGAAGCTATTTCATGTTATGTGCGGTATTGGACAAAGGACCACCTACTTTAGCCTGCCCATGATCGACAGCTATGCACTTTTTGTAATAGTGATCAGCGTATATTTGGTTTTTCCAGCAAGAAAAGCCTTGCCCAGCGGCCATGCGTGAGACAGGGCTGAGGCTGTGTATAAAAAGCAATAATGGCTTTCCTTTGCAATCACTCGCATCCAATGACATCAACAATCCAAAAAATGTTCCCAAAAGATATTGTAATTTTAGGGGCATTTTGCGGTCAGAGACAACAGTGCACACGTGTCGGTGAGACTGGGGGTTGATATGGCGATCCCGACTCATTATGGTATTAATCAAGTTGGTTTGCCAATCAGCCCCTACTATAGCCCATCCACTTGGCACCCTTACCTCAAATCAGGATGGGCAATAATTTTTCCGAGAGTAAACCGGCAAAACTTGTACTTGCATGGCTGCGCTGTGCGAAAGCTAAAGGCAATTCGACACCGGCTGGTTTTACTCACCACGCGACGTCCCGATTGTACGTATGCGGTAAGATTGTGGCATGACCTTGGTCTCGTTTGAGTCATCATCCCGTGTCGTTTCAAGTAGTCGTCCAGCTTCCGGGCACTCCGCAATTCTTCAAGAAAAATATCGGTGATGCGGTTTGTTGGGTGCTGAGAAAGTATAGCGCGGGCAATAAAGGTTATTGAACCTCCTTTGCTGCCTACACTTCCGCGGGCGGATGACATGTGTAAAAGGTGAGTCAAGATCGATTCGTTAATAGTGATTTGTCGCGATGTCAGATTACCACTCTCCTTCGGCCAACTTCTGACATTCTTGGCCAATGGCGCCGGGATTCAAGGGATTCCCTTGCCAAGGGCTAAGCTGACGCATGCCGCAAAGGCTTTTTCCCGATAATCCCGCCTCCGGGAAGCTATTCGCGCCCGTCAAGCTAGGTGTGTATTTTCAGACACGGGAATTCTCGTTGTGGTGGTTGTAGTAGCCATTGGCATCATGTGCTGTGACTGCATGTCAAATCCCAAGACACTCGGAAATGGAGCCATATTGCGAATTTATTATCAAAATAAATCAAAGTAGCGTCCAGGTAAAATGAGATGGTTCAGCAATGTAAACCCTCAGATAGAGCCCTCATTTGTTAGGGGCATCGATCACTCATCCGGGGCCGTTCGACATGACCAAACCAACGGTCCAACGGCTCATTTCCAAGGTGGGGGCAATTGACTTCCAAATTGTACGCAGCGCAAACGAGGCCCACATAAAACACGAATAGAAAGTTCTATTTGCTATGATTAAAGACAACTTCGACTTCTATGAGTTTCTCAGGTTCAGAG
Source organism: Calonectria honghensis (assembly GCA_013403855.1). Classification (NCBI taxonomy): domain Eukaryota; kingdom Fungi; phylum Ascomycota; class Sordariomycetes; order Hypocreales; family Nectriaceae; genus Calonectria; species Calonectria honghensis. The sequence goes on from VTGB01000025.1 coordinate 859,929, forward strand.
CGTGCAGGTCTCGGGTCACATGGGAGGATGCAGTATTGAGAATCAAGAACGGCATAATTTGATATCTGCGCATTTCTCTTTTTTTTCATGGTCACCAATGGTTATACAACATCTATCTGCCTTTCATCACTGCCTTCTGCGTGTATAATGCGATATTCGGGCGTGCAAAGTCAAACCCTGTACGACTATATAATGAAGCATGATATTCTCAATAACGCATATTCTATAGCACTGAAAACATGATATAATAACGTCCTATGATGCAATCGAGTACGTTTGTGAGAGACCCCTGGATAAGATGCGACGAATGTGGATCCGATACAATATTACAGCTTAGACCTGAGCTCAGAGGCTTGTTTCTCCCTGTCGCGCAATAATCGTCGCAATATTTTTCCTGAGGGACTCTTCGGAATCGCATCAATGTACTCTATCCCTCCTTTGAGCCATTTATAGTGTGCCTTGTGGTCCTTAAAGTGCTGGTGAATTTCTGCAGAGACTTCCTTGTCTCGCCTAGACTGGGCTGAGGAAGACTTGACAACAAATGCTTTGGGTACCTCCCCAGCACTATTATCGGCCACTTGTACTACCGCGCAATCATTGACTGCAGGATGCGTTAAAAGATGCGCCTCTAGCTCAGCTGGGGCAACTTGGTGGCCCTTTTTAATTCGTTAGTTTCACTCATGGAAGACTGCATAATAGTGGGTGGACACACCTTGACCTTGATCAGCTCCTTGATTCTGTCAAGAATTACAAGGTGTTCATTTCCAGAAGGCGCCTTTCTGATACACACTTCGTCTCCGGTGCGAAGCCAACGGCCAGTTTCATCCACTATGAATGTTTCTGCTGTCGCTTTATCGTTGTTCAGATACCCCAGCGTAACAGCCGGCGATTGCACCAGAAGCTCTCCGGGCTTGTCATATTCATGAACCTCGTTGCCATCATGATCAATAATCTTGGCCGTCGTGCCAGGAATGAGGCAACCTGCAGAACCGAAAAACATATCATTCTCTCCCGTAGAGGAAACAACCGGGCTAGTCTCTGTTAATCCATAGCCCTGGGTGAGATTCCACTTTGGAAAGGCTGCCCGCAATGTATCAGCCGTCTCTCGGCCCAGGGGAGCAGCGGCTGTGTAAACACACCGAACGCAACTAAGATCATGCTTGAGAACCTTTTCAATATTTCGAGTCAATTGTATAATAATCGGCGGTACCTAACTCAGGTTAGATGCTGTTGGACAGAGTAGGGGTTGAAAAACATACAAGAAGCAGTTGCTCGATTCTGAACCTTTCCACAGCTTTGAGGAAAATGTCAAATTCAAATTTTGGAAGCACCACAACTTCATCTCCTCTGTATAAGGCCATGTGAGTGATGAAAACCAGTCCATAAATATGGCTAAAGGGCAAGAGACCAAGCTCGACTTGTGTCGTCACGCCATGTTGCTCACGTCCTAAACTCTCCAACAGAGTCAGTTGCATGATATTAGCGATGACATTCTGGTGTGATATCATGACACCTTTCTGTAACATAGGTCAACTGTTGGCCCAATACTATTGGTCAGACTGGACTTACGGGCAGACCACTTGTACCACTTGAGTAACACAAAAATGCCGTCTGTCTAGCACCTTGCCCCTTTGACCACTTTAACGATGTTAGGCCCGGAATATTTAATCCCTCGGTCACTAGGTCGTCAACAGACTGAAATGAATCCGAGTTTGGGGTTCCGGGGACATCCATGATGAAGATGTTCTCGTCTGAAATGCCCACACCTCGAGCGGCCTTTTGTGCAGTGTTCAGAAGCGAAGCGCAGGTGAATATTACCTGGGCTCCTGAGGAACGCAATTGAATCTCGAGTTCAGCAGCCGAGAACACTGCATTTGCGGTTGTTACGATTCCTGATAAGCGATGCACAGCTTGGGAGACTGGTATATAGTCAACCTGGGAGCAGTCAATGCGGAAATTCCCACAAAGTGGAAGTTTCAAAGGCATACCGCATTGAAAGAGAATATGCAGGCAATCTTGTCCCACGGAGTACCCGTGTTTGGCTCCCATCGCATACGCGTAGAAAGTGCTTTTGCAATAGACTCTGCACGATCCCGAACTTCACTCGGCGAGATTCTTCTTCCAGTTATGCCGCAGGTGAAACTGGATCGACTCGTCTTGAGCGGCTGTCGTCCATACTTCTCATCATTTATGAATTCAAAAATCGGCACTGAATCAGGAGGATCTGGTAGTGCGCGCGTCAATAAAGAATAAATGCGCCAACAGTCCGGTAACCACAGGTCTTACCAAATGGCAACGCCGGCACCCAAGCCGGAGGTTTGAAGACCATGCTGAGTATTAAGGGCTTTTTTTGGACCAGTCTCAATGATGCTGGGTAGTTGCGCAGCCGTTGCAAGATATTGTTTGGCCGCTCGGAATACTTCACGCTTGAGCGAATGCGTAGTTATTTAGCGATTTAGATCCCCCGTTGCCAGGATTCAATTCCCGACGGATGCTGCCGGTAAAAGAACCGAGGCCCGGTGAAAGCGATAGAATAAATCAATCTATAGTTTACCAAGGGCAAAGGTTCCCGCTCTGGCTCCTGTCCTATACTCAAAAGAATGCTACTTCTCCTTGCATCGTCGGCAGAGCGTGCGCACGAGGATAGCCGGACGTATTGCCGGTCTCCGAGGCGTGCAGGCCTCCTAATTGGTAGGTTTGAACTCGGAGCCCCACATCTAATTCCCCCTCACATTCACCAATTTTACTAACCGAATCAAGGTGTCTGATTATGGGTCCACAGACCTACTTCACCTATGAGAACGGGCAAAAGTTCCGACGGGCAATATTTATTGGCCCAAGCGTTACCTGAAATGGACACGTTTCAAGTCAAGTGGGCCCAAACGCTCGTGACCCGGTTCATCCTCAACCTGTTCAGTGGGTTAGAATAAGAGTCATTGTCGTGCTCCAGGAAAACGTGATGGTTATTATAGCTGTTCTTCTAAGTTTATGCTTAGTATTCTTTCTCAGCCTAAGGGGAACAGTGCCGTGGTAAAATAGTTGGACTGCCAATTCAAGGTATATCCGGATGGAAATGCGATCAACTTTAGATTAGCTTAACGTACGAGGGCGCACATTCCATTTCGGTTGCTTTTTTTCTCATTAATAAATTACGAAGTAAAAAAATTCAACTTTACTATCACTTCTTGCCAAGTTGATATTGTATCTTGGACAAATTCAAGAGTATTTACCCTAGATTAAAAATTGGAGGAGCTGGCTTCACACCAGCCACATCAGTGCGCCACAACAGCGCCACAACAATGAGACCGTCTAATAAATGTATGTTCCTTGAAACTCGTCGTTTGGGAAATCTGCGGCTGATTAGCTGCCCAACTTCACCCATGGAAATAAGAGAAGGGTGGTTTACGAGAACGCTGATGCCTCCTCAAATGCGCAGCTGGCGAGAACGAACTCGAACAGCGGCAACACGTAAAAGAGCTGGCATCTATGACTGAAATAATGCGACCAAGGGGAAATTTACGGGAGGCAGCATGCGAAGGTTCACATGGCGTTTATACTGGCAATGCTGGCCCTACGCTAACCGAACTTAATTCGACCTTTGTATGGGGCCAGGTAGTAGTTAAAGGTTGCGGGGTAAAGGTACGCTTAGCATCGAAACACGAATAAATATCGCCAAAGTAAGCGCTGGTTCCCGCTCCCCTTCGATTTTTCTTTCCTCTCTAACAAGATAATCCTCACCGTTAGGCCGCATGCCTCCACTGCTGGAAATCAACACCGGATAAGCATTTTGGGAGACCCACATGTGTGCACAAGCCGGCGGCGGCGCTTCATTAATGGATGACACTAGATTAATAGTTTAGAGCTGATCAAAGTGCAAGCTTTGAGGCTGTACTATTTATGAAACACCGTATAAAATACTTGATATATTAATAAGAAAGGGACTGGTTGGAACCCAGAATCAGCATCAATTACAGCACAGTTGTTCTGCTCGCTTTGCCAAGTCCACGGAGACAACATCGACGAATCTCCAAAAAATATCCGCAACCCAAATAACCAAAGGTATATAAATAATAGTACCTAAAAGCCATGCACCTTCTAATCGAATCCAGGTATCTTTGCCAAAGATACTCCACATGAATTCCAAGATGCGAATGCCAACCACTTGATTAATTATGTTGTGAGTTAGATATAAGGCAAATGAGATTTGACCAAGATAGCGAGCTGGTTTTGTTTCGAAGATGGCTTGGCAGCGCGGCATAAAGCTGATGGAAACCATTGTCATGGCAGCTCCGATTGATAACCTGGTTCGATATGTAAGCCACCCGTCTTGCATTCTCATATCTGGTACCCAGTAATAAAACGGAGAGGTGCCGCGCTCGGGGTACGATAATATATAAAGGCCTAATATCAACATTGTGACCTTGGCCCCATTCAAAAGTAGATGAATAATTCTCCCGTTCCGTCGATACTGCATGCGTGAAGGCCCAGTGTTGTCCACACCTAAATATGTGTCATCGAATTCCATGGGCTCCACATTAGAAATACTTGAACCATTGCTGACTTCGGCAAAATTGCCTTCAGCTGTATCGTTGATTCGTGCATTCCCTGGATCCGTAATCCGATTGTGGATCAACATATTGCTCTCTGCAAGAAGAATCCCAAACATAAATAACGAGATATCCCATTTCCCCTTGCCAATAAAGAAGACAAATAAAATGCCTATGATAACCATCCTTACGGGAGTTTTCGATCTCGCAAGGCCTAGAAGAGTCAAGAACAGGACAAATGACCCGCGAAACTCTATTGGAATGGTCCATAAATTTGAATTAAATGGCCAGGACAAGTCCTCGCCCCAAAATGGATCAATCATTTTGCAAAGCTGAGGTAAAAGAAGATCTGTGTCAAAGGAGTCGTGAGCTTCGTATTTGAACAGATTTAATCCTCGGCACAGATAATATATGAGCACTGAAATAAAGCTAGGGTAGTAGAGGCGGATAGCTCGGCGAAATACCGAGGATGATAACTTGAGCAATAGTTGGTTGTAATTCTTGTGATGTATTGATTTCAGGTGTGAGAGCGATAAGGCGTAACCGGAGACGATGAAAAAGATTGAAACCATTCCGGGACCGCAGAAAAGGAGACGTATTAAAGGGAGTTGAAATATGCTGATATGGCTCTCTTCAGAATTGTATGCATACAGTATTCCTTCATGGTGTGTAAGAGTATGGTGGAAGAGAAAGACGATGAGGGAGGCAATCCCGCGTATCCCATCTAACCATTCCGTTCTAAAGCCATCCTTGACAACATATAATGATCTAGAACGCTCATTTTGTTGGTTTTGGTTGAAAAAGCTGAAGTTCATGATGCGGAATATCTTTATCGCCATTGTTGTTTTCAAAATGTGTAGAGGATGAAGATGTGAATGAGTGGAAATGCTATACCCAAGAACAATGTAGTTTAAATCCCTATGATTATCAGTCTCTTTTTGGGAAAGTAGAGAGTAGGCTGAAATAGGTATAGTAGTTACCATGGCTTCCACCCTAATAACCCCAATATTGAAGATCACAGCCAATGTCACGTTTAGATTATAACCACTATTTGCACAATGTACATTCCCTTTGCCTGGTACAACGACCATTTGAAATACTAACAATTGGATTATCACAATATAACTATACCAGTATAAAGGCGCTGGATCCATTGACTACCCATCCAACCACAAGATTGCAGGTTTAAGACCCACTGGAGGTCACATAGAACCATTCACCACAACAACCGGGCAACAACCGGGCAACAAGAGCCAGTCAATAGCACAAATAGCTTGTACCCGCTGAACTAAAAGATTGTCTCAACATTTCCTTATTCTGGACCAGATCATGTCTCGGGCTTTCCTCGGCGCACACCCATATTGAATATGGTGAGAAAAAAGCGAAGCTTGATCCCTTGGAATGATGTTCTCCCTCCAACCTTGGAGTCTCAAAGATTGATCTCTACAAGTATCACCACTGTCTCCTTCGCATCTTGCTACCACATTGGCATCAATGCCACATGGGTTGTAAGCTTATTATCTGAAGCAAGTGTGACAGGTATTATTGCAATCATCAACTGACCATTTTCGTACAACGTAGAATTTAAAACCCCCAGCTCTGTCCTCCTTTGAACATCAATGCATTTCATTTGTGAAACGAGATTTGGGCTAGTATTGTGCTGTGTATTGATGGGAGTGTGTGGCGGGTTAGGAATGTGCTTCCATCCAAACTCCTTAATTCACCGTCCCCTCTATCTTTTATCCTTCTCCCTTCTTCTTTAGATAGTGTAAAATCCCGATTAAGCATAGGAATGGTTTGCGGGTATTTGGAATGTTATTTCTACTCCAATCAGTTATGTCTCAGGGGCAGGCTGTCTCGGCGTGTATGAAATGACCCCGCATTTTTCGTCGTCAATCTATGAGCCCAAACACCCACATATCCTTATGTTTACATAGAAAATACCTCAATTAAATTTCAGTTGCAAAATCCATCTGAGAACCCATTGTTTGCCAGAGTTAAGTGCCTTATATTATATTAACAGCGGCGGCAAGCCGCGCTGCTCGGTGGGATACCGCTGATGACATCTTTTGCGCTGTAGATGCAGTAGTAAATCCTGGGCATGATCCAAGATTCCTGGAACGATATTGGTTCAGAAAATTTGGGGTCCCGGATACTGACCTCTTAATAGCAGACCCCCAATCTCTGTCATAAACAATTTTCTTTTGGGCGCCATCAACTCTTGGATGGCCAAACCACTCACAAACCCGCAATTGCTTAGCTAAGTGAAGAGGGTTTAAAGTGCTAAAGAGACCCTAGGAATATAGATAACATACCTCAGAACACTTACACCAGTTGTAAATAGAGCTAATAGCCTCGGTGAGTTCGTCACTTCTTGATTTGCCGATGGAACAAGTGCCAACCCAGGCATATTTCGGGCTTTCCAGGGCTGCCAGACTACATCTAATATCAGCTTTGTCCCATTCCGCCCTTTATGCAGATTTGGGGCTAGCCACATATCCTGGAACGTGAACTTCTGTCCTTCTGCCAAATGTGTGACAAGATGGCATGGGGCAGTATATCTTCTAGAACCCCACTGAACTGCCCAAGCAATCTTGTTTCGACATTAATGGGCTAAATATGGAGAGTCTTGTGGGAATATTTGCCCGGCGCAGATTAACTTTAGTCTGTTAATGCTGTCGGGTAGCGTAACATCCATCGTATGATACAGACCACAGGCCGCAAGTCTATTCGGTCGTCTCAGGCTAAGCTGGACATGAACACTTATCATTTACATTTACTCACTTACTATGTGCAGATTATGTCATACTGCTATATCATCATTAGGTTCTGGGTGTCCATAATGAACAAGTTGGTGACAATCCCCAATCAACTTTGGACACATGGTTAAAACGAATCACTGAGCTGGTCTCAAATACTTCAGCCGTGTCGCTTTGACGCGTATTGCAGCATTTTCGGATAGATATGAGTCACAGTACGTGCATAATTGTCTCTTCCCATAGATTATTGCCCCTGTGTATACACCTAGAGGTCACTATACATTGGTAAGTACACGTAGAATCCATCTCTGCGTGATGTGGAAATGGATTGAATGTAAAGGTGTGGTGGCATCACCAGCCCTTCCCAAGCTAAAAGATAGCACCACGACTATTCGCGGCATTGGCCGCTATTTTATTGATGACGTCGCTGAAGCAGAGCAACGGGCATGCACATGATACTAGTTATATCAAATGGTGTAGGGAGCTACCTCGCATACTTCTAGCGCCAATAACTGCTATGGCTTGTAGCCCGGGATCTTGTGGTTTAATTCGATTCCACTGATTTATTTGGTGTTAACAATATTGTGTGCGACTTCCTTGAGTCTGGAATATGGCTGCTGCATAGCGGTGGATCAAGCTCACTCATCCATATGCAAAGGTCTTAGAGGCTTACTGCAACTCGTATTAGCACCATCGCACCAGTAACATATCAACCTGCCGCGAGGAAGATGAGGTGTGAACACGCCATTTATATTGTCATCGTTTTATGAGGTAGAGGGTTATGTTGAGGTCTTAGTACCGGTAATTGCACCGTATCATCTCCAGTTCGTCTACATCAATTAGTTGTGGTGAGTATTAGTCAATGTGACTTGCCACGTGATTTCAACCAAAATTCGGCACTACTTCCACCATCGTGATATTTGAATCACTACATGCAGCCAAGCGGTGCTAGCCTCTAATTTATTGGGCTGTATAGGTCTCTTGCGGGATGTCTGTTTTCTGCCGAATGCGTGTGGTGGGCTTGTTGGCTGGACAAGAAATTTAAGCGGGGGTAATTTAGACCAGATCATAATCAAGATTGCGAAATGTTGAGAGAAATATGGCTCACTGGTGGGGTTTGAGTGTAGTGTAACTGGCAAAGCTGGCACTGTGGTATTTGAGAAAAAGAGCACGCGTAATGATTTACTAGTATGATCCATTTCGATACGTATGGTAAACCTTCACTTTGGTAAAAATTCGCCCATTGAAGCTGGACTTGGTAGTCACTGCCCACTGGAGTGGTGTGCTAATGGCACCCTGCTAAGCTTGCAAGATTGCTCATGAAATGCTGGACTACCACAGTGGTAACTTCCGGCACATCCATACCGCTGCGGCGCCCGTTAGCTCTAGGCCCGTGCACACGGGCGAGTAGCATCAATTCGACACAGTAGCGGTGATTTAATTATATTCATTCATGATCATGGTTACCGCAGTGGCAACATGCCCACACGTTGTTTATGGAAAATGAAAAAAGAAACATTGATCCTTACTTTTTTGAGGGTAGAGAAAACGATGCTGCTTCCTACCTTGCATACATCGAGTTATGTGAACTGGCAAACGAAAACTCTGAAGCATTAGGGGAGTTTGTGCCATCATAAATGGCATGTTGACTGGTTACTAATTCAGACTTCTTCAGTACGATGAATGCGTTTGATAATCTGATTTTGAAACCCTTTTCAACGCCAACTATAAGACCGCACAAGTTAGATATTCGTGCCCGGCAAAAAGAACGTGTTGGCCAAGAAACAATGAAAAAGGATAGGAACGCTCACGTGCAACGAGGTACAGATATTTCGAAATAACAGGCGCCCAGATAAGCATGGCGATCATCTGGCCCAAACTCCATTCATCTCGTGATTCGCTCAAAGAAGGATCATCAAACCGTGATCGAATCGAATAGAGGTAAAACGATATACACACAATAGCCCAGATCTCAGAAATGATAATGATGGAGATGAACATAATATGGAAGGTCTTTTGTGTTCGCTTTGGTATTTTGTAGGTCTTAACAGAGAACTTCTGGCTCATTCTCAGCCATATATTCAAGGCCCATTGGCTTTCCATCTCTTGGGCTATTTTACTTAACCATACCAGGTTTAGGATAGCTAGAAAGCTTGCGATAATTCGTAATGGATAAGCAAAAAATATGTTAGATTCCTGATTGGTGTTTGACAAGCAAAATGTCCTCAGTGATGGATTACCGCCGCAGTCTTCTTGTGAATTCTCTTCGAACATCTGATACACTCCATCTGGGTCCGGGTTGAGACCAATCTTTGCCAATGAAATGGCAATAATTAGTGTCGCAGTTGAGAGGAACAAGCTGTAAAAAGAGTCAAGCCCGGATCTATGCAACCGCAACTGTGCCAAGACAATCGGTCCGACCCCCATGGTGCTCAGAATGGTAAGAATATCGCGATTGTCAGATAGGTCTTGCCAACCATCCGCACCACTGAAAATGGCACGTTGTTCGTTGGCGTAAAAGACTGCAATTCCAATGGCCATAATAAAGAAACATGCGGCTTCGTGGAATTCGACAAGAAAGGTTTCCGTGGCATGAGTCAAATCACATTTTACTATCCACTTGACACACCAGCCAACCGAATATCTCAATTCCACAGGTAGCCCGTAATCGTCAATTAGGTAAGGTTTAATGAATTTAGCCGAGGTAAAGAGCAAAATTACCAACCAAGCATAGAGAATAAGCACGCTTTGCATGATGTAGGAGATGACTACCTATTGATAAGTCAGCAAGATTATCTGGATTTGAAACGAATTAATCTTACTCCAGGACCGGCAATGTCAGGATTCACGTCGCTTGTCAAGTTTTCACAAACCGAAGAAAGATTAGACGTGAGCAATGATAAATTTAAGTTGGATTGCTCCCAGAAGTCATCTTGTGGATTAAAAGGTATTGAACAATTGCCCATGCTGTCATCTTTGCAGCTCGCAATAGCACAACGATAGACGCTCTGAAGGACCGCTGGGCCATTGAATGCGGAGATGTTGGACACATGTAGACTACTACCTATTTCCCCAAGTGCACTGTAAGATGAGTGGAATATTTCTTTGGGTAATTGCTTTTCTGAGAAGGACAGAGCTGCCAAAAGAAGACAGTTCCAGAGAATCCTCCATGAGCTAAATAGATCATGATCCTCGAAGCAAATATCGGAGAAATCAGTATCAAGGTTTGTACTAGATCGGATTGCGATCAGGTCGGCGTGAAAGGTGGTATTATCTGGATCAACTTGAAAGTCCGAGAATGCGTCAAGAGTAATATTGAGTGTGGAGTCGAATATAGTTTTTGTGTCGGGCCTGAGATCGCCAACATTCCGAGATATCCGCGTATAGTTGCCTCGATCGCGAATTTGAAAAATCATGCCTGAAGCTTTCATGATCGGGAAACGTGTAGGGGCGGTTTCGCAAGGTGACGGTTGGTCTCACTTAGGGGGGAAAGCGGCCACGTTTATAGCAACCAGTAGGGGAAGCACGGAGGTGTGGCGCTGACCTGGTGCAGCGCAAGGCAGCAACCACTTGAGCGATATTCAGGAATAGGGGAAGCCGATCGTTGACCGTGCCAGCTGAATGTTTCCGTAATCAAAGTGGCAGTGCCTTAGCCTGGTTTGCCTTTTTGAGAAAAAATGGCCGCCACGCAAATCCGGGCAGTGATAACTAATTGCAACGACTAGAAAATTCGATGTGTGTGGAGAAAAAAAGTATGACTAAGAGGTTTTTGTAGGTATGGTTGGTTAGATTTAGCTACATTGCAGAGCAAGAATGCAGGGGTTACATGTTTTGAGACAACAATAGTGCACTTTGAATGCCCGTGAGGCTACAATATTACACGGCAAGAAATCTGCGCCTCTATTTCGCCGAGCATGCCCCCACTACCTTACGCCCCCAATATTACGACCTGTATTACAATGTAAGAGACTTGGCCTACCCGGGAGCTAGGCCACTGTAGGTGGCACAGATTTGGTCGCGGCCGCCCGGCGACCAGCTGACTCCTGATTTCTTTTCGTCCACCTTGATTTCACATTTAACCCATCATAATAAAAGGATACACTGATAGTGGCCAGCTACTATTGAATCTTTCTGTCTCATAAACCTGGGGACTCGATTGGTCTGCGTACTCAGCGTAGCACTCGATGGCACATAGGCCTGACTCCCTATCTTTCTTGAAGGCAAAGGTTGTATTTTTGACAAGACAATGAACTTTCAGCCTATAAACCAGCTAGAGCAGAATTAATAAGTGGAAGATATATAAGTATTATTTAGCATGTAACTAGGAGGCTGTCAAATTCGCTTGCTATTCAATATTAGGCTCATGATTGAAATTGTGTCACACACCGTAGATAGTCTCAATAGCCTAGCCCGAATAATACGGCAACGGCAAGATCAAACAGACCGGCCCCGGGCTGTGTGCAGCCCGATTGCACATACAAATACCGTCAATTACGGTAGACAGACCATCTGACGTTTACGGACCGGCTGTTGCCCGCAGCTAGCTGCATCTAGCAATGGTCACCAAGCTAGCCGCCGCTAGCTCAAGATAGCTTCAATCCTGGACTGCAGTCACGAACCAGCCAACGGACCGGCGGACCGAGGCTGCCTTCCACAGCTAGCAACAGCAGCTATAAGTGCCACAGATAGATCCCCTCCATAGTGAAAAGACAAGAGCTACGAATTCCATCAGATGCATAAGAGCCATAGCTATCTATTGATAAATTGCGATTACCAAGGAAATTGAGTTTAAAGGTTTTAGTCGATGGTATATCGCAAGGCCATCTTTGCTGAAAAAATGACAGCAAGTTCTATCGAGCGTCATTTATGATACTTTACTATAAGGATTCCAAGGTCAAGCAGTATTTATGGCAAATTCCCCTGCAATTAGAATTCTACATAATGTCAAGTTACTTTTATAATTTATTGATGAAAGCAACCGTCGTAAAAGTATGAAAATTCGAAAGCCGGGATGCAATTTACACACAGAAGGCCGTGTTGGCATCTGTAGGGGTACTGGCAACCAAATCGCCTGTAACGCCACCTCCAGGGATGAAGTTGCAATTTACAACCGCTACAGCCCCTGTACCATGTCGGGGGACCGTCATATCCTCCAGCTGGTACCATGTATTAGTAACCGTGTCGTATGCCTCAGTTTGGTTGTAGATTGCCATCGGGTCATTGGATATTTCGGGCGTACTTTCGCCATCGAAGGTGTAAATCATGGAACCAATAGCTGAAGTTAGATGGCCGCCGCGCGCGGTCGGCATTGGGGCCTTCACAACCCATGCGGCATCTTGCGTTCTGAGGTCCAATGCGTATGTAGTGTCCTGCACAGCAGAAGCCCCATTGCTTCTTCCACCCATGACATAAAAGACCCCATCAATAATAGCTCCTCCAAAGTGGTCGCGAGGCTCAGGAAGGCTCGGCAGAATGTGCCACTCCTGGGTTCCAATGTTGTAGGATGATACTGCCGTCGTAGAGACTGCATCATCGACCCCAGGAGCCACTGCCATGTGCAGGCTACCCCCAGCGATGTAAATCCTGTCGCCATCAACGGCAACAACAGAAGCACCCCGAGGAACATCAGGCAATGGTGGAAGATCTGCCCAAGTGTCTGTGATGGGATAATGTTCCCAACATTTCCCCGTTCCGCTCCAGAACCCTGGTGTAGAGATATCCATCGCTCCGAGCACGTAAGGCGGCCATTCAGACCCACGTCGTTTACATGAGTAAGGGGCTCGGGCAGACTTGAGGCGTTTGCCCAACAGTTCTGCTCAATGTCGAACTTTTCAACCTAGTCAAGGGCTTCCACTCCTGTTTCGGTTGGGGAAGGAGGACCCTCTAGAACATAGACATTGCCGTTCACAGCGGCAATACCCCCTTCTTTTCGTGGACCACGACCAAGAGGAGCAAAATCAAACCAGCCAAGCTTTTCAGAATAAATGTTTGCAGATGCGAGGGATGCAAGCCCAGTGATATGAATCATAAAAGCCCTGAATACCATTTTGGCTGCACGAACTGTACACTGTCTGTTTAAGGTTTTGGTGGGAGGTTTGGGGGAGAAACAGTGATAAAATGCTTGCCTTGTTTAACATGCTGCGCATCAAGCCATTATAAGATAATCTTGATTTTTCCAAATAGTAGCAAGTATCTCATTGTAGAAACTCGACGGTAATGACTCGACGGAGGTTACTTAGAGTCCGCCTCCGACGGCATACGTAACTATTTACAATCACGGACTGGCACATTCGGTTCATCGGCGCTCTAATCGGAAACGATTGCGTACTATTGAAGGTAGTATACTGCTTGGCAGGAATGTTGTGGCTTTCCAATCGTAAAAAAGGTCAATTGATTGGTCAGAGGTCGCATTGCATATTTCCGAAATATTGCGGAACCGTGCATAGGTTTAAGTACTCTAGTTCAGTTAAATGTGTATTGGTGCAGCCAAGCGGAGAATAGAAGAGAGACTGCACTTTACAAGCCTTAAATACAAATTTTTATCTAGATGCTACGAATTCGGAACAGCTTTAACCTGCAGCAACAGCGGATGTAGAATCCAGCTGGCTATTACTGGTTGGACTATTATTACACAGAATAAAATGGCTATGACTGTGGATCAATATCACTTCTAAGTATGCATTGACATTTTATTCACCAATAATACTCCAGTCTAGAAGTATGACGCCTCGACCAAGAACCCAATAGTTAACTAACCCCTATATTAGCATGTTCCTTTACAAACGGAATTTTGTTTATGTCTTATACCTTGATATGTTGAAAAATATGCGGAAGGCTCACAGCATTAAGATTGTCTTGGGCTGTGTGAATCCATGGGCTTCCAAATTCCCTAGTCCCCTCAGATACATAAGCGGCAGCAAAGCCAGATTTGTTTGCGGATGCGCTGTGAGATGAGGAGTGATTAGTTATCAAAGTAATCACTAAATAGAACCAAGCAATTCGTAGCAGAAAAACTCACTGGTCACTGCAGCCGTATCCGCACACATCCGTCACAGCTGTCAAATCAGTGTAAACTGGGACAAGAGTAACCAGAAAGTTTGTCAAATCTGCGTTGACGTAATCTGTGTAGACGCCGATGACATTCATTGGAGCCCAGCCTGTCATATCCTGGTTAAGGACGGCCAGGACATTAACTCCAGACTTGACGTAGGACTGCATGATATCACGGCTGCCAAGCAGACCCCCCTCTTCACCGCTATAGAAGTGGAATTCCAGGGTGTTTTTGGGCGAGTAGCTGGCATTGGCGAGGACTTGTAGTGCTTCCAGAAGAACAGCCACACCCTGTAAGTCATATTAGATTGACACCAAACAATTCGAATCATACAGGGCAGGATCTGCAGCAGCATGGTTTGGATATGACCTACAGAAGCATTATCATCCGCCCCAGGCGCGGGCCCATTTGGTGTGGCGCCAATGCTATCATAGTGAGCGCTGACGATAACAACGTCACTAGATGATCCCGGGATCTTTGCAATTACACTGGGCTGGTCGTAATAGCTGTGTGTATACTTGGTAACCTGGATCTTCGAGTTGAGCGAGGCTATTTGTACGACTGTACTATACATCCACAGTGTACTTTCGCTGGTGTAAGTTCCTAAGTAGGAGCGATTGTAGATATTTATCATTGTATGTATCCAATTCCAAAGATTGGAGCTGCTCGCCTGTGAGATCAAAGGCTCCGCTACAGCGGTGTGAGATGGCTCAGTGGGGAAGGCTAAAACCGTGCTGGGTTCTAGTGTCTCAAGCTCCTATCATGGATTTTAGTTATAAGTACAATAGAAAATTTGCACAAATATATTTGGAATTAAGTTCATTGAGTTAGCTGGTCATACCTGAGTGTCGGTAATGTCAACAAAGCCAATTTTCTTAGAGATCAAATTGTTGAATTTCTCCTCCTCGGTCATCCATGTACCGGCATCTTCCTCACTGGTCTTTACAAGTCGTAGACCTTCTTGGGTAATGTTTCTGGGCTCGATGACTCCAGCAAGTCCCAGCCTGGCACCTGACAAAAGGGCGACACCGAAAACTGCCACTTTGACCATGGTTACTACAGAATTCGTCGAGACAATTGCCACAAGCTTTGTGAACCAAAGAGAATATAGGATTGGATTGTCGTGTAATCCAGATGCTAACTGGGTTAAGGTACAAAGTTTTGAACGTCCTGGGCGGTCCTCAACTTATACCATGAACTATTCCTCCACTCTTTGACAAAACACTGCACTAATGCCAGACTTAGTGGCTTCATTTTGACTACAGTTGACTTTGGGTAGTATCTAAAGTGGGCTGCGCAGCTATGTGGTGAGAGGATAGGGAAGACAACATGTCCCCTTGTACCGCTTTTTATCGTAAATAGTGGACTCTCCAATACTTCTGTAATTGATATCTTTTTGCAGTAGTGGCCGGTGAGAGGTGGCCAGTTGACAAGGGTGCCGTCTTACGTTCTCCTTCCAAAAGGGGGTGGTCGGGCTGGGATCATGTCTTGGTGGTCCTTTTGAATTATGCGCTCCTACGATCGTGCCACCACCGTATAAACTCGCAAAATTTGATATTGCTGTGGAGTCATTCATCTATAGATATCTGAGATATGAGACATAAACCTGGCGAGTTAGGGCGATCCTCTCACAGTTCAGCAGTTTTAATTCGAGAGCGGCAGAAAAATAAATCTGGGCCTATTTCCTTTAGCAGCTTAGTGCGCGTTTGCTACTTACTACAGGCTGAGGCTCCACACAAATATCGAAATACGGGTGCTTGACACATCCCCACGGATTCTGATCGACGGGAGCAGTCCGTCACATCTGTAATCAAGAAATTCTACGAGACTGCAGTGAGAGCTTGGGAGATGTTGAAGCAGGATGGTAGATTCAGAAGGTCCTAGTAACTTGAACGTGAGCATAAACAATTATGCTTCATTTAATGCATATTTTTCAGTATATACTTGAGTTCATCTTTCCCCCTAATCTGATTCGAGAAGTCACCCTAGTGTATTTCTCAATTTGCGATGTCCCACTGATCAGGTGAGCCTGAGGAAATATGGCTCAAATAAATATTCAAGATTCTTTGACATTTTTTTGAGTCTTCATACACTCTTGCATAAATTGGATGAGTTATAAATAGAAGATGAGCCCTGTAAAAATGGGGCATCGGTTAGGTCGGATCAGGGCGTTAGTTCAGCTCCCCACTTAAGAAGGGCCAGGGGTCAATCGTTCACATTGTGTGAAGGTCTAGGGACATTCGGGTACATTGACCGCACAAGCGGCCAACCGGGTTATCGCGACCCGAGGAGTAAGGCTTCCTCAGCCAGGATCCACATCACCCCAAAATGGGTGTGATTTCCGGCTAGCTAGACCCCCCTAGTAGTACGGATACCTCTTTAAATAGCCCCTCAACGTGAGGTCAGGTAGATCAACAAGTCAACCTTTGTCAAGCAACCTTGCGCGTACGGGACGGGTCTCACACATTGATCCTTGATGCCATCGGCTCAGCTAGTGGGTTGGGTAAATAAGAGCAGATGGCGGGGCTATTTATTACGCTCCTAAGTTTAGTTGTACTGTTACTGACTGTTGGGAGTAAAAGTGTTCGAAAAATACGATCCAATTACTGTTCTATTTGAAATGACAATTGGACCGCATCACTAAGGCTTTGGACAGCAGTAGACATATTTTCCAGGTTTGGATCGGATTCGTATTTGATTTATGCTATTTAGTGCTACTATGCCCCTACCACTGTCTATTTTCTTTTAAAATGCTCCGAGGGAGCGGTTCACTTGGATCTGAGTAGGGTAATATGTGGATATTGCCACTTTTTGCCAAGCATGGGCAATTGTGTTCCAGGACGCACCGCGTCTATCTATTTTCTACCAAGCTGTGAAAAGAAATGAATCAGTGGAGCGGGCACCAGTGTTCCACTGTCCTATTCGCTACGTACCTGATCTGCCTCCAATTTACGCACCCCAGCGCGAACAAAGACATTGCGGCCTGCTCCAACGCTCTCTAAAAGCTCCCATTAACCGTTACAGACAATATGAGATGCAAGCTTATCACCCGTCGCATTGAAGCTCGACCTCCTCCTGGATCTGCATCCCCAGTTCGACTGTCGACCGGCATCACGATTGCTTCCCTCATCTCACCTACTCCCCGACCTCAACCTCGCCCGCCTGTCGCGACGGCCGTTCTCATCCGCTCTCGCACCATCTCTACCTATTCCTTCGGCCCCAAGACTGTCCTGGCTGAGACCTCACAACAGCAACCCGCCCCAGACCCCATTGAAGAGGAAGAGCTACCCACTTACGACGCGCGGGACTTTTACCCAGTCAAGCTGGGTGAGGTATTCCAAGGCAAATATCAGGCCGCCGCCAAGCTTGGATTCGGGACTGGCTCTACTGTCTGGTCTTTGCTCTGATACATGGCCCCAACGGTGATTTTAGATTCGAAAACCATGTTACGTTGAAAGTTTGCATCAATAAGCCATCGTCCCATCCTTCTTCTCAGGCGGACACTGAAGCAGCCGTATCTAAGATCTTGAGCCAGGTCAACAAAGCAGCTCACCCTGGCAGACATTTCCTTCGCTTAATCATCGGTGACTTTACGGTCCACGGCCCACATGGTTCACATCGATGCTTCATCTACAA
The DNA here is from genome assembly GCA_013403855.1 of Calonectria honghensis. Taxonomy (NCBI): domain Eukaryota; kingdom Fungi; phylum Ascomycota; class Sordariomycetes; order Hypocreales; family Nectriaceae; genus Calonectria; species Calonectria honghensis. The sequence continues at coordinate 877,922 of VTGB01000025.1, forward strand.
ACCCCTTTGCATGAATATGACCGATTTTGGGAATAAATTCCCTGAAAGGACTATAGACAAGAATGTTTTGATTAAGACTTACTAGATAATACTTATTGGGTTAGATCTATTGCATCAAGCTGGCGTTGTTCACACAAGTATAACAGTTCGGCTACACATGGTAAACTATCTAGCTGATCTTGGTATAGATATATCTCTAAACAATATTCTCCTTGGTATCCATGATGGGAAAGTCTTGTCTCAAATCGAGGCAGCCGCGGGAGACTATTTATTGCAACATAAGATCCGATCAGATCGAACGATATACCAATCCCACCCTCTGCCAATTACACACGACATGCCAGTCCTATGTGATTTTGGGCAAGCTCGAATTGGAGACAAACACATTGGGGATATTATGCCTGACTTTTACCAGGCTCCCGAGATTATTCTAGGTGTAGATTGGGATTGTAAAATTGACATCTAGCCCATAGGCGTGATGGTTTGTTCTTCTCACATTTCTTGCGTTCTGTGAAAAAAAGTAGCTTACCACTCACTAGGTTTGGGACTTATTTGAGGGAGGACGTCTGTTCTATGCTCTTAAGGACCAGGTTCTGGACGATGAGCAGCACTTGGCTGAAATGGTCTCAACAATGGGCCCACGACCACCTAGCTTCATCCAGCGAAGCAAAGAATCCTAAAATTACTGGGATAATGAAAGTATGGGTCATATCAGGCAGCCTCAAAAGAACTCAATTCTAACATGCATACAGGGAACTGGATTGCCTCTGCTCCAATCCCAGAGCAGTCGCTCAACATGATAGAGGCATAGTTTGAAGGTCTAGACCATGAGAGGCTGGTAGCATTCGCGCGAAGAGTTCTTCGATGGTTGCCCGAAGAGAGGCTGACGACGGACTAGCTGCTCCAAGATGATCTTTTCAAGAGGTGATCACTGATAATACGTAACCTCTCTTTACAGTTAGCGTCATTGAATCTATATTGATGAACTATTGCCATATAGAAAATTCGGAATCTTCAGTAAGTTTTTTTTTTTTCACACGAGTCGAGCTTCATCTTTCAATGCCCTATGTCCACCATCATATCCCGTCATAATCTAAAGGGGATCTATTTCGTTGGTACGCCTCTAGGAAGTTCATTGCTATCGTGATCTTAGTACTCGGATGTCCGATTAAGCTGGTGCCTCGAACTCATATTACCCTATGCCAATATCAATCATACGACTTAATCTAACTTTTATAGTCGCTTGGCCTTCATAGTTGGTTTTATGATGATGATGATGCTGTTATAGTGATATTGACAGGTAAACAAGAGACCGTCGCACATAGCGTTTGGACTTCTACCGCTATTCTATGCCTTATCCACTTTTGATAAATCATCAAACCCGGTAACATCTCTTATAGAACACCCACTCTCAAATTTTATCATCCCCCGGCAATAGAATGCGCATTGTTGTTTACTCACCAGGGAAGATTCTTGCCATCATAGTCTAGAAATTTCCCATTGGTTTCCAAAGTAGCTTGGCTAATCTATTGCGATATTAGTTATTTATCTAGGATTACCTGCTTATAAGAATGGGTTTACCAGGTGTATAATTCCTGCAATGCTTTCCTCGACGGTAATAGTGTCTGGGATTTGCATATGTTCGCGAGCACCCCTTGTCATAGCGGTTTCTACGCACCTAAAAGAGTACATAATGATCAATCGTAGTTTAAGAATAATCTAAAGGTAGATACTTACCCTGGATTCACAAGCCAGATAATCACATCTTTTACCTCGACTGAAAGGCGCTTGAATAAATGATTGACCAGTGACTTTGACGCACCATAGGCCCCCATCGGCTGCTTTTCCATATAAGCCAGAATAGAGGTTGACCCAGCACCACTGGACACAACAACAAATTTGGGCGCGGATGCCTTCCTCAGAAGTGGAAGTGTCTGCTGGAACAGCCAAAATGGGCCGTAAGCGTTAACGCGTATATGTTTGTCCAGTGCGGACGTGGTCACATCGGCTAGCCGGTCGAAATTTTCGTTAAGGCCTGCGTTGGATATCACCACATCCAGTCTGGGAACATCCAACTTTTCAATGGCGTCCTGTACAGATTGCTCGTTGCTGATATCAATTTTTACAATGACCAGGGAGCTCCCAGGGCCACGGGGAAGGTCTCGTAGAGCCTGCAGATTCGGGTGGGCCGGATCCCGAACAGATGCGATGACCGTATTTCCTGGGGCAGCGAGGTACGCTGCTACAATGCCCTTGCCAATACCTGCTATATTTTTAACATCTCTGGGAAGAGAAGGGGCTGGTTGCAAATGGCATCTACTTGGTAGCGGATGAGATGCGTTTCAATATTTACCTCTATTGGCGCCTGTAATCAAGATGGTAAGATTCTCTGACATATTTACAAATTCTCGGTCGAGTTTAAAGGGCTTGATGAAAAGGGAGATAAATGTGTTTTTCTTCGGGTAGTTCTGAACAGCCAAGCGCGGAAAGTTATAGGGAAGAGACAGCACAAGGATTTTATAATATAAAATGAACAAGAGATCCCCATGGACTTCGGGTATATGTTGTTCCCAAACCCTTGGGAAAAAAGGTGGAATTCGGGCCCGGTGTCAGTCCAACCGGGAAGCGGACTCTTCATATTTCCCGTCGAATAACTATCTCCGGCGCCCGTAGGAGATTTGCAATACACTAACTCTAGAAGGTTAAAGGATTTTTTTAACAGGGCAAATAGTATGCGGCTACTCTATAAACCTGGGGTCCTGTGGGAGGATTCAGTGGCGTCAAACTCGATACACCGACTGAGTGGAGACATGGAGGTATAGGTCTTGTCAAGAGGAGACCGGCGACAGTGACTGACGTTTCACTAGAGTGGGTTAGGTCCTGAATCATTGATTAATAATGATGAGACGCCTCCTGTGTGGGTACAGATATTATCGCCCTCTCTCCAAGCAAGGGCGACCTGAACGAATTTGGTCGGCCACGGGTACTGCCTGATTCCAAATCAGAGCACAACGCTGGGGGCTGAATTTGTAGATCTCAACTAAAAACAGAATTCTCCGCGATTGGTACGGATAGATAACCTTAAAGCTGAGGTAGGATGGCCTCTGGTGGGGCACTTGCGGACTCCAGGACGACCTGGTACGTTGAGGAGATACACTAAGTTGAGTGCTTTAAGTGGAGAAGCATGGAAGATAAAGTAGCACGGATAGCTGGCTAGATAAATAATGCCAACTCTATAAAGTGGTCGGTTCGGTTCGGGCTGGCATTGGGCGGCTGAGTCCGAGAGCGAGACCGAGGACCACTAATATGGTTATTTTAACTGTGTCATGTAACCAATAATTGATGTATTAAGCTGGATTTATCTCGCATTATAATTCTATAAATATAGTACAATCTGTTTGGGTCTAGTTGTCCTATTTTTGCTTGAAGAACGGTACTGGTAAAAAGAGTGTTTCCTGAACTTCGAGAGCCCTAGGTGGCGCTTTGTACTGGGTCCTTGCAGGATTTGGCTGTTTATTTCCACATCCACGTTTCAATGTATGAGGAACTGATGGATGGATGCCCGTTCAATGCTGGAGATGGTGATCCAGTCTCATGGGAGATAATATGAACGGCATTCTGCAACTATTTTAAGCTTAAAGGAGTCGCGACCCCAGATCGAAAGCTGAAGGGAAGCTTTATGAAATTTATGAAATTTAATGACTCATGGCTCAAAAGTATTCGTGGTCAACACGGGTTAAAGAAAGGGTCTTGGAGAAACGTGCTTGATGCTATACAGTGGGATATTATTGACACGTGCTTGTCGCTTTCGATATGGATAGACTACGACATGACGGCATCTCGCGAGATCGGCTTTCAGGAAACCTTGGGGCCTGGTCAAGGTCATATAGTAGCTTTCGATCGGCTGGGAGAAGGGAGGTTTTTACCATGCAATAGGATGGCATGCACTTCGCGACATTAGCGCCTTCCTATAGGCATATTTGTTTTCACGCAATGGGCCTTGCTTTCAACTAAGGTATTTTGCACCCTATTTACGATCACCTACCTGTTTTTGGATTTCTCCTAGTTAAAGGGCTTGCCATTGTAGCCTGCTTGAGGGTTATTTTCTTGCATGAGAAAGGGTCATGGAGTTGGTGTCTAGGTTGGACAGAGTTCCGCATGGATTGCTAGATGAGAATGTCGACCCAAAATCCTCCTCACTTGGTATGCCTAGCTAGGATAATACATGCGTCGGTACTTTCCGACCGCCAACCGAACTGAGACCACTCGCATGATCGTAATGAAACCTCGATATCCTGGAGCTACAGATTGACAGATGAACCCATCTTTGGGTGCTTGAGTGAAGTTGCCGCCAGGTCAACCAATTTGGCCTTGGAAGGCGGCGAGTTGAGCATCATGAGGCAGCCACGCAATGATTTAGTCTTATGTAGATATTGTTGTTGCTGAGCCCAAAATAAATGGCAGATCTTAAATGCGCATGGTATGATACAAAAGGCAAAATGCCAAGATACTTCGCTTTCGGTTTCGTTGTCGCAATCTAGTGCATGAACGAAAGGTCCGCAATTACTAATGCTGCGGAGCGGAGTTTCTAAGATGGTGTAAGGATCTGGCGCCACTTTTTACACCCATTAAGCCGTCAGGCCAAAAGATAAGCTTAGAACGGAGCTACCCAAAGGAGCGGTGGTTTTCTAGGAGCGGCTCCAACAACGATCTATTGGTGCGTGTAAGGGAAGCTACTGTTGCTAAAGGTGGGCCGACCACATGCTCAGACGCACGAGCACCGTATACTATGTTTGACACCCACTGTGACAAAATCCGCTGTTCTTCAGACAGGCAAAGAATAAAAGATATGTCCCCGAACTCGGCACAACCTTGGGCCGACTGGAAACTTGCAAATAATGCCCGGGCTCAGTTTAGAACCCAGGGCCGGGGAGGAATCTTTTGGAGATATATAAAAAACGACTAAAGGCCCTTGAAAAAAGAGGCTCCAAAAAGGAATGTGTACACTACAAGTTGTGGTTTTCATCGCAGCTTAAAATTTCAGACTACAAGTAATTTCAACTTTGACCTACGCACAAGTACAACTATCGCCATGGCATCAAACCAAGAGAGAGTGGCTCTCATTCTTGGATCTTCAGGGATCGTAAGTGTTTACATTTCAAACGAGATATAGGCCACCATTGGACTACGCATGAGCGAGGTGTTCACTTGACTTTTCTGTAGCCGTCAATGTGACATTATATTTCATTCACCAGGCTATAAAGTTGCTAATGCGAAACTTGCTAGTCTGGCTGGGGATTGCTCTATGAATGCCTTTCGTACCCGTCAACTGACACATTTTCTCGTGTGTTGGGATTGAGCCTGCGGCCCTTGACGGTAGAAGAGTCCCATCTTCCGCAAGATGCACGGCTTGAATTGCACAGCGGACTGGATCTTACCGACAAGGAGCAGACTCTGGAGACACTGCGGGCCATCCCTGGCATTGAACATGTGACACACATCTACTATGTCGGTGCGTAACCCATGTCCAAACAGATTGAACATTTCAAGTTAATAATTGATCATTAGCCTATGCTGGCCACGGAGGCAACCCCGAAGAAATAGTATCAACCAACAGGGCCATGATCGACCACGCTCTCAGTGCGGCAAATACTCTTTGTCCCAAATTGGATTTCGTTCTACTGCAGACGGGAGGAAAGGTAAGTTTAGTTGTTGTGTTACACCCATTTTGTCTAACTTGAGCTAGGGCTATGGTACCGTCGGATATGGATTTCCGCCTGCTCCCTGGAAGGAAGACCTTCCTCGCATGCCAGAACCGTTTGCTTCCAAGATATTCTATTACGCGCTATTCGATAAGATGGTTGAGCATGCTGCTCATGGTTCTTGGAAGTGGTCTGAAAGCCGACCATCCTATCTCGTACGTAGCAAATTTGCAAATATTTCAAAAAGAGTGCTAATGTGCCTAACTTGGAATTTAGCCGGGCTTCGTTCCTCGCCACAATGCTATGAACATAGCTCAAGGACTTGGTCTATATCTTTCCTTTTATCGATCTATGAAGGGTGCAGGGGCTAGTTGCGCCTTCCCAGGGGCTCAGGAATCATGGACAGCCATGCATACAGACTCATCGCAAGATATAGTGGCGCGATTTAATATCCATATCTCCCTGTCCCCTGAAAAGAGCCATGGGCGATCATTCAATGTGGGAGACGGGGAAGGTGCCACATGGGAAGCCAAATGGCCAGTTATCTGCCGTTACTTTGGTCTAGATGGCGTTGGTCCTTCTATGCAGAACAACGACGAACCTCAAGGAATAGAGTGGTTGATGTCTGAAAAGGATAAGTGGCCGGCTTGGGTAAGAGAGAATGGCCTCGTCGAGAACGCGTTGGAATCCATGCAATGGGATATCCTCCAGGTATCGTTTCTTAATCCGATGCGGATTGATTATGATATAGCAGCTAGCCGAGAGATTGGATTCCAAGAGAAGAAAGAACCAGGAGAAGGATACATATTGGCGTTTGACAGGTTGAGAGATGCAAAGTTTCTGCCCTGATAGGGGTCGACAATCATCGGATTGAGTCAGCTCGGCAGTTACTAATTCCACCATGGGGGGGCTTACGTTGACTCACCCGGGAGGGTTTTAGTTCACTCGCCAATTTTCGTTTCCTAGACTAGTAGTCTCCTTTTACCAATTACATAACAGTCCATTTCACTGCGCTTGGCAGACCAAAAGTTTGACAACTTCTAATTGGCTCCCGAATTAACCAGCTTAAAGTCGAAATTTCTCAGTAATGGTGGAGGCAGTTTCGACATCTCTATCAATAAGATGTTTTTACCGAGATATAGGCTTGATTCCATCTTAAATTGTGCCCTAAATCGATCCATTTAGCGCGCCCTCTCTATATCCTCTAACCACCGCTCAGGCCGAAATTGGTCGACATTGTAACCTAATATTAATTTGTTACAATAGCTTACTTTCCTTGTAAAGAGGGGACCAGATCTTGTTATGCGTTCTGTGTGGATGCCTGACTCACCCATCAAGGTGACTAACTGAGAGTGGGCTCACCTTGATAACAAGGGTTGAACGTGTACCAAAACGCGACACCTTTGGCGGACCAGGTAATTTATGGGTTGGCAAAATGGACACCATTTATTCTCCAAGAAAAAAGCGCACAAGGTCCATCTACCCAGGGATACAGAAACCGCCCATTCCGGAACAATCCAGTCCACTTGCCACCAATTCCGGTGTGCACCTTTACAAACACAGCCGCAACCTTCATATTCTATGAAGTTAAATTTATTATTCTTTCTATTCATATAATATTCTCATGGCTTTCTCTCAATACTACTGCGAAGCATCATTCATTTTGCAGTCCTTTCGCATAATCCGGCCTGTCCGACCGGGTCGAATTCCTGTGTTGCTGGCTCGGCCTCACGAACATGCTGCGGGATAATCAAGCTACTTGACTAGCTGCATATGAAGGAGAGCCATCTATTTCGTTCATGTTGGGGGCCGGGCGATGGGATTGCATCCATAGCGAGGCCCGAATGATTGGTGTGTCCCACTTCGAAACCAGGCTGAGATTTTTTGGTAATTTGATTGGCAACGGAGCGAAAATACCGTTTTTTCCAAGCGCCCTGGTGCAAGCCTATCTAACCTAAATTTTCCCAATCCAGCTTAGCGCAATTCTTCTCATTTTGGAGGCATTGTTCTCGGTCTGTCTGAATATTGAGACATGGAGGACCCAACCCCACCATGGCCGCTCACTGGCTAATGAAGGATCCCCGCATTGGCTTTGCATATCGCGGTTCCTTTTCTATCCCGCAGATCCAATAAAGCCATCAAAATCAAAAGCCACGGCGGCAATCCAACCCTAGTTCAGGTGAGACAACTATTAGAGGAGAGGGTGAGTGATCTTGCAGCGTAAAGATTTAAAAACGCAGCCAATAGGAACAACGGGGCGCTCATGCAGCCTAGATTCTGGCCGCAGTAAGTCCCAAGCAGTTGCTCTATTCGAATGACTGCATTAGGTTCCAAGTCGGCTGCTGCAGGGGGAAGAAATCGCTCACAGCTGGGCGCGAGGTGGGCATGACAGCACCAAGGCTGTCAGAACACATCCAATAGGCGTCTCTATAAGCGCCTGGTCACCAGGAGGCTGTGAACCTGGGCGCTTATCTCCCAGATCCTGCCATCTATTGGTTTTCTCAATTTGTGGGCTTTAACAGTTTCATCGCGCTTCCGACTAATACATCTCTACGGTGAGTTACGCCAGGTTATTTATGTTCATCACACGATACCCCACCATCATCTGCTCTCCAAGTTCTGTCTCCTTTGCAAACACGTGCCTCTAGTGCACTATTACCCTCAATGATTGGCTTAAATCCAATTGCTCGTTCATTTCCCATTGAATACACACCCTGCTAAGATATCCAAGATGGCAGAGACGTGGCAGGACCATGGTGTGGGTGAAGTGGCGACTGTCGCCACGCGATTCCCAGGTCAGACATTGCTTGAGAAGCTCAGCAAAGTCGAAGGCCATTGGTCGGGGAAGGGTCAACATGTCTCGATCAAGTCCAAGGATAAGGACCATAAAATATTCGTTGTGTTGAAGACTGGAGACACCAAGGGCGAGGGCGCGTATGCCGAGGTTCTCAAATGCAAGTTGGATGTCAACGGGCAAGAGGCCATTGTTGCCGCCAAAAAGATAAAACACTATTCGGGTAAGGATAATATCGCCAAGGAAATCCAAATCCTGAAAAGCCTCCAACACCGACACTTGGTCACATATATTGGATCTTATACCAAATCTATCATGACAACAATCATCATGTTTCCCTGCGCCAGCATCAATTTAGAGCAGCTTCTCAAGATGCTTGAAGAGGCACCACAGCACAGCAACTTTCGGGAACAAGCAACGTCTCAGCTTTCCGAACTGAAATGGGCCGCTCAGACATGGAAACCAGCCGATGTTCATGTTCGACTGCGTCAACTCTGTGGCTGCATCGCCAGCGGCTTGTTGTATCTTGAGCAGAAGAAAATTCGCCACAAAGACATCAAACCTGAGAATATCCTCGTTGATCGAGATGGTGTATACATTGCCGATTTTGGCATCTCCGGGGACTACGCTGATAAAAGCTCTACACGAACTAGTGGTGCCATTTACTCTGGAACCAAGGACTATAGCGCTCCAGAGTCGTTGCTTCATAAACCACGCGGAACACCAGCAGATGTATACTCTCTCGGTCTCGTTTTCATGGACATCTTTATCTACATCAATGGATACTCCTCCGACATAAAGACAAACTACAAAGCCTTTGATAGTGCGCCAGAGCATGGTGGCCCATCAGAGGACAAGGTTGAGCGTGATGCCAACCTGAAAATTATGTTGGTCACGTTGATATTCCACGAGTCTGGACAGGGAAACCATGGCATCCGAAATTTAATTCAAGCCATGCTTAGCAAGAATGAACAAGATCGGCCGCATATATTCGAGTTCATCACTTAGTTGTGGGAAATCGATCCATCTGGACAGTACTTTTGTGAAAACTGCCACCAGCACAAGGAGTGCTTCGGATACAAAGGGTTACTGAAGCGTTACAGGTTGCTTCGGGACCAATACAGGAATTTGCAGAAAGCCGGGTCCCCGGAAGAACCTGGGGCAACTTCCCAGAGCAATCTTGTCCCCCAGCTACAGACGCCGCCATCGCCTCCTCCATCGGTTCGCCAAGGCTCCAGCTCGCCCACTTCCACACAATCCAGATCCCCTCTTGGTGGCGCGGTGCCTCAATCAATCAGGGAAAAGAGCAGATCGCGGCCCTCCATAGACCGCAATAAGCACAGTGAACAGCTAGATCTGTCTGCCCTGAACTTTGCGCGAAACAGGGACAATCTGGACGACGAAGGCGTCAGCATGGGACTCAATTTACAAAACCGTCATCAGAATATCAGCACTCATCCTACCTATTATTCTAGCAACGCCATGGGTAGGCTTCCAAAATGGTCATCTTGAGTGGCCCTTTGATGGAAGACTCGCACAGGCGATATCTCAGATGATTAACCGGCGTTTGGTGCGTACAGAAGGCGGCTACCTCGGGGTTGTGCCGATAGAAAGTCAGTCGGACGACTCTGTGGCACTTTTCAGAGGTGGCAAGATGCCGTTTGTGATTAGAAAGACAGATACAGGAACGGGCTGGAGGCTAGTTGGACCTGTGTACATCCATGGGGTCATGAATGGTGAGCTGTGGGATGATGGCCGTTGCCAAGATGTGAATCTCGTGTGAAGGTTCATTGAACGGTAAATTTACAACATTAGCCTTTTACAAATAAATAACATACCAAAAATGGAGGTCAATATCTAGTAGACAAGTTCTTGACGGGATGTCGTATTTTCTGGTGGGTATAGTCGTATATACCAGACTTGCTTCTCGGGAGCGTTTTGAGGGACATCGTAACACAACTGTCAGTTTCGAGTTCGAACCTGTGCCAATAAGTCGACAAAAGGTGGAGAAGTCTCAAATGCAGCTAAAGAATGGACATCACTCAGTAAGGATAAGATGTTTTTGAACTCACAAGGCGGCGTATCTGTGATGCGGGTTAGGAGTATCTGGATGTTCCTATCAGCTACTTGCTGAAAAGCCCGTCTCCGTTTCCCACAAGAGAGGATTGACCATCGCCACGCTGAAACGTGAAGCGATCTGGGCATCTCTTTTCAATTCTCATCGCCTCAAAAGATCTTGCATGCTTTGGTCCCAAGCAAATATTCTTAGACGTGTGGGTAGCAGCTCTGTATGCATAAGACGATCTTACCCACGCCAGAGCCTCCTAAGTTGCAAATATCAGACCCGGATGGCAGGCAAAATGAAGACACCGGGGCAGTCTGATTTGAATTTATTAAATGTACGCAATATTTCGTTATGGTCGCCAAAATATTAATAAGAAATATTACAAGGGGATAAAGATTTCACGGCCATCAGCTTCACGAGACCTGATAAAAATCATGCGGGTTGCGTTTTATCCCTAGCCTTACTCAGAACCATCTGCACACTTGACCAGAGAAATCTCATCCACCAAAACAACCACGCTTTCAGTTCCGGGACACCTGAGAAAAATCCCTACTTCTGCGTTTGCTTCATTGTCTCCCGTAACTAACGCTGAGAAAGGTTGGTAAAGACCATTTGGTGTAGATTGACCAAAGCCCATTGAATCCTTCAAACCCCCATACCAGTGAATCTCTATGGTGCAAGAGCCTTCTGAACCCCAATTTGCACGCTTGCCAACTGCAAAATGAACAGCGATGCGATAGGTTGCATCATGCTCTATACCTCCAAGGGTCTGTGTGATAGAGTTCGAGGGTATACTATCTGATAGAGTTGTTTTGCTAGTGTGAAATATGTCAGCAAAATGTAACCAAACGTAGTTTGATGTTGGCATATTAACTTACTAGAGATATTGGCCTTGTCTTGCAGGGACATCCTGTGACGACTCTTCAATGCTGCCACCGCCATCCAACGACCAATATAGAGTACCGCCACTCTCGAAGCTCGGATCGACAAGCAGATTAGGACCGCAGCTGGGAACCGTGTTTGCGACTGTGGTCGTGGTGTCGACCTGAATAACGGTGGTGGGAGTAACGACAACCTCGATTGGAGTGGTAATAGTGTTGATATCAGGAATAGTAGTAGTAGTATCAGCACCGGGAACGGTTGTCGTAGTATCGACATCAACTACGGCGGTAGTAGTGTCAGTCGGATCGGCACTCCCAGACGTGGAAGCATCAGGAAGGGTGGCGTGGCTGGAAGAAATGCTGCCGTATTTAGTGGCAAGTTTACATTGCCGCCCAGCTCTCACGCTGGCAATAGATGAAAAGGCGAGAAAGGCCACTCGTGAGGACACCATGATTGCCGCCACACAATTTTGGAGACAAAATTTGTAGCGACCGATATTCTGATCTGGGGAACCAACTGATGTTTTGTACTTCCATTTTTGCATATTTACCTGACCGGTTTTAGGTTGTTGCCCCTATCTCCACTCAGGCCACTAACTCTACGCCATTCTGTACGATGGAAGGCATTCCTGAATCGATCCTTGTGTAAATAAAAGCAATGATGCGTCTAGCGCTGCGAGCTATTGAAGAATTAGCCTCAAATAAGCATACCAAAAGGAGTTCAGCCATCCGTAGATTGGGCTAATCTTTTTCCCCCTGGATCATGCGCCACATCTCATTTCCACGCACAAATTGCCCCACTGTGGCATCACCACTAGATCGAGACTCCCAGATGGTCCATCTCAGTCAACCACCGCACTCATCTTGCTTACGCTTTTTGACTGAATCATTATTAGTTTGGACGCCTGCTAGCTCAAGCATCTGTTAGCTCCGCGTGGTCAAGTATCTGTGACAACAAGGCGTTTCTTGGCAACGCTCATTATTGCCCAAGGATGAAATTCAACTCCTGAAATTTTCTCAGCATTCTAGCAAAAGTACACTTATCAAGAAGAAATACTCCTGTCAATTAATCAAAGGATTTAGCAGAGGTATGAATAGTTTCATAACACTATGACCCGGTTGGTGTTAATAACACATTATTTAATAATTGCTTCCGTGATGTTATTTGAGGTGAGTTGTGTTGTAACAAAGGCAGTGCCAATCGCGCATTGTTGCAATAGACCAGTCACTGCTACGGCAAAAGATCCAGCAGTAAACGCAGTCGCCGCGTTTGCCCTGTGGCACACACCTGCATATAACACCTTCTAGGGCTAGGTCCCAGACCTAGCTACCTACACTACAACTATCCCCCCCTCTAAGGCAGCTTGTCCCAAGCTGCTGTCATGCTATAGAGCCATAGCTTCTACCAGGGATCGCTGCCCTTTCTGGGGGGACTCTGCCCCCTACACCAGAAATACGGCGAAATAATCCGGATCTCTCCAAATGAACTAAGCTTTGGATATCCTGAGGCTTGGAATGATGTGATGGGTCGCCGGAAGGCAGGAGAGCAGGACAATGACAAGGACCCCGACTTCTGGAGGCGAGATGTCCTTGCCATGGTCGGATCGAACCGTCAGAGACATGCCCGACTGCGCAAGATATTGTCGCACAGCTTCTCCGCTCAGGCTATGATGGATCAGGAACACATCTTCAACCATTACGTTGCTATGCTCATCGAAAAGCTCAAAGGGGCCGCTGCTACCGGAAAGGCTCAGGACATGACCACTTGGTATAATTGGACCACCTTCGACGTGGTGGGCGACTTGACATTTGGTGAGCCTTTCGGCTGTTTAGAGCAATCTAGATACCACCACTGGGTAACCCTCTTGTTCAAACACCTCAAAGGCATAGCTATCTCAACAGCTTGGATCCGCTGGCCATTTTCTGAAACTCTAATTAAGCTGATCACCCCAAATAGCATTGTAAAGGATGTCAAGGTACATTTGGAATATACCAAAGCACAGGTTGGGAAGCGCATGGACTACCAAGAGTCCAGGCCGGACTTTATGGAGTCAGTAAAGCATGCTCGCGAAAAGGGTGTAAGTTTTGACTCTTCAAAAATATCTATCTCACAGGCTATTAAACTTGCTTGTAGCAAATTTCGGACGAAGAGATCTTGTCCAATGCACATCAGCTGATTGTTGCTGGGTCTGAGACGACAGCAACGGCGTTATCCGGCATTTCTTACCTACTCACAAAACATCAGCACGTCATTCGGAAGTTGAAAGGCGAACTGAAGGCCAATTTCAATCACGAGGAAGAGATTACCATAATAACCGTCCAGAGGTTAGATTACATGATGGCCGCTATCCGCGAGGGTCTTCGAATTTATCCTCCAGTACCTTGTGCGCTACCTCGCGTCGCGCCTCCTGGTGGTACTGTTATTTGTGGAGAGTATATTCCTGGAAAGGTAATTCTATCCAATGCAGCCATTCTCATTTGGTCCTCGAAACTGCTTGGGCAAGAAGTGAGTTATTCGATACTAAATATCATTTGGTCGGAACATGTTTGTTAACGTCTGTTAATATTGCTTATGCTGAGATGCACTTAGTCTTGGCCCGCGTTATTTGGAACTTTGACATTGAGCTTGACCCCCAAAGCGAGGGGTGGCTGGATCGTAACGTCCTATATTTCCTCTGGGACAAGCCGGCACTTTGGATCAGACTTAATGAAAACCCGATCAAGCCTATGTAAATAAATATGACGTAATAAAGTCATGAAACCGGTAAAACAGAGGCCCTACGTGGATCAATGGATGATAGTAGGTATAAGGTACAAAGAGTAACTCACCTAATAACTACGACAATTGCCAACATGTTGCGCACCATCTCTACTGTCTGTAGGCAACATCTATCTGTTGGGAACACACGGGTCAGATGTCGCGTGACGATAAACTCTTTTTTTACTAGCATAAGAATCCGATGCAACCAGATACGGGGATGCGTCTCATACATTATTATTCGGGTACTGGTCACGTTAGGGCACGAACCATGGATGGAAAATTAGAAGGCAGACGGGCCAGGTACCTCATGTGTACTGCCACTCAGAGGGAGCTACGGTTAAAAATGGGAAATCTAATAAAATTTCATTGCAAAGTCTTAATATGGCCACTGAGAGCAATATTGTGTACTGTCTTCAATAATGTTGCCATCTAAATAAGTCATCGCCTGAGTGGGTCTAAAAGCACTCGTAGCACCATTAGGATTCGGATTGACCATCATTAGTTTGTCAGCCAATCACTGCATTATGCACCGCCCCATTCGCTTAGCGAATGCGCCGATACGCCAAACACTGATACGCGATACGCCCGGTCAGATGAGTTCTGACCGCATTGTACGCTGGCCTGTGCGATTTGTGTGGCTCATCTGCCGAAACCTTGCAGGCTAAGCAGGATTAGGAAATCAGCCACTTCCTATTATGCTGAAATTCCACATCATCAGTCTACTTTTTAACATTAGTTTATTCTGTTAGCTCTAATGTCCAGGGCTAAGCACACACGGACCACTCAGAGTACTACGGTTAGTTTGTGATGGAATCTGACCTGGCACGTCATTTGCATAGCCTCTAATATGTCGCGCACTCGAGCATGCGGATGATCACGAGGGAGATGGAAATTGGCCATGCTCTATACGCCATAGTAATTTTCCTACGTGAACGACATGTTTATGAATTAATGTGACGCTCTAAGTATTTGCATATAAGCTACCATCGTTTCCCTCAAGATTCTTTGCTTCCATGCATACACAGCTCAAACCATCTCCCGATCAACATCATCAATTACACCCATCCAATGGCTTCTATCATTATCGCGGCTCTCTTGCTACTTGCTCGCCGAGGCTCAGCTTCTAACCTTGACTCCTTTAATCGCACTCGCGGATTCTGCAAACAGTTGGATATCCCGGTGTTTGCTACCGCCGACAGCGCAGTCTATGATATTCCACGGGTCAACAGTAACACTGACGCCATAGCCTGGACAATCCATGAGGATACCTGGAGCACCCCAGCATACGTGGAGCGACTGATTAAGAAAACTACAACTTCTGGCACTTTCAGTATCCACGGCCAGCTCTGCGTTCCCAAATCGGGCAACAAAAAGGACATTCTACAGATTGCCACTCACGGAGTCCATTACGACTCCAGATACTGAGACCCTACCCTGGATCGAGAGAATCAGTCTTTTGTTGAAGCAGTACTCAGACAGGGCTACTCCATATTCACCTATGATCGTCTAGGAGTTGGTAAATCTGATAAACCAGACGCGTATGAAGTAGTTCAAGCACCTCTGGAAGTGGAGATCCTTCGACAGCTAACCTTGATGGCTCGTAATGGTACCTTGTACAACTTTGCCAAGAAGAGAAAGCCTAGCGTTTCAGCATTCAACAAGCAGAGGAAACCAACCAAGGTTGTTCACGTTGGCCACAGTTGGGGATCTGTCATTACCTCGGCGTTCATTGCCAAGTACGGCGAGCTGACCGACGGGGCAATCATCACCGGCTATGTCCTGAACCAATACCTCGGAAAGAGTGGCATGGTATCCTGGGCTGTTGACTACGCCACCACAAGCGATCCTCTCTTCAAACGAACAAGTGGCTATGTGGTCTGCAAGAAAAGTGGAATCCAGACAATTTTCTTCGCAGGCAACCCTGACACTGCGTACACCGACGGCATGCTTGAGTATGGCGATGCCATCAAGCAGCCTGTCCCAGTTGGAGAACTCGCCTCTGCCTATCGCGTCCTTGGGCTTCCCGGTCCTTCTCTCAAGGCTCCTGTTCGGTACATGTTGGCCGAGTTTGACTTTTACATTCGCGGTGGTGATTGCAAAGGAATCTTCAACGCCACGTCGGCAAATCTCACCTACCCCAACGCCGCCGCTATTGAAGCCTACATTCAGCCGAACACCGGGCACTCTTTTCCCCTGCACAATAATGCTACTGCTGGCTACCAGGTCACTTTTGACTTTTTGACGAGACATGGGCTGTAATTCCGTATTTTGGTGAGGTGAATCCGGCTGCTGGGTTGGTGCAGTGCCATTGATCTGCTCCATCACTCTATTGTTAGGGTGACTGCAATAAGGCTTGGCCTTGCAAAGAGGTCTCCTACGCCGTTGAAATAGACTAAACCAATACAGGTTCGAAATAGAGGTAGAAGCTAGAATATAAACTTTTATGTGGTCTGTCCAACACACCGTTCCCTGAGCTTCCACTACGTAAAGAATTGCCGAACTTGGACAGTTTTATACTGATTTGGTACGATTATTACAGCATAATACAGTTGAATTTCTCTATTAGACCCCTGCTGCTGTATTACTCCTTAGGTTAGGATTTGGAGATAGCGGTGGTGGTTGATGGCGTGCGTCGGAGCTGGCCGGTCTTAGCAAGGGAACGCATCTTAAGTAATGAGAGGCTAACTTTATCTCCGATTCACAAGGGCAAAGTGTAGACAGCCATTTATGTCTATTGGTAAGGGCAAAAGGATTTTCACAACCAAACCTATTGTTGAACATTATTTGTATGCCACCTCTGTGGCCTGGTTCCTGGAACACCCGGTTGAGCCGATCGCTTATTTTTTGTCTCAACTAGAGGTAGATGTCTTAGGCCGCCACATCTCAAAAGTAAGCAACCAAAGAAGCAGTACTAGGGGAGGCCCGCTAAGAATAGCGAATTTGTTGAGTTCTCAAGAAAGACACGACACGACAGGCTATGGCTTAGCGCTAGGCGGCAGAGCTTAGCGCTAGACGGCAGAGCTTAGCGCTAGGCGGCAGAGCTTAGCGTTATGGAACTAGCGTTAGCAAGGGTGATCGTTCTAGTTATGGTTAGTGTCGGCCAGCTGGTGTGGAGGAAATGGTGTGAGGCCACACTAATAGAAAAGCAACAAACTAATACTCTGTGGACCTGGATTAATTACATGATTGTCTCGCTTATCCCAAGCCTAACATGAAATCATTGGTTACTTGCTTTTTTTTCTTCCTTTTCTTTTAAGACAATTAGGTGAGCTAATGCAGGCTACGTCAGTCTCAACAAAAGCTTTCCGTCGGATGGGGTGAGCTAGGTGATAGCTGAACGTGGGCAGGTTTCACCAAACTGCTTTCTTCCATAAATGAAACCACTATTCCCGCTCTTCAATTTGCGACAGCATCGCACAACTGCCCTTGACCGTGTGTTAAAGCTGACATCATCAATTACTTTCGCCAATCGGAAGAGCTCTCGTCGGAATCATGGCGAACCAACCGCAAATGCTGCCCGGGCATTTTCCAAATGAGCCCATCTTTACCAATCTTCTCAAAAATGCCAAGGAAATCAAGCGTCCCATCATTTATGACCCTTTGGCTGGTATAAACGCTACCTATGACCAGTTGTTAGAAGATATAGTTGGAATGCAACACCTTATGAAGGAGATGCTACCAGAGACTGTGTTTGATAATGACGTTGGCTTTATCCAAGAATCGACACCGTACGTTTTGGTTTTGTCACCAGGAAACTATAACTACTTTGTTGCATCCTTCTCTATTCTATCTTATGGAGGTGCCATGGCAGCGATATGTGAGCACTTACTCCTTCCCTTTGCTAATTCTGCTCTAACTTTACACAAAGCGACTAAACTCTCGCCTGAGGAAATATTCTACTTCCTGGAAATGACAAAAGCCACTTGTATTATGGTAGACCCTGCATACATGAAACTTGCTAAGAAAGCTCAAGAACATGCTGCTTCTCAGGGTTTCAACATCACTATCCTAGCTATCAACTCTCGTCATGATCCCGAAGTAAGGCGGGACTTTGGAATCGATCAACAGTTGACAATATCTCCGAATCGCCCTGGCATACTGATATTTACGTCTGGAACAAGCGGCCCGCCCAAAGGCGTGGCTCACATGCGTCGCTTACTCTATGACGCGCACACCGGATATGAGAAAGATGATACCATGTTGCATCACACACCCATCCAGTGGTTCAGTGCAATGATGTCAGCCTTGAGCAGTGTGCTGAGTGGATCGCGAACAGAGTTCATAACCTCTACTGCTCAAGCCATTTGGGAACGGCTGAGTGAGGGTGGAATAACATTCATGTCTGCCCCCCCTAGGACCTGGCATAGAATGAGGCAATACTATGAAGATCATATAAAAGACCTACCAGCAGAAAAGCGCAACAAGTTCATCCGAGGAGCCCAGTCTCTTCGATGGGCGAGTTCCGGGGGATCTCTTGTTACCCTGGCTCTACTTCGATTCTGGCGGAATGAGATCGGCATTCAGTTTCGGGTCGGCTATGGGTTATCTGAAGTAGGAAGACTGATGAAGTCCGTTGGTAATGTGGACCCTGGAGTTGAGGTATTAAAGCATCCCCGCTCTTGGTTCCTCTTTGCATACTAACCTCTGGCAGGGCTTGCTCGGGCGACCAAAGCCTGGGGTCACTATCAAGCTTTCTAACGGAGACCATGGCGAGATCTTAGTTAAGAAGGAAGTTATATTTCTCCAGTAAGCTATGCTCGAATAACATGACTGCATTCGCTAAACTTACTCAGCTATCTTAACAACCCTGAAAAGACAGCGGCTGCCTTTGACAGTGACGGGTGGTTTAAGACTGGGGATATTGCTCGCCTCCTAGGCGACGACTACATATTGGAGGGCCGAGCTGCTGTTGACTGTGAGTTTCGACTCTGAAATCAAGAGCCTCCTCCCCACGCCTGGATATCCGTATTTATTAGCTAACTTGATGCTTGATTAGTTGCCTCCTATCGAGGTTTCAAAATTCCGATTCTCCATGTCGAAATGTCGCTGCTGCAGCTCCCATTTGTAGCTGACGGCTGCATTCTTGCGGTCGAGTCTGGTTTGGTAGGCAAAAGGATTGCTGCCCTAATTCAGCTAAGAGGGTCTGAGGACCTCCTCACTGGCGAGGACACGAACCAATCAAATTCTAGGGGAAATTCCCGCTTAAAGACCCTGAGAAAGCATCTTGGTGCCTCATTGCCAGTCTTCATGCTCCCAACCCTTTTAAGAATTCTAAAGGACGGGGAAGAGGTTCCTCGTGGAGAGACCACCAAGATCAGAAGGGCGGAGGGGATTGAAAAATACTTTGGGTGTTCAGAGGACTATGAATTTGATGCTGATGTTGAGACATGGGATCATGATAATGATAAAGATGACATGGCACCCAAACCATGGGACTGGGCAGGCATAGAGGATATATGAAGGACGGAGATAGGTGTTGAAAGAATATTTAGTTGATAGCTTTAAGAAACATACAATGCTGGTACAATTCAAAGTATTCCTACCTCTGTTCAAAGACGCATTTTCTATTGCTACTGGAAGTCGTCGTCTTCCTCGTCACCACCCTAGTTGTGGAACCCTCACGAAAAGCCCCTCATTGGTAGAGCTCAGCGCGAGGACACACACAGCCCCACACGTGGACGCTGAGGCGCCCCCGAGCCGTCCCAGCCCTGTCTAGCCATACAACTAGAGCAATATCTGCTGACCGCTGGTCTGGATCGGCGTTTCCTTTTCTTCATTGGGAAGCCAATGTTATGACCCATGCTGGTCAAAGCGGTCAGAACTGGCAGAATGCACCCCGGACCCACCTACCCTAGACCATGATTACCAGCACAATCGTAATCACCCCCATAATCACAACATAATCACTATAATCACCAAGTAATCATAAAAGTAATTACCAAAACCCTATGGTAATCACTCCCTAGTATAGAAATATATAGACAGATTAAGCCCGACCATAAGAAACAGTCTTAATTAGCTTTTAATATAATTTGGTTACCTTAATTACCAATTAACAATTACTAAATATAATACTTATAAATATCTTTATATTATTTAGTATATTGCTATATACTTTAATCCTTTTGCTAATATAAACCTTATTTTCTATTTGGTTTATCTCTTGGGAAATTAGTCAGATTATTATATATTAAAAGCTCTTATTTAGTAGACTACTTACATTAACCACTAGGTAATACATTACAATAGCACTAGCTTTATCTTCTTTATCTAGTAACTTAGCTAAATCCCCTATTATAGGAAAACCTATGGCTAGCTCTTGTAACAGTTTGTATTAACAGATAAAATCAGGCACGTTGGTTAGAGCAACAAAGGAAGGTTATTACGTCTGGTAATAGGTCAATTGATCAAATAGATCAATTAAAGGTAACCAAGTTATATTAAGAGCTAAGTTGGGCCCTAATAGCTACAACTCCTAGAGGTCTTAAATACAGGATCTTATAAGTAAGCCCTTAGAGCAAACAATGCCCTAATGCCAAGGCTATACACTCTAAGCTATGCCTTTTAATTGGCTAGGCTGCTTAGTTATAAGTCAAGCTATTAGAAATAGAGGTAGGTCTTATCTGGGCTTTTGCTAACATTATAGTTCAATTCCTAGGTAGATTGGTTTAGGTTATAATACAATATTCCCCTTCTAAAGGTCTTGCCCTTAAGGCCATTATAGGTTATATTAAGTTTTTCCTTTCTCCTTATAGTTTCCCCTAGTCAATATATTCCCTTATAGCTCCTTATCTTTACTAATATTATACTATACTAGGCTCTATTAAAAGAATCCCTTTAAAAGAGATATAAGAATAGAGATTTGTCTTTATATATAGTATTATTTAGTACTAAGGAACCTTTCTATAATTAGTACTTATAGATAAATTATAAATATATCTTTAGGTCTAGTTCTTTTTAATATAATAAATATATCTTAAGATATATTTCTTATAATTATATAGGTTTTAATATAGTAATTTATAAATATAATTAAGGCCTTTTTTATTATTATAGAATACTAAGTAAATAAAGTATCTTAGGTGGTTTAGGAAATAAAGAAGTTATATAAGTAATAAGATAAAATAAAAGATAAGCTAAAAGAGCTATAAGCTTCTTTTAAGGAATTATAAAAGGTATTTTTTTAAGCTTAAAAAGTAATAATAAAGGCTTAATTCTATATAATAATAGTATTTATAAAGCTTAAGTAATTGTAGAGGCTTTACCATGGTTGGGCTATAGGGTTAAGGTCAAGAGGAAAGGATAAGAAGACAGGGAAAAGAGAAGGATACAGAAAGGGGCAGTAGTAAGAGTAGAGAGCAATATAAGCAATAGCAGTAGCAGTAGTATTAATATAATAGAGTATAGATGGCTATGGCAAGTAGGTAGTAGTAGTAGTAGGTAGAGCTCCTATATAAATTATGCCCCTAGGGGTATAATTTTAGTGGTAACGAAGAAAGAGCTGTGGCGATAAGGTTGAGGAGAGCTCCTATATAAATTATGCCCCTAGGGGTATAATTTTAGTGGTAACGAAGAAAGAGCTGTGGCGATAAGGTTGAGGAGTGTTAGAAATATGATGTGATGTGTGTTGTATTAAGTCTAGAGAACAAGTATTCTGTGTGTGAAGGGAGATATATGTAGTCTTCATCCCTTGTGTTTGTCTCTTGTTACATAAGCCTTGCTTGCAATACGCAAGATACTTCCAACACCCCTCCTCAAGTAAGGCTAGGTGACAAGTCGTGTATTGGTAACCCTATTGCCCTCATTAAAAACCCTATACGGGAAAAGAGTAATAACCGCCTACTCATTTACAGCAATCTTTAACACAGTCAATATAATTTCCTTCTTTTATTTTAATTTGCCTTAGTCTAACTTCCTTAATCCATTTCTTTAGTTCCTATACTAGTAATGCCTTTATGCTAAGGTCTACCGGGTTTTATTCTTATGGAATTTATTTAACTAATATTATATTATTATTAACTAGTTCTTATATTTTATAGTATTTTACTTAGATATACTTAGTTCTTTTATAAAATTTAATATCCTTTATAAGGTTATTTACTTTATTATTATTAGTATATAATATAATTAGCCTTTAATCTTTATATAGTTCTTTAATTAGTCTACTTAGGTAAATTACTTTTAGTCTAATACTATAGAGGCTAAGATATTCCGATTTAGTGCTAAAGGTAAAAATAAATAATTATTTTTTGCTTTTTTAGTTAATTATTCTTTTTATAATTCTAAATATATAGTACTTAATTAACTTAAAGTTACTAGGATTCTTAGCCTATTTTACATTAAAAAATCTAATAATCTTTAGATTAAGCCTTCTATTAAAAACTAATATATAGTTAATAGTATATTTAATATATCTTAGTACTCTTTTTGCTATAAATAGATATAAAGGCATAGGCTTTAATATAAATTAACTTAACTTTACTATTAGGTAGGCTAAGTTAATTTATATTCTTATTATATAAAATATAAGGGTTCTAATAATTTATTGGTAAAGCTCTTTAAGTTTAGGTATATAGACTTTATTATCTTTTCCTATAAGAGTAAGTTTCTTAGAGGTATTTATTAGAGTATACTATAGTTTTATCTATATAAAGTTAAGCTATTTAAGGAAGTACTTAAAATAGGGTTATTAAGATAATATAATAGTCTTTACCTTTTTATCCCTAATAATTAGGGTTCTAAGAAAGTAGTATATAGGACCTAGGTTGGTTATTTTAAATTGCTTTTTTAGTCCCTCTTTTGCTTAGTTAATTATATTAATATTAAGGCCAAAGAATAGCAAATTATCTATATAGATATATATAATAATATCCTTTTTGATAAATACTACTTTGTTAAATTAAGACTACTTAAAGCCTATCTCTATTAATGCTTATAAGAGTGTTTTGAACTAAATATAGGGTGCTTGCTTTAGGCTATAAAGTGCTTTTAGTAGCTTATATATTTTGCCTTGCTTTTTAAATCTATAAGGCATTTCTATATAGATTTCCTTATTAATTCTTCTATATAGAAAAATAGTTTTAATATCTATCTATTTGATTTCCTAGTTAAGGATAGTAGTAATAGCAAATAATAGTCTATATATCTTTTAATATATAATAAAGGTAAATATTTCTTTATAATTAATTTTATATTCTTATTTAAAGCCTTAAATTACCTATTAAGCTTTATAGTACTTAATATTTTCTATAGATTTAAATTTTATTTTAAAGACCTATTTTCCTAATAGTATATATTATATTTTATTAATCTTAATAATAGTAAATAAGCTATTCTTAATAAGTAAGTTATATTCTTCTTCTATAGTAAGTTTCTACTTTGGCCATAGGTTAGAGTTTTAAGCTTATTTTAGTATTTTAGGCTTATTACTTTTTAAGGCCTTATAAAGAGTTATAAGATATACTTAGATATTTGGCTTTTTATTTTGTAAATTACTTAGTAGGTTATTTATTATCTCTTTTATTATGGCTAGTTCTTATAGAGTCTTATTTTTTAGGTTTAACTAAGGTTATTTTCTTAAGACTATATTTATATTTATTTAGTAGGCAATTGGTTTTATTTAAATATTATTTATATAAACTCTTAGGATTATTACTTATGGTATAGTTTATAGATTAAACCTATTAGATTATTTATATTTTTTTTCCTTAGACTATAATATAAGCTTATTAAGTATAAAGAGTTTATTTGGTTTAAGTTACTAAAAGTGATTTAGTTACTTAAGGGGGAGGATTTCTTTAGCTATGGGTAATACTAATAGGTTTATGCTTTTTTGGGGAAGCTTGTATTTAGATTAATAGTTTATATAGATATTTTTATCAAAGATAATCTCTTTAGCCTACTTAATTTATCCTATAATAGGGTTCTAAAGGCAATATATATTCTTAGCCTTATATCCAATAAGAAAGCATAGCTAAGTTCAATTATCTAATTTCTTTAGGTATTTTACTTTTAGAATAAGCTTATAGGCTTTATAGCTAAGTCTCTTAAAGTATATAATAGGTACTTTTAGGCTACTTTAGGCTTTAATAAGAATTATATTATTAAGGATATTATAAGAAAATTATTCCTATAAATAAATAATTATATATAGTATTTCTCTCTATAGTTCTTTGGGTAATTTATTATTATAAAATACTACTTTAATCCTATTCTATATTATCTAGTATACTTATTTTATAGGGTTTTAGTTTAGTTGGTAGGGTATAGTAAACTCTATATAAATGCCTTTATAGTTAAAGAAATTAAATAAAGCTTTATTCTTAAATTTATTGCTATTGTTAAGTCTATATTCTTTAACTATTATATATATATGATTTTCGATTATCTATATATTAGCTTTAATAAATACTTCTAATTATACTTTCTCCTTAAGTAAGTATATATATAGTTTCTTAGTTAGATTATCAATGATCAATAGGTAGTAGGACTTGCCTGATGGGGTCTTTGGCATTATTGGGCCTCTAAGGTTAGCTATTTGCTTTTGCCCTTTATTTAGTGCTCTGTGGGTAATTGCTTAGATATTATTAGCCTTTTCCTTTCTATGTATATAGGCTATATAGGATCTTGGATCTGTGTTTGTAATAAGGATCTAATAATCTTTGGTAAGCTATTTATAGTTATTATAATTAAGATAATCTAGGTAAATATAAAGTATATATAGAGATACTAATTTAGTAGTATTATTTATTATAAATATAATAAAATATTAATTTACTTTAAGTATATTTTAATATTATATAGTCTTTGCTTAAGAGTAATTAAGATATTTAAATCTTCTATATATAGTGCCTTATATAATAAGTATATCTTTATATTTAATAAAGGTACTTTTATAATCTTAGATATAAATAAAGCCTTATCTTTTAGTAATAGCACTAATTAAAAGTAGATTAACCATTATAGACAGAATAAAGAGTATTTATAAGAGGTAAATAAGTTTTATATTATTAACTTACTAAACAATAACTAAAACTTTTCTAAAGCTAAGTACTATAGCTCCTTGACTTATACTATTTATTGGAATAAGTTCTTTAAATACTATATACTCTAAGTATATATATTAGTTATAGTAAATATAATATTTAAATATATTATTAAATATTTAATCTAAATAGCAAGTATTAGTTTTATTTCCTTTTATTATTATAGTATATATAGTTCCTTTATTAATTATGGTTATATAGTAATCTAAAGTATTATTAGGCTAGGCTAAGAGAACATTTACTTTATTTAGGTCTATGCTTTATAGTATATTTACCTTTATATTATATACTATTATTAATTTCTTATCCTTTTATTATATAAGGTATTTTAGGTTATTATAATTTATTCTATTTAAAAACTATCTATAGATTAAGTAAATCTTTTAAAAGAGACCTATATAGTTTTCTGGTTTTAAAAATCTAGTCTACTTAATATAGTTATTTTAACCGAAATTTCCTAATTACTTATTATTTTTCTAGTAGTTATTAAAGTAATTATTATAACTCAGGCAATTATTTATAGTAATTATATATACTATTCCGAAGATAGTAATAAAGGCTATAGATATAGAGATCTTTTATTTATTCTTATAGTATTATTATTTATCTTTAGCCTAGGCTATAAGCTAGGTAAGACTAAGTAAAGTACCTTCTCTAATACTAATAATCTTATAATTTTAGTATAATATACTATAAAAGGTAGAAAAGGTATTACCTAGGTTGGTAAGAAACTATAGCTAGCAGAGTTCCTCGGGGACCTTTTAGCTTAATTATATATATTTAATTATATAAAGTCTTTTAGTAAATATTTAAGTATATTCTTTTATATCTTTATAGGATTATAAGGTATTTAAAATAAGATTGCTAATTGTGTTACTAAGGATGCTTGTACTATATTATTAGCTGTCTTTTTAAAGGATTAAATAGGTATTTTATACCTTTTTTATACCTTTAATCTTTTTAATTATAAAGTTTAAGTATTTACTTTATATGCCTACTAGGAGGTTATTATTTATATAATTCTAGTAGGCACTTTAATAGATAAAGTGATTCTATTTTTTTATTAAATAGTTCTCTTTTGGCCTTATTAGTTTCTTTTGGATATTATTTAAAATATATATAATATACTCTATTAGGGCTATATTTTTAATGCCTTTATCCTATTTAGCCTAATTTTTAGCTTTTTTGAGTTATAGAATAATATTATAATTTAATTTAGTTTTATATACTTTTATTACTTTATTTTATACTTTATAATTAAATTTATTTAATTATAGATATTTTCTTGATTTTTAATTACCTTTTTCCTTAGTATTTATTATCTTAGGTATTTAACCCTTAGTTAAAGGTAAAGATTAATTAAGGGTAAGTAATATTATATTGGTATAATTATTACTTATATAGTACTAGGACCTTATAGATATTTATATATATATTATATTATTGCTAAAGAATTCGGTAAAGGCTAATAGATTAAGTGGTTGTTTTTCTCCGAAAGTCTTTATAAGGTATTAATTAATATTTTGGCTGTAAAGGAATTATCTAGAATATTAGAGTCCTTCCAGAAATATAGATATTATTTTATTATATATATATTATACTTTCCCTTTTGTAATTAGGATATTATTAATAGTAGTATTTCTTTGGTTATAGTGCTTTATTAAATTTGTAAATAGAGACCTAAAGGAAACTAAGGGGAATAGTAAGAGGCTCTCAAAGTAGTAAAGAGTACTATTTTATTGTTATTAGGTAGTCTCTATAGGTAGATAGAAGATAGAGGCAATGGCTTCCGGCTTAGGGCTAATAGATATATATAATTAGGCGCTAGAGCTTAAGAAGCCTAAGCTAAATATACTTAATAATATTTTATGTAAGGTAGATATAAGATAGTTTTTAGTAATTTATAATTATTTGAATATCTTAGAAGATACCTAGGCTTATAACCTATTAGAAATATAATATAATATATATTATATTAAGTCTAGAGAATAAGTGTTCTGTGTGTAAAGGGAGATATATATAGTCTTTATTTCTTGTATTTGTCTCTTGTTATATAAGCCTTGCTTGCAATGCGTAAGACACTTCCAATAAGGAGAGCCCCTATATAAATTATGTCTCTAGGGGCATAATCTTAGTAGTAAAGAAGAGATAGCTGTGGTGATAAGGTTAAAGAGAGCCCCTATATAAATTATGCCCCTGGGGGTATAATCTTAGTGGTAAAGAAGAGATAGCTATAGCGATAGGGTTAAAGAGAGCTTCCATATAAATTAGGGTTAGGGTTAGGGTTTTAGTTAGGTATATTAACTGCCTAAAAGCTATAGTGCTAGGTTATTTTACCTTAGACTAACTCTAGGTTTTCTAATATTAGAATAAAGATAAAAGGAAAAAAGAAAATTAACTTAGAAAATAAAAGAGAAAAATTAAAAAAGGAATAATAAGAATAGTAAAGAAAAGAATATAAAATTATAGTAAGACTTTAAAGAAAGATAAATAAAAGGAAAATAAAAAGATATTAGGGTAAAGAGAAATTATAGGAGAGTAGGAAGAGTAAAAGGAAAAATAGAAATCTAGAAAAATATTAGGGTTTTTGGTTAAAAAGGCTAGCTTTTAGCCCTTCTGGAATAAGAATAGGATTCTTAGTAGGGCTAATAGCTATAGAGCTAGCAGCTTGGGCTCTAAACTTACTCAGGATTAGGCCAATAGCTATATCTAGCTGGCTAGCTACTATATCCCCTATTTTCTTTTGGAGCTTATTATAGGTTTTTGCTGTTTCTAGTTCCATAAAGCTACCAGCTGAGAAGATAAGAGGCTGAAAGAAAGGGCCTAGGGTTTGGTATTTCCTAGTTTTTTCTCTAGCTGTAGTAGCTAGGATTTCTTGGGCTTCCTTTTCTTTGCTATTAATAGCTACAACTTGTAGGTCGTAGTAATAGCGGCTAGAGCCTTTAAGAATAGAAAAATCTGCTCTTAGGTCCTGGGTAGAATCAACAGAGGGCTCTATTTTAACCTCTAGGGTAGGGTTAGTTTCTAGGGCTTTTTTAAAAGCTAGTTTGACTTGGTCATGGCGTTGGATCCATTTCCTAGAAGCTGCCTTGCAGATATCTTCATGGTTGATTTCTGCTATATCCCCGCAGTGGTTACAAGGGCTTCCAGGGGTCTTAGAGGGTAAAAGTAGCCTATTTCTAAGGCATTCAGTGGTTTCCTGGTCTGCAAGGGTGTAGGATTTTTGGGTAGGCAAGACCTGTAGCCACTTTCTGCTTAGATAGCTAGTGTTTT